>VDFB02000017.1:293295005-293722685 GCA_007258455.2 Sequoia sempervirens
GCGAAATCTCATCTCCATTTCAGCTTTAGAAGATAAAGGATATCAAGTTGCCTTCTCCAAAGGCAAAGTACTTGTGTGGACGAAGAATTCCAACTTCAAGACTGCTCAAGTAATTGGTGTTAGACATGAGAGCCTCTATAGGCTATGCACTAGTCCACTTTAGGCATTAGTTCATGATTCTTCAAGCTTGTGTGATCTTTGGCGTCGAAGACTGACTCATCTCCACTTCCGAGCTCTACCTATCATGGAGAAGATGGTTACGGGCCTTCCAAAGTTCAACCAGGAGCATGAAGGTACTTGCAAAGGTTGTGCAATGGGTAAGAATACAAAAGCTCCATTCCATAGTAGAGAAAGTAAATCTAAATGTATTCTAGATCTCATTCATTCTAATTTATGTGGTCCAATGTCTGTTCCTTCTTCGAGTGGTTTCTTGTATTACATTCTTTTTATTGATGACTACTCTAGAAAGACTTGGATTTATTTTTTGAAAACTAAAGAGTCTGAGGAAGTGTTAGAAAGGTTCAAGGAGTTCAAAGCTCAGGTAGAAAACCTTTCTGGGAAAAGAATCAAAGTCCTAAAATCTAATAATGGAGGAGAGTACACTTCTGGCAGCTTTCGGAATTTCTGTGTTGAAGCTGGGATTAAGAGGGAGTTTTGTGTTCCCTATAATCCTCAACAGAACTGTGTTGCTGAGAGAAAGAACAGATCAATCGTGGAAGCAACAAAAACCATGATCCATGACCAGGATCTGCAAACCTTCCTATGGGCAGAAGCTTCTAGGACTGCAGTCTATGTTCAGAATGGAAGTCCTCACAGAATCTTGGAGAACATGACTCCTGAAGAAGCCTTTACTGGAAAGAAGCAAGAGGTGAGTCATTTGAGGATCTTTGGATGTCCAATTTATGTTCATATTCCAAAGGAAAAGAGAACAAAGTTGGAGCCTTCTAGCAAGAAGGGAATATTTGTGGGCCACAGTGAAACATCAAAAGCCTACAAGATATACATTCCAGGTCAGAAGTTGATCGAAATGAGTAGGGATGTCACATTTGAGGAAGATGTTGCATTCAGGAGATCCAAGGGCACTCACATGGAGATCGATAATGAAGAGTCTCCTCAGGATATGGAAGTTGACCATGTTCCTAAGATTCAAAGGGAGACTTCAGAACCAAAAGAAGATGTTGATCCAGTTGAACCCTTGGAACCTACTCATGGGCCTACCAATATTGTGATTGGGAGAAAAAGACCTCTTTGGGCTAGACAAACAATGCAGGAGGCAGAAAGGTTTGCAGCTCCAAGAGGAACCTTCAAAGAAAGCAAAAAGCCACATAAGTTTTCCAGTTATGTTGCTTTGATGAGTCAGATTATTGAGTCCGAGCCTTCCAGTGTTGAGGAAGCTTCTAGTCAACAAGTTTGGAAAGATGCTATAAATGAAGAGTATCAGTCAATTCTCAAGAATGATGTCTGCGACATCATTCCTAGACCTAAAGGCAAATCTGTGGTATCTTCAAAATGGCTCTTCAAGATCAAGCATGCGGCTGATGGGAGCATTGAGAAGTACAAGGCAAGATTCGTGGCTAGAGGGTTCTCACAAAAAGAGGGAGTTGACTATGAAGAAACATTTGCTCCTGTTGCTCGCTACACTTCTGTCAGAACCTTTATTGCCATTGCTACATCTAGAGGATGGAAGATTCATCAAATGGATGTGAAGACAGCTTTTTTGAATGGTATGATTGAGGAAGAAGTCTATATCGAGCAACCTGATGGATTCGAGGTACATGGGAAGGAGTCTCATGTTTGCAGGCTAAAGAAGGCCTTGTATGGTCTTAAGCAGGCTCCTCGTGCATGGTACGAAAGGATTGATCGTTACTTGTCAAGCTTGGGCTTCTCTAAGAATGATGCGGAGTCAAATCTGTACTTTAAGGTAATTGATGGAGAAGCATTGATTTTGGTTTTGTATGTTGATGATTTGATTCTTACTGCAAAAGATCACCTCATTCTCAAATGTAAGGAGTTGGCTTCTAAGTTTGAGATGAAGGACCTTGGGCTCATGCATTACTTCCTTGGCTTAGAAGTTTGGCAGAAGCCAGATGAGATGATTCTAAGTCAAGGGAAGTATACTATTGATATACTTAAAAGGTTTGGTATGATGGATTGCAAATCCATGTCTACACCTATGGAGACCAACCGACTTAAGTTAAAAGAGGTTGCAGCTAGCTCAGACTTGGTGGATCCTACGATGTACAGGCAGTTGATTGGGTCCTTGATGTATCTAGTTAACACTATACCAGATATCTATTATGCTGTGAGTGCACTTAGTCAGTTCATGTGTGAACCGAGACAGATACATCTTGTTGCAACAAAACATATCTTGAGATACTTGCGTGGCACAGTTGGATATAGGTTGAGATATTCTTCAGATGTGGACTTGGAGCTGCATGGTTTTACTGATTTTGATAGGGCAGGGAGTGTTACTGATCGGAAGAGCACCTCTGGATGTTGCTTCAGTTTGGGATCTGCTATGATTTCCTGGTGTAGCAGGAAGCAGTCATTTGTAGCATTGAGTACAGCAGAGGCAGAGTATATTGCAGCTTGTGTGGCAGCTTGGGAAGCAGTGTGGCTTCATAAGCTCCTTGCAGAATTGTTTGGACAATCAATGGAGCCTACTATCATTCATTGTGATAACCAGAGTTGTGTAAAGCTTTATGTCAATCCTGTGTTTCATGACAGAACCAAGCATGTTGAGATCAAATACCATTATATCAGAGATATGGTATTGAGGAAAGCTATACAGTTGAGGTATATCAACACTGATGAGCAGACGGTAGACATTCTCACCAAGCCTCTCTCCAGGATAAAGTTTGTATACTTTCGAGATAAGCTTGGTATGGTGGAGAATATAGCCTTAACTAAGAAGAAGTCTTAGTATCAGTGATCCTCTTTAATGAGTTCTTCTCTGTGAGGGAAGTTCGAGATGAAATCCCTTGTTAATGAGTTCTTCTCTGTAAGAGAAGTTCGAGGTGAACTCCCTTGATTCCACCCTTTGGGAGAGCCATGGTGGATGTCATGTGTGTGACTCCATGACAGCATCACGTGAGAGAGTCCGTGATGATTTTCTTGTACTTGTGTTTTTCACCCTCTGGGAGAGCCATTGTGAAAGTCATGTTGAGGTGACAAAATCACGCAAGTGATGAACACTTGTACATACCATACATGGTTGTAGCCATTATGGTTGATATCATGTTGAGGTGATATCCGATATCACAATGAGGTGATATCTCTCTTTTCCACATATGGTTGTCGCCATTGTGGTAGACATCACGATGAGGTGATATGTCTTGTGCAGCTAGAAGTATCATCCCTAGCTGAGAGGGAGTGTTGATGTTATTAGAAGCATCGGGCTTCTACTTCCAGCCCACGATGAAGACAATTTAAATAATAGCCTAACGGCTATTTAAATTGGAAGGCGATTTTTATTAAGAGACGTGTCTTTCATTAAATGATATTTAATAAATGATTATTATTTATTGAGGCCGACCCATCTCTAATCGGCGATTATGCTGGAGAGTCATCACATTTCATGAAGGCCGACATTACACTTGAAAGCACGCATCTATTGAAGTCTCCTCATTCGAATTGTATATACGGAAGTTGCCATTCGATCATTCAAGCATTCAGTTTCATTTGTTCATATAATTCGATATTCTCAAGTGCAAGCAAGAGTAAAGGAGAAATACATAATAGTGCAGATCAATATTATTGTAGAAGGCTGCGTTACTTCATTGTTGTGTTAGCATCAGATTGTGGTGCTCATTCTTGGCCTTAATATCGGCCTCTTTGTAAAGGAGACATTCATTGATAATTCAATATATAAGTGATATATTGTTGTTGGGTTTTTCTCCCTCAAGAGGAGGGTTTTCCCAGGGTATCTGCTGTGTTCTTGTGTCTGATTTTGAATTAATTTCTAAACATTAAATCTGATCATAAAACTAACAATATGGACCAAAACAGATTATTTACTTTCTTGACAATCCATCTCTTGAGTTGAGTAATGTTTTGGCTCATCCTAGTCCTTTGGGGTAATGGGAATTGAGGACAACATTTATTCTGTGCTCCATTGATGTTGATGTTTTCATGGATGGCCTACATGGGTTTATCAAGAAGACACTAACTTCTTGAATTTGCATTTTGCTTTGATTAGCACTTGGAGAAGTGTTGTGTACTCTTTCCGGTGCATTGGAGAACATTTTCAGTTGGGTATCCATGTTTGGAATCCTCAGCAATGGCTTGATTGAGATTGTTATAAGTAGAAAGAGAAATCTTTGGAAAGACAAGGATTCTATTTTCAGTTTCTTTGATGATGTTCCCATCCTTACCAGCCACTCGATGGTTCCTTTTTCTCATGAATTGGTGGTTTGGAGAGATAAGGATCCAATTTTCAGAGTCTTTCATGCTGCCCCCATTTTTACGAAACATTTGGTGGTTCCTTTGGTTCATCCATTGATGGATTGGAGAGATGCTTCGAACAAAAGATGGTTTAATAATGGGTTGGAGTTCCTTGAGGGAATGTTTCCAGCCTTGGGCATGAACAGTTGTCATATTATGAACGCTGATTTCCAAAGTTGCAGCAGCTCTTCAACTCCTTGTATCTTGATTTTCCTAAAATCATACTTTAATTGGTTTATTTCAGACTTCATGGGCAGCTGGTACACTCATTTTTTCTCTTCACAATCTCTTTTCAGTGAGGGTTTATGGCCTCTAAAGTGGGAAATGATGTTTCATTGTGATTCGGATCAATTTTGGATGATGTTCAAATTCTTTTCCAGTAACCATCTTTGTTCAATCTCTTGCACTAGTGTTTGAGGCAGCGAACCTTTGCTTGATTTGGTTCAACTTTTTGAGACTTTGGGGGAGAGATTGGTGGAAGTTTTCAGAGATTTTCTTGAATATGTCAGAATTACTCAAAAGAGGCATTATACATCCTTGAGGAGCTTTGAGGATGCAATTGCTATGACTTTGCAAAGAGCTGTTTTTTCCTTTGCAAATAGCTATGATGGAGTCACATTTGCTGTTGTGATTTGGTTTGATGCTTTGAGGAGTTATGTTGATGAGGATATTTTTGAGTTGTTTAGATTATTCTTCTTTGTTCTCAAAATGGTGATTGACATTGACATTGCAGATTATAACTCCTCAGAGTTTTCAGGATATGAGATGCTGCAAGATTATGATTTCAGTTTTTTCAAGATTGTCAAATTAAGCCACATAATTGGAGGGAGGATAGAGCAGTCTTGGGATATTGGTTATGTTTGTGTGATCAAAGTGGTGCAGCATCAACATGGTGGGTCTTTACAGAGATGGATTTTGGACCCTGGGATCCTACTTGGCATAGTAAGGATCAAACTGTTTTCTTGGAGAGTGGTGGCATTGCTTGAGGACAAGCAATTTTGGGAAGGGCGGACTGTAATGTCCCCAATTTAGCCCTGCACTCTTCATTTGGATTTAGCCTATTTCCAAAAATCTGTAGGCTACTCAAATGTGCAAATTTAGAGTTTTCACTTTCAGTAAGTCTTGCCTCCAACCCAATTCAGCTTTCTGTTGGTTTTGAGGTGAACTTACTATTTTTAGCATTGGCTATTTTTAGTAAGTCTAATTTTGGCAGTGGCATCATCAGCAGTTCAACTCAGGTCATCATGCTATTTTTGGCAATCCATCAGTTTCAGTATTGGCGTTGGTTTTGGTTATCTCCTTGGACTGAGTTTTATACTTAGTCAATTTCATGTTTTTAAGTTGTACCCCATGCCTAGGCTTAATGACTTCAAGTTGTTTTAAAGAGGGGACATTAAGGGGTCAAGTTGAGCATTTATTGATTTAATAAATGCTTTATTGTTGCATTTTGAAATGGACGCCAAAAAGGGAAGATGAATAATATTTTATTATTTCAAAATAAAATGAATGGCTGAAGTGGCATCCCTTTTGGAAGTTGAAGTGGTTCGACTTCTTGGAATTCAGAGTGTTTCATTTGCCATTTGAAGCCTATTTATTGAGGCCTTGCTCATTCATTCTCATCTTTTGGAAAATATTGTAAAGTTATGCTGCTGAATTGATTTTAGAACCTAGCTAAGGGGAAGCTTAGCAATTCTACTCCATTCTTCGGGCCTAAAACTATGGTTCCCTAGATGGTTGATTGAGAGTGTGCTTCATCCAGAAGTACATATTGAGCTTCAAAGTTGAAGAATTTGGTAATAATTTCTAGTTTGTGTTTGTTGGTAATTTCATGTCTGAAGGAGGTTTTTATATACAGCTCTTCATATGATTTTATTTTGGTTTTGGGTAATTGCTCATATTGATTCTATGCCAAAGGCGACTCATCCTATAGGAGTTTGCAGATTTTAATTTGAAGTTTCTGATTTTTAAAGTGAAAATCGCCCCTCTTGGAGGTCGTACCATGTTGAAGTTGCCTTGGAATTTGTGCATAATTGTTTAATGAGCTTTTGATGCAGTTTGTGAGTTGGAAATTGGGTGCCAACATCCTAGAATACTTTTGCAATTCATCTCATATCATTCGGAGGTATCTTTGGAGAGTTTTGAGCATTTTGGGTGTGATACAGTTTGTTGGTTAACAATTTCAGTCTGCTGTTTATTTATATCAGATTGCTAATCATTCAAATTTTGGCTTACATTTTGGTGATTGAGAAGGTTAAATACTGAAATAATCATTCTTCAAATGTTTGCATTGATTCTATTATTGTAACACTTGTAAATTGCAGATTTGTTACATTGTAAGGCTGTGATTTAGTAGTACTAATCTAGTCATTTAATTTGCTGCATTTACTTGTGAATTATTTGCAAACACTTTAACGCCTGGATGGTTTACCGCCAGTGTGGAAAAATCTAATATTGTATTTTCTTTCAATCACCCACTTTTGTAAGTGGCGAATTCCTACCGTGGAGTGGATGCCCACTAAGCGGATAAATTACTTTGCATTGTATTGTTTATTCCCCTACACTGAATAAGTGGTAGCGCGGACTCTTCATGGCTGGTTCACCACCTATTAGCTTTACAATTGAGTTTCATTTTCAGTTTTAGTTGCTTACTCCACCATATGCTATCACCTTGCCTTCTGAAGGATCTTGGTGAACATTCTTGGCGTTGAGTTCTTTAAATTAATCATCATTTTTTGGAAGCTAACACTAATCTCTTGGCGGATTGATGTTTGTGTTATGAAATTCAAAGAAAAATTTGGTTGGCATATTTCAACTGCATCATTAGAGAGATTCATAATATTTCCAAAATTGATTTGAGATCTTGTTATCTCCAAGAAAGACTCGATAAAGTGAAGAAATTCTAAGAGTATTCTAGTATGTGATTGTTTGAGTACAAGCAATTTTGGGAAGGGTGGATTGTAATATCCCCCTTTTTTTCAGATTATAATAATAAATTAAAATATTAAAAAATACATATAATATAATAATTATAAAATATAAAATTAAAGTTTAATTTAATCAAAAGTCAAGGGGCCTGTGAAGAATCACAACCATTGAAGGAAAAAGATATATAAGAGACACCAAACAAGGAGAAGTAGGCACCATATGAAGAATTCATTTTATATTTGATTATTACTCCTTGTGGAGCAAAAACTATGGTTCAACCAACTGAAGGATGAAACCCTTATAGGTTTGGAATTGGAGGACTAAAACCCACAATTCCTAAGGGTGATCTCACATGGAATCACCATTGTGCAAATTTGAGTTTGAATTAAAATACATTTACTATCAACAACAGATTGTGACCATCTAAGGTCAAATATCAGGTAGTATTAAAGGCAGAAAAGGCACTTCATTGAGAAATAAATTGCTGCAGAAAAAGAGGCATTGATTAATCAACTGTTGCACAGACGGTTGCCATTGCACCAAAAGATTGACCTGTTAATACCCGATACAACCGCCAAAGTTAATGAATCCACAGGAGGCGGTTAAGCCATGTCACGAACCCAAGCACTGCGCTGCACAACACAAGGAGACCAAGGTCGCACACCTTGCAACAATCCCCCCCCAACGCAAGCGAGGGGTTCGAACCTGTGACCCAGGCTCCGATACCAATTGTTGCACATACGGTTGTCATTGCACCAAAAGATCAACCTGTTAATGCTCAATACAACTACCAAAGTTAATGAATCCACGAGAGGCGGTTAAGCCATGTCACGAACCTGAGCACTACCTTGCACAGCACAAGGAGACCAAGGGCTCACACCTTGCAACATCAACTGATAGAAATAGACAACTTGATCATTCAAAACCATTTTCTGAATATTAAATCTAATTAACAAATTCATTATTAGCAGTAATTTTGTAATCATATGAATTTCATATTTATTCTAGTTGTGCAAACTTCAATAATTGAGAGTTAGATTTTATTGTTTAAAGGAAAATAAGGAAAATGTAAAAAGGGACATTACACAAAGTTGTCTTTGGATGCCTATGCATAAAGTAAGGTGAAAAAGGACAAAACTACTATTGGTTCATGCATATTGACACAATCTTCTAGTGAGTGTGATGCAATCATTGGTATAGATGATGAGGAACTTCTAGCATCAAGATATAGTTCTTCTAATACCACACCAATTAACACTTTAAAAAACCTAATATTGGTGGTGGAAATGTGAATACCTTTTTTGTACCCCACACCACACTTGGATCCTAACTGTCATTGAAGAGCATACAATGGAGGGAAAATGTTCACACATAGACAACTAATGCAATAGCAATTTTTTGGTATTACTCAAGCATCCCATTCAACATCGAGCAATCTCGTTATTGGTAGGCCACAATTGATGCCATTGTTATTTCATGTCTTGGTTTCAAGGCCCCATCATATAAGAGCATCAAAGTTGATTTGCTAACAAAGGCAGTGCATGATGTTAGCAAGGTAGTTGTTGAGCATCGCAAGCAATGGGAGACTATAGGTTGCAACATTGTGTGTGATGGGTGGACTAACAAAAGCAATCATATTTCCATCAACTTTCTTGTTGCATCAAAAAATTGTATGATTTTCCTGAAATTAGTAGATGTATTGAATACAATGAAGTCAACCCACTTATTATTTTCACTATTTGATAAGGTTGTGATAGAGGTTGGGCTGCAATATGTAGTCCAGTTTATCACTGACAATGTAGTAACTTGTGTGGCAACTAGCAAACTTCTCATGGAGAAGTACCCCACACTGTCTTGAAGCCCATCTACAACACATTGCCTTGATTTGACCCTTGAGGGCATTGGAAAACTTGAAGGGTTAAATCTACAATAAAGGGGAAGATCTATCATGAAATCCATATATAACCACACTAGGGTGTTAAGCACAATGGGATCTTGATTAAGGGAAAGGAACTTATGAGACTAGGTGTGACAAGGTTTGCCATTAATTTCTTGGAATTGTAGAATTTGTGCCCAAAGAAAACCTCAAACATGTTTTTGTTTCATCAAATTGGGTAGAGTGCTCATTTTCTACTCAAATTGATAGGACCACCATTTTGCACCTTATGCTTGATGAGGCATTTCAGACAGATGCACAAGAGATTGTGCAAATTTCAAAGCCCTTGGTCAAAGTGTTGAGGTTGGTTGTAATGTCCCCTTCTAATTAAATAATCTGGATATTTTAGTGGCTTATTTTATTCCCATAAGCCATTAAATAAATTAAGGGAATTAATGTTTGATTAATTACTATTCTTCCAAAAGCAAATATTATGAATAATATTAATTAATTAATATTTTTATAAAGTAACTTAAGTGGGACTTAAATATTATAAAGTAGCTATTTCCCTCCTAAAGTAAATATTCAAATATTTAAATATTTGTCAACGATTATTTCACAAGAGGCTGCATAAGGTTCATTCGGGAATGAATAATTCATCATTGGGAGTTTTATTCATTTATTTTCTTGAGAGCTTTCAGGCTTGAGATTTCGGGGTTTCGGTGGTGAAACAATTACACCCTAGCCTGCATTTGCAGATCATTGCCAAATTTGTGGGTCTCCTCCAGAGACAAATTTGTGGATTTTTCAATAAGCTTCTAGTTTGGGTTTATTACACATCATTGCTCTTGGTTGTTGATCAATTCATATCAATTGATTGCATAGAAGTATTTATTATGGCTGATTGATTACTCATATATTGCTCAGATGGGAACGTCATATATATTGAAAATTGGATGATTTATTTTCATTGAAGGTCCATTTATATATATACTATCAAAAATTGGTGATCGTATCTCTCTGTAGGAAAGTTGTGACTTATCACTTCCAAGGATTGAAGCTAATATTAAGCCATTGCTTATTCACACGGTTGTCACCTTGCTTTGTTATCACGATGCATATTAAATCGCAGTGAATAAATGTTATCGGGCTTTTGTTTGGAAGTTCTACATTGTCCCCACCCCTATTTGTCTTTTATCACAGCTCATATTCTTTGCCACCTTCACGGAAGGGTGAATATATATATTATTAATGCGGACTAGGTGCTAGCATGGGAGTCTTTGAGTCAAAGGAATAACCAAATAAAGTCGTGCCACCAACCTTCACTTGCAAAAGGCCACAAGCATTGAGAGTACTGAAGATAGCAATTAATTGTTGCCAAATATCCTGAAAGAATACTGTGAGTGGGAGCCGCAACTATATAACAGGGCCGACTATGCATTATGTCTAGTGCTGATGTGATATAAGGTGCAGCATTTATTTCATGCAATATCAGTCCAATTGAACAGCACTTGGAATCTGGGATCGATTCCCAAGTTGCATAAATATTTTCAAAATTCCTATGATTTATATTACATATTGTAATGAGGATGTATGATGAATATTGTTGAGCATGTCAATCTGAAATTTGATTATCAAAAGCTTTGCTATTGTTATTACCATTTTCTCTGATGATGCAATGGGTAAATAATAATGCTAGAACAGTGATGAAGGAGAAATTCTTCATATGATAAACTTAGTACATGCAATATCTACTTAAATACCCTTGAGGACCACTTGGTTTTGCAAGCAAGCAAACTGTTTGACAATGTGCTTGCAGCTATCAAACTGTGAAAAATCGTAAATATCTTATCAATTTAGGCAAGGGTCTTTACAATGGTATCAGAGTTGGTGTTCTTGCCAGCCTGTAGGTTTCATAAGTGACAGAGAGAGAAGGTACTACAATAGGGAGATTAAGAAGCAGTGGCAGCCAACTCGGGTCCCTGAAGGGGAAACCGCCTTTGGTATTTTGGGAATACACCAGATATCTCCTTCTAGTAGTGGCACTGACTCCTCTACAAGAGGTGGTGCACAAATAGAGGCTGAGATGGGAGAAAGAGGGGACGATCAAAGAGGGGAAGACCTTCTCAATGCTTTGTTGGCTAAGCAAAAGGCAACAAATCAGTGCATGACACAGTTGATAGAGTTGATGACACAAACCATGCTCAATAACAATAACAATGGGAATAACTGAAATGGCCATTATGGCCAAGGAGATAATTTGGTCAATAACAGAACGCCAAATCGGCGTGGTGCACCTGCTAGTTCAAGGCCTTTAATGCCTGTTTTTCCACCCATAGTAGAGCCTCAGAAGGCAAGACCCACATTGATCGAGTTGCAAGAACTCAAACAAGACTGGTTTGATGCAAGATCGGGTTTTCGACATGATATCTCCCTCCGTGATTATATAGACTTGAGGATGCGACATATTCCCTATGAGGGTAATAGAGAGCATCATAATGACCTTAGGAGGAAGGTGGGTAAATTGAGTTTGCCTTACTTTGATGGATTAGGGAAGACATCAGCACGTGCTTGGGTTCCAAAAGTTGATACATATTTCCAATTGAATCCAATGCCTGAAGATGGAGCAATAAAATATTTTTCCATACACTTAGATGGAGTTGCCCACAAATGGTGGCACCATGGAATGGTCACAATGGGCCATGATCAAATCACCTCTTATGCTAAATTTACCAAAAGGTTAATCGAGAGGTTTGATGTCAAGGATCCTGAACTACATTTCAAGGAGTAGCCCAATTGAAGCAGGGGGGATCAATGGGCAACTACATTGCTGATTTCCAGAGACTTCTTGTTCTAGTCACTAATATTTCAAAAAGGAGATTGTTGGTTTTATTCATGGATGGTTTAATGGACCCTTTAAGGGGTTGGGTCAAAGCTCTCAATCCTAACTCACTATAGGAGGCAATCAAGAAAGCTAGGGATATGGATTCCACCAACCTGAAGAACTAAGTTTTAGTCCAAAGGCTCTACCTCTCAAAAGGACAAAGGGAAGAAACCCTTTCAGAAAGAATGGCACAAAAAAACAGAATGGATGATGAGACTCAACAAAAGTTGCGGAGAAAGAAATTATGTTTCAGTTGCAGAGAGCCTTGGGAACCAGGTAATAGATGTCTTCGTAAGGGCAAGGTGCATTATATCAAGATTGTATCTGATAGTGAAGAAGAGGAGAAATCTAATCATAACTAGGGCAGCGAACACAGTGAGTCAGATGATGAGTAGTTGGATGCCAATGAGATGCCACCTAAAGGGGTCAAGGGTGGTACACTTGCTACTATGTCTAGGACACCAAAATTCAATGCTTTCAGAGTTCACGGAGTGCTACAAGGACAGAGAATCACAGTCTGAATTGATAGTGGGGCTACCCACAATTTTATAGACTCTGCTATGGTTACTAGGAAAGGTTTGCAGACTATGGAGCATGAGGGATTTAATGTCATGGTTGCAGATGGATATCAGATTTCTTGTATGCAGAAGGTTCCTCAAATGAGCATCACGATTGGTAACTATACAGTTACCGATGATTTTTGTGGTAGACTTAGGTGAGACCAATGCCATCTTGGGTATTTAGTGGTTTCACTCACTCAAGAAGTATTCTCAAAACTTCTAGACCATGGAGTTTAAGTTCAAGGCAGATGGCAGGAAAGTGGTATTTAGGGGTATGTCTGATGTAGCTCCTAGAATGGTTTCAGCCAAACGTATGGAGAGCATTTTGAGACATGGTGATGTTGCTTGGCAGCACAATGTCTGATTTCTTCTAAGTCCATGGACAACAGGCCTAAGCACTACTAGGATGATTTGTAGGAGATATTGAACAATCGCATTGTAGTCTTCAGTGATATTCCTCCAGGGAGGCCACCAAATAGGGTTTTTGAGCATACCATTGAGCTTGAGGAAGGGGCCAAGCCTGTTATTACTACTCCCTACTGACATCCCAAGAAATATTCAAGGATGAGATTGAAAAAGTGATCAAGGAACTACTGGATATGGGTTATATCAAGCCGAGTTCAAGTCCTTTTGCATCTTTTGTGGTGTTGGTTAAAAAGAAGGATGGGACTCTTAGAATGTGTATTGATTACCACGCTTTGAACAAAAAGACAATCAAGAATAGGTATCCAATTCCTAGGATTCATGAATTGTTAGATGAGTTGCATGGAGATGTCTTCTTCTCGAAGATAGATCTCAAATCAAGATACCACTAGATTAGAGTGCGGGATCAGAACATCCATAAGACAGCTTTTAGGTGCCATTATGGGTATTACGAGTTTTTGGTCATGTCGTTCAGTCTAACCAATGCTCCTGCAACATTTCAGTCCTACATGAATCACATCTTCAACAAGCAATTGCAAAAGTTCCTCATATTTTTCGATGATATATAGATATACAACAAAACATGGGAGGATCACCTGAAACATCTTGATGAGGTGTTGGGGATCATGAAGGCACAATCATTGTATGCCAAGGCCTCCAAATGTGAGTTTGGGATGAAGGAAATACTATACTTAGGTCACATCATCAGTGCACAAGGAGTTTAGGTGCATCAGAAAAAGATCCAAGCAACCCTAGATTGGCCACCACCGAGGACACTCATGGAGCTGCAAGGGTTCTTTGGCCTATGCAATTACTACAGGTGGTTCGTCAAAGGGTATTCACAACTTGGGGCACCTCTCACAGAGCTCACCAAGAAGGGTGCTTTTAGATGGACCAGCGAGGCTCAGTGAGCTTTTGACAAGCTTAAGGAGGTCATGAGTACATGCCCAGTTCTTGCATTGTCGGATTTCACCTAGCCCTTTGTGTTGGAATCCGATGCATTAGGAGAGGGGATTGGTGTAGTGTTGATGTAGAATAGGCATCCCATTGCCTATGAGAGCAAGAATCTCCAAGATGTTGAGAGGTTGTATTCTATATACGATAAGGAAATGCTCGGCATCATGCATGTGTTGGCGAAGTTCATGCGGTATTTGGTGGGTGGGCGATTTGTAGTCAAAACTGATCATAATAGTCTGAGGTGCTTCCTGGAGTAGAAGGATTTGAATGAACACCAGCAGAAATGGGCCAACAAAATTTAGGCATATGATTTCGATATCGAGTATGTGAAGGGAAAGAAGAATACAGTTGTCAATGATCTTTCCAAGAAGCCTACCATATGTTCCTTGTCTGAGATTTCGACGGATTGGAAAGCTCTTCTACTAGTTGAGTACTCCAAGAACATATTTGCCTATGAGCTGATGGATGGCAAAATCTAGGATGATAGATATAAGGTAGTGTATGATATCATCTACTACAAGGACAAGATATTCTTAGTTCCAGAATCTAAATTGAAGGAGCCGATCATGAGAGTTGTGCATGACATTCCTTTGGCAGGACATCCAAGGTTCTTTAAGACCTACAAGCAGATTAGAGAGAGGTTCTCTTGGAGGGGCCTCAAACATGATGTTTTGTGCCATGTTAGAGAGTGCACTGCTTGTCAATAGAACAAGTCAGAGCACACTTTCCCTGTTGGCCTATTGCAGCCTTTGCCCATTCCAAAGCAGAAGTGGGACAGCATATCGATGGATTTCATCACCAATCTTATGAAGGTATAGGGTACAGATTGCATCTTTGTAGTGGTTAATCGGTTAACGAAGTTTGCACATTTCATGGCTACCTCTTCAAAGTACAAGGCATCACAAGTGGTAGATTTATTCTTTAGAGAGGTATTCAAGCTACGTGGGTTACTGAAGAATATTGTTAGTGACAGGGATAGTCGTTTTCTCAATGATTTCTGGCAGGATTTATTCAAGTTGTCAAGGACAGAATTAACTTCGAGCACCAACTATCACCCTCAGACAGATGGGCAAACAAAGATAGTGAATAAGTGGGTCGAGGGTTATCTGTGCAACTATGTTGTGGGGCAGCAAAGCGCCTAGGTTAGATGGTTGCACTTGGGTGACTATTGCTATAATAAAAGCTATCATATGTCCATTGGGATGTCACCTTTCAGAGCGTTGTACAATTATGAGGCTTATTCATGTTTGGATGTGGCATTTGGTGATAGTCGAGCACCCAAGGCAAAGGATTGGATACAGGAGAACTAGGACATCCTTAAGTCATTTAAGGATAATCTACAGCACACTCATAATCAGCAGGTGTATGGAAACAAACATCGGACAAAGCGTACTTTTGAGGTTGGAGATTTGGTCTATCTTAGCCTTCAACCATACAAACAGTGCTCTTTAAAGAGGAGTGTGCCAAGAAGTTGAGACCGAGATTCTATGGGTGAGGTGGCTTATGAGTTGGATCTACCTGAGAGCAGCGAGATTCATAACATGTTTCGTGTTTCATGCCTCAAGAAGGCACTTGGACAGCAGGTGACAATTTCAACAGAATTATCACCTCTTGGTGAAGAGGTCAAGTTGGTTCTAATTTCAGATGAGATTTTGGATGTTCGCAAAAGGAAGTTGAGAAACAAAACAATCAAGGAATATCTTGTCAGATGGAAGGATCTTCCAAGAGAAGATGCAACTTGGGAGAATGAGCAAGTCCTTTAGCATCCTAATCTAAAATTGCTTGCAGGCTAGCAATTCTGGGAAGGGAGGACTATAATGTTCCCTTCCAATTAAATAATCTGGATATTTTAGTGGCTTATTTTATTCTCATAAGCCATTAAATAAATTCAGGGAATTAATGTTTGATTAATTAATATTATTCTTCCAAAAGCAAATATTTTTTTTTTTGGTACGTAAATATTGTATTTGTATTGATATTGGAAAAGATTTTACATTTAGCATAAAATAGTCCATAGACAGCAAAATCCCAGTCCAAAGACAGCACCCAAACGTCCATGCCCAACAACCACCTGCAGACTAACCAACCAACGCCCACAAAAAACCAACCACGGACAAACCCACTACCCAGAGAGACAAGCAAAGGAAACATGAAAAAACACCAAAAAATAGACACAAGCACCTCAATCGACCCACAGGACTCCATCCGCTAGCAGGAAGTCGCAGAAGAGGCTTCGCCAGTCAACACCACCAGACGGTGCAAGAAAAAGGAAGTGCTTCAAAAATATCAGCCCACACCTCGCCCTGTCACGATGTCGCCGAAGGTCATCACCCGAAATATCCATAATAAATGGAAAAAGTTCCACTTGCTCGCCAGGAATCAACGCCCGCTGCAAATCTCGCGGCCTCGGCACCCCAACCCCAAGAAAAGCAACTATAACCACGTCCATGGCACCCTCTAACAAATTCTCCCATACCAATTTTCTAGCAATGAGCATTGCCATTGCCCGCGGCACCTTCAAGTCCAAGAGTCAAGCCAGGAAACAAGCCGCAACATCGGCATTTGTTCGCCATCGTTCTGCCGATCACATGAATTCTTCCCCAAGCAGAAGCTCCGCCGCACCCAAAACCAAATCATCCCACACCTTGAAGACAGACTTCAGACGGCCATGGCGGATACAACCATAAAAAGCCCAAAGTTTCCTTCCTGAGGCCAAGCTTATCGGAGACTCCATGAATTCCATTTGGGACAGATACCAAAACCAATCCTCAAACAGCTTTAAAACCTAGCCCGTCACCCGCATCCCATCAAAACATTCCCCACTGCATTGTACTGAGCCATTCAGAGTTGAATTAATGAGCCGAACGGAGGGCCAATATCAACCAAGATGTGGCATACAAAATTTAATGCTCCCCGCCGCAACCTAAAAACTCTCGAGGCCGCGTCAGCCGTGATATGTCATCAGCATCGATGACACCAAAACCGAGTATACGGCAAACGCAGAAAAAGTGAGCTCAGCACCCATCCTTACCAGGACCCCAAATACGGCACATCTATTCACCATCTGCGCCCAAGTTCACCAGCCTATCTGCCAAATCATTAGCTTCCCGGTAGATATGCCTAATCGAGTACTCTCGAATACCCGATAGCAAAGATCTAGCGTTCTGCAGTAACGCTTGAAGCTTCCAACTCGCCAGGCTCCCTTCCTTCGTGGCTTGGACCACCACCATCGAATCACCTTCCACTTCCACCTGCTCCAACTTCAATCTTCTGCACAATTTCAAACCACCAATTAAAGCACGAAGCTCAGCCTCAATGTTGGTTAGCAAAGGGTGAAACTTCGATTGTTCCGCTATTGCTCTTCCCAAGTCATCTCTCACACAGCATCCCATACCAGCAATCCCCGGGTTACCACGGGAGGCCCCATCAAAATTAAGTTTGAACCAGCCATTTTTTAGTGGTTCCCACTTTGCATTCTTCCTTGCATCTTTTCGTGCATTCCCCACACAAGCACCGAGCTGAGGAAGAATCAGGCCAAACCAATTCTTTCGCATACTAGCATCCCAGTCAATGAAGCACCAATCCACTGCCTTTACCATCCTTACTCTACCATTTACAGTCTCCACAATTGCTACTTCTAGTCGGTTGATAAATGCTTAAAAGAATTTGGCTTTCTCTGTAAACAGGCGTCTGTTCCTTTCCTTCCAAATTTCCTAGATAACAAGTGAAGGACTAGTCACCCACAAGTCATGGTACAGGGAGCCCCTTTTCAGTACAGACCAAGCAAAAAAAAGAGAATGGACATCGTTAGGTAGGGCGCCACTCTAGCCCAATCTGGCACATAGCCATCACCAGCAAGCCTGTGCAAACGAACAACCAACCAATAGATGATCTATGTTTTCCTCAGCCCTCTTACACAAAATGCACCTCGAGGGGCCTGCGTAACCTAACTGCTTGAACCTGTCCGCAATTAGAATCCTTCCTCTGACAGCCGCCCAAGCAAAGGTGCCAGCCATAGGAAGGCAGGCACAATTCCAACATAGATGCAATGGCAGCGGCGAAGGCCTCTCCATGGCACATAACATCTTGTATCCTTCCTTAGCTGAATAATTGCCTGTAGCAGAACCCGCCCAAACCAACCGGTCTTCACCATGACGCAGAACAATGGATCGCTTCCCCAATTCAGCTCTTAGGAGATTCGCTTCTTCCTCCAAGAGCAGACCCGGTTCAATCCTTCTCCACGAAGCCTCAAGGATCCCATCCACCAGCCACACCACCAAGTAATCACAAACAAAAATGCCCCAAGACTGAGACAAGATTTCTTTGGAGCGAGCAAGCCCCGACACTGAGTCCAGTCTTGGCCAACCACACCAAGAATCCTCCCAGAAATTCGCCTTCCTTCCATCAAAGAGCTCCCAGGAGAGGCCATCAAGGACAAGTGGGCGACAGGCCTTAATGAAATTCCACACACGCGAGCCATTTGGGAGATAAGCCAATCTAAGAATGCCCCCAGCATCTGCAATCCCCAAATATTTATTTTGAATTATCCTTGCCCATCACGTATACAATCCCCAAATCAATTTGGCACCCAGGGCTCTGTTTTGCTTCAGTAAGTCATGAATACCAATACCTCCAGCTTCTTTTGATTTGCAAATCAGTTCCCATGAGATTAAAGGAAACTTCTTTTGATTCAAAACCCCTTGCCAAAAAAACCTTCGCATGATTTGATTCAGTTGGGTAGCTCTGAAAGAAGGCAGAGCCAGGCATGAAAGCAGATAGATTGGTAGAGCTACTATCACAGCTTTTAGCATCACAATTCGTCCTGCCCAAGACAGCCATTTACCACTCCAAGAAGATAGTCGCCCATTAACCTTGCTCAGCAAATTTTCCCACAATTTCCCCGTCCTAACCCCTTTATCCACCAGAAGCCCCAAATAAGTCATTGGGTGTTCTCCAACTTTGAATTCCAATATTGTTGCCACTTGCTCGGCCACCCTTTGCTCTGTGTTCAGAAGAAAAAAAATTCAAATTTTGTAGCACTTACCCGTTGCCCTAAGGCTTGCTCATAGCTTTGCAAAATCCCTTTCAGCACCCTGGCCTCCCGTTCACTTGGGAAGGCAAAACATAATGTATCATTCGCAAATTGCTGATGAGACAGAGCTGGAAGTCTACTTGTAACTTAGATACCATGAAGAGACCCCGACTCCACAGCCCAACTCAACGTTCTGCCCAAGGCTTCTGCCATCAGGATGTACACAAACCCAAAGGCCTCCAGAATTTTGCATAAAAAATGCCAATCGACCATATCATAAGCCTTCTGAATGTCAAGCTTCACTAGCATACCAGGTCTCCCACTGGTCTAGATGGAATGTATGGCTTCCTGCGCAATGATGACACCATCAAAGATAGATCGGCCAAGAACGAACCCTGTTTGCTCCTCCGAAATAAGCCCTGGCAAGATAGCCTTCAAGCGATTTGCCATAATCTTTGCCTGTATTTTATACAAAGTGTTGCACAAGGCAATTGGTTTAAACTCATCCAAAGACGTCGGTTTCTCCTTCTTCGGGATTAGAGCCAAGAAAGTACAGTTCACCTCCTTCAGGAGAAAACCAAAAGCCCGAGCTTCCTCCAAAGCTGCCGCCACTTCCTCACCTAAAACATCCCAAAATTCTTGAAAAAAACAAGCAGGAAAACCATCCGGCCCAAGAGCCTTATCGGGGTGCATTTGAAAGGTGGCCACTTTAGCTTCTCCTAAGGAAAAAGGCCACGTCAAGAACCTGTTTTGCTCTGGTGTCACAAGTGAGGGGATGCGTTCCAAAAAAGCTTTTTGCTGAGCCAGATTCGAACCCTCCACGTTGTTGAGGATGCACTTGAAGTAGTCCATAGCCAAGCTTGCCACCTCCTCCTGACCTTCCACCATCCCACCATCCGATTTTTCCAAGCAAACAATCCTATTCCTTTCTCTTCGAGCTCTAGTAGAATTATGAAAAAATTTAGAGTTTCGGTCTCCTTCTCTGATCCAGGTGTTGCGGGATTTCTGTCACCAAAAAACTTCTTCCCTTGCTAACACCTCTTCCCACTCCTTCAAAAGTTGTTTCTCTTGGAGAAATAAAGCTTCATCCATCCCCACAGCAAGGACCCATTCATTGACTGCTGCCAAATCAGTTTCAATACGCCGCTTTTCCTCGAAAATATTACCGAAACATTCTCTATTCCAAAGCCATATTTTCTGTTTAAGCCCTTTAAATTTGCTCACCACTCTAAACAAACCATTCCCTTCCACCTGCTACTCCTGCCACAAGGCCTTCACCTTGTCGCAGAATGTTAGGTCCCAAAGCCACATCTTCTCAAATCTGAACGGACACGTTAAAGGCTTCCGCTCACAAAGGATTTCCAGGAGGATCGGATAATGATCAGAACCAAAAAAGGGAAGAATTTTCCCTTCTAAAGAGAACAGAAAAGTCGAAAGGTCCACACTAAAGAGAAATCTTTCCAATTTCTCTGCTATCCCACTAAAGCCTTTCCTTCTGTTTGTCCAGGTGAAAGAGCCATTTTCCATCTGAATTTCCATTAAAGCATTTGTACACACAAAATCCTCAAAATCGACCTGGGACTGCAATTTCTTACCAACTCCTCCACGCTTGTCTTCCCCTTTCAATATTGCATTGAAATCGCCTCCTAAAATACAAATTTCATCTTGTAGAAGCTGTAAAAAAGACCCTATGTCTTGCCAGACCTTCCGCTTCTGGATGCAATTAGCTGGACCATACACATTGAGCAAGATAAATTCCAAATTTGCATTGAGACTCTTTACCCTACATGCCTGCCACCACCGTCCCGCAACCACTTCCTCCAATACCACTGAATGAGAACGCCACAAGGTTAAAAGCCCTCCTGAGGCCCCAAGGGAGTCAACTGCCGAAAAATTCCAAGCCTTTAGTTTTGACTTAAAACCACCCAATTCCAAATTGCTTAGTTTTGATTCTTGGATTATTACAATCTCCGCCTTATACTCCAATAACAAACGCCTAAGAAGACGCCCTTTGTTAGGGGTGTTTAAGCCCCTAACATTCCAGCTAAGGATCCTCATTGTTCCCCGGGAAGGGAACCGCCCTTCCCTGATCTCAAGTGAATGGTGATTTTCTGCTACCCAACCGCCCCAGCTGCAATAGACCTACGTTCTTCATTTGTCTTCCTTCCAGCTTTCCTCCTGTCACCACAGTCAGGAGTAGCTTTGCCCGCACCTTGTTGCGAGAAACCCAGCCGCTTTTTAACCTCCTTAGTGTCCTTTTCTAAAGAGAGTAACTGTGCTTCAAATGGTTGTGACATGTTCAGTTCCAGAGTTTTCTCATCCCCCAAACGATCCTCCACTAGACAACTCGAGCTGAGAGAGATTAGCCCAAGGAGAATCACCAAATAGAACCATTTGTAGGTTTTGCTCATCCTCCAAATCCTTCTTTTCCCAATCCAACTCCTGCAATGCAGCTCTAGCATCTTCATGATCACCTTCACATTCTCCAGCCAAGCTCCTTAACTCATTGCCTACTTCCATTATTGTTTCCCATTCATTGAGCTCCTGATCCAGAATTGTTACATTCGCCTTTAAAGACGCTAGCGCCTTATCCTCCACCCGATTTTCCTCCAAGGGTATAAGCACTAAGGGGAAGCCTCCAGAATCGGTTTGGGGTAGATCTAGCTTCCTTTCCTCAACAACTCTATTCTCCTTCAATTGAGATTTGTTGCGCGGAGCAATCTTAGGCCCCTTCCCTTTCGAGGAGCCTTCTCTAGAGTCCACGATCTCTTTCCCTTTCGGTTTTGGCTTGAGGCTCTCCTTTAGACCCTCCCATTCCCACATTTTCAGCACAATCTTTTAACACGCCGACCATTTCCAGCTAACCTTTTGCATCCATTTGAGTCCGTTAATGGAAAGCTCCATTTCATCCCAAAGTTCATTCCAGTGCGCCATTTCAACTAGGACCCTCATTAGACCCTCATTACCATCCTTCAAAGCACCTTCATCAGAGCAAAGAAACAAACCCAAAGCCCCACCAATCCATTCCAGTACTTCTGGTGACCACAACTTCGAGGGCATGTTGTCTATCTCCACCCAAACCTGCATTTTTTTTGGAATATGCCTTAATGGATCGAAGCATCTCGACCAACCCAGGAGATAAAATCCAAAACCATCCATTGTTAAAGAAGAAGAGTTTAAAATTTCTGACCTTATACCAAACAAGGCACATTCCACCAAAAGGAAGCTATTAGCCAAAAACTGAATGCTCACTTTGTCTTCCTAGTTTTCCTTCCACCACTGGCGCATACGGGATTTGGTGCAGTTATCTCCCCACCATTTTGCCAAGAGAGCCCTACTCTCCAGAGAGGATTGCCTGGCTCCCAGTAATGCATCTGGAATCTCCTGAAAAACCCTCGTTGGCCTCCTGGAGCTGCTTTCAGGCATTTGAGGAACCTCCTTGGGCCGTTTCTCAACCCACTGTAACTTTGTTGTCACCATTTCCTTTGGACGAACAGGTATTTCGCCTTTTTCCTTTGTGGCTGCACCAGAACACGGCCAAGGGCCAACCTTTTGGTGGTGCTTCTGCCCGTTCCCCCCACACCGCGAAGGGGAGCGCTTTTGTTTCCTTTCTCCAAAGCTTGACGATCTCTCTCTTCGCATCCTCCGGCCGGAAATCCATGGTAAGTCTCGGCACCTCCTCTGGTGTGGACTATATCTGCGCTCCGGTGACCATCTAGGGTTTCCACTCTCTCCCTTGGAGGGTTCCTCCTTCCACGATCATTGTTCGCATAATGCCGGCAGTTGGGATACGGTTTGTTCTCATTTCTGCGACGGTCCTGCAGCGACGGCCATTCTTTCTCTGCATCCTTCGCCCAAGATCCTACCTCATAACTTCTACCGCCTCTACGAACTTCCATAACGGCACTTTTTAGATCTCTAGGTTTTTTCCAAAAGCAAATATTACGAGTAATATTAATTAATTAATATTTTTATAAAGTGACTTAAGTGGGACTTAAGTATTATAAAATCACTATTTTCCCTCCTAAAGTAAATATTCAAATATTTAAATATTTGTCAACGGTTATTTCACAGGAGGCTACATAAGGCGCATTCGGGAATGAATTATTCATCATTGGGAGTTCTATTCATTTATTTTCCTAAGAGCTTTCAAGCTTAAGATTTTGGGGTTCCAGTGGTGAAATGATTCCACCCTATCCTGCATTTGCAGATCATTTCGAAATTTGTGGGTCTCCTCCGAAGACAAATTTGTGGATTTTTTGATAAGCTTCCAGTTTGGGTTTATTGCACATCATTGCTCTTGGTTGTTGATCGATTCATATCAATTGATTGCATAGAAGTATTTATTATGGCTGATTGATTACTCATATATTGCTCAGATGGGGACATCATATATATTGAAAATTGGATGATTTATTTTCATTGAAGGTCCATTTATATATATACTATTAGAAATTGGTGACTGTATCTCTCTGTAGGAAAGTTGCAGCTGATCACTGGCAGGGATCGAAGCTAATATTAAGTCGTTGCTTATTCACACAATTATCGCCTTTCTTTGTTATCACGATGCATATTAAATCGCAATGAATGAATGTTATCGGGCTTTTGTTTGGAAGTTCTACATTGTTGCCACCCCTATTTGTCTTCTACCGCAGCTCATATTCTCCACCACCTTCACGGAAGAGTGAATATATATATATATTATTAATGTCAATTGGGTACCAACGTGGGAGTCTTCGAGTGAAAGGGATAACCAAATAAAGTCGTGCCACCAACCTTCAATTGCAAAAGCCCGCAAGCATTGAGAAAACTGAAGATAGCAATTAACTGCTGCCGAATATCCTAAAAGAATATCGTGGCTGGGAGCCGCGACTACATTACAGGGCTGACTCTGCATTATGTTTGGCGTTGATGTGATATACGGTGCGGCATTTATTTCATGCAATACAGTCTAGTTGAACAACGCTTGGAATCTAGGATCAATTCACAAGGTGCATAAATATTTCCAGAATTCCTATGATTTATATTACATATTGTAACGAGGATGTATGATGAATATTGTTGAACATGTCAGTCTGAAATTCGATTATCAAAAGCTTTGCTATTGTTATTTCCATTTTCTCTTATGATGCAATGGCTAAATAATAATGCTAGAACAGTGATGAAGGAGAAGTTATTCATACGATAAACTTAGTGCATGCAATATCTACTTAAATACCCTTGAGGGCTACTCAGTTTTGCAAGCAAGCAAACAGTTTGACAATGTGCTTGCATCTATCAAACTGTGAAAAATCGTAAATATCTGATCAATTTGGGAAAGGGTCTTTACATTGGTTTAGGGGAAAAATCCCCCGTAGGTTATTTTTATGAGACCATGGACAAGGAAAAGGAGGCAATACAATCTAAAATAAAAAATGATGAGAGCGAATTCATGTCAATTTGTGAGATCATTGATGCTAGATGGGATTGCCAAATGCATTGTCACCTCTATGTTGTAGGCTATTTCTTGAATCCCACTATTTCTTATAGGCCATCATACAAGGAGGATGGATAAGTGAGAAAGGTTATTCGAGTTTGTTTCCACATTCTTTCTCAATGCAAAGGAAAGACAAGCAGCTAAAGTGAAGTTGCCATTGGCCTTGTGTTTGATGAGGCATTTTAGATGGATGCACATGAGAGTGCAAATTTTAGAGCCCTTGGTCAAAGTGTAAAATTGGATGATGGAGAAAAATCCCCCATGGATTATCTTTATAAGGCCATGGATAGGGCAAAGGAGCCAATGCAATCCAAAATGCAAAATGATGAGAGCATTTTCACGTCAATTTGTGAAATCATTGATGCTAGATGGGATCACCAATGCATTGTCACATCTATACTGCAACTTGTTTCTTGAATCCCTCTATCTATTATAGGCCATCATACAAGGAGGATGGATAAGTGAGAGCAGGGTTATTCAAGTGCATTTCCACATTCTTTCTTGATGCACAAGAAAGATGAACAGCCAAAGCAAAGTTGTCATTAAGCAAGTTAAGGGCTTCTTCTACAACATATGCACAATGGAATCAAGGAAGACAATAACCCCATGAATTAGATTTTAAATTACTAATTTGCAATCTGAATTATTATACATCAAATAGAATTCAATCACTTGGGTTTATAATAAATTTTCCCATTTCCGACTATATATATGTTCAGCCCCTTACCTATATAATTTGGGAGAACCACATTGATCTGAAGTGTAAGGATTGGACCCAAGTTATAGTATGGGGTAACCATGCACAATCAATGCCCCACCAATCAAGTATATTCCATATGTAGCGCTATGGGTGCGGAGGAAGGCCCTATCCTCTATAGTAGGCCAGCAATTGGCCACCTCAAGGCCGGCGAGCTCCTCTCCAATCAACTGTGACCAATTCATGCACTTTCTTTAATTTGGTCAAGTGCTCTCCCTTGATCTAATTGGTAAGATGCTCTCCCCTTTGTAATTTCCCTATCCAGATGCCCTGCTATAGAATGGACCTCCTCCAACCCCCCTCCTTGTCTATAGTTTGTCAAGAAGGGGTGGCAAGGTGCTCATATCCATGCTTACATTACCAGCAAGCACTCCACTAGGGGGGATGGGGTACAAAAGAGCTTGACCGAGCCTCTACCTCTTAATAAGGAAAGGTTATTTATGCATAGAGAAGATTGAGGACCAAGAATTGAAAAGATGTGTCCATGCGAGTCCCATTACACTTATGATACACCCTATTGTGGCTGTAATAGTGGGCCCCCGCCTTTATAACTTTGGTGATTCATTCATTCAATCTTACCCATCCTGTTGATCCAATCTTGATCAAATTTATAGCCTCCCCCCAATCAATGAATGTTGATCGACCCCAATCCAAACCATCCATTGGATGATGATCTTGATGTCAATGACGATATCAATGTTGATCAAGGCCCCTACTTTTGACAGTGGGTGTATACCCATGCAAAATCTATGGATTGCCCCTTCTAATCTCTTATGTTGGTATGGAGATTGGCACCACTCCTAACCTAGCCTAGGGAATTTGTCCAACACAACAAAAGCAAATCCATGAGGGTTGGTCCCTCACATCTTGTAGGGCCTTCCAGCCATGGTCATGAAAAATCCATGCTATTGGCCATGTTGGTCAAGGATCTACGTCATTCAATGTTGTTGGTACATATAGTTCAAGCTTCCTGACTTAGTCATGAAGGTCATGTCAACATATATGGGGATCTATCTAGCACCATATTCACTCAACCCTATTTATAGCCCCTATATAAAGGGTAAAAGGGATGGGGTGGTGGAGGGTGATTTAGCTAGTTCAAGTCTAAGGGAATGGGATCTTGAAAATACCTCTCAAGAAACGACATTAACAACAATTCAAATCGGATAAGGGTGAATGTTACATCCCTTTCTGTCTTCAACAAGATTATGGCAATGAAATTATGATCGTTATGTTAGTTGTGATTAACTGCCTTTCATGAGAATGTGAAATTGGGAAAAGAATTTTAATTTCTATGTTGTAACTGCAAATATGAATGATTTTCTTATGAATGCGTAAATGAATGCGTTCAAGAGTTTATATTTAAATATATATAAGTCGAGAACAGTCTAACCCTAATTATTTTTGTCAAGTGGTTGCAGGATAGCCAACACCTCGAGGGAAACGGAAATATCATCAAGGAGAGGTCGTAGTTAATAAAGGATCAAATTATCGTCACCCCTTGAGTCGATGTAAGATAGCTTAATTGAAGTCATAACCTTGGCTATAAATCATTTAATTAAATTATAAGAAAATAAGTTAATTTAAGTAATATATGTCATCGTTCACCTTTTAAATGCATTTTTTTTGTAATATAAAATGAAATTAAATAAATATGTAAAACATTTGAACATCTTTAATAGTCGTGGGTTGGAAATGAGGCAAGACCCGTTTTTGATATGTGGTGGCAACCCCCGCCACCCTGGCCTCTTCTCTTGCTTGAAACGTTCATGAAGGAATGCATGCGGACTCATGCGGGAAGGAGATTTGTTTTGTCTTGGCATTCTTTCTCGGTTTTCATCTTTTTGGGACTTCACTTCCTCATTTTTGGGGTATCGGCTTTCCTCTTGTTTTGGGGGGATTCTCATTCTGTATTTGCAATCTTCTAGTCTTGTTTCCTCAATTCCATCCCCTTTTTCTACTCTCTATCAGACGGCATTCTTCTCGAGTGGCATTCATTCTCTCTCACCTTCATCCGGCTCTGTTGTTGTTGTTACCTTGATTAGTTTTCCTGGCCGTACGCCAATCTTGAGCAATCGTCATTTAGAACTCAGGGGAGAATAACCATTGTTCTTTCTTCATCAGTCAACTCTGCAAAACAACGACGTTGCCATTTGAAACACTCTAGTTTTGGAAAGAAAGCAAGTTCAAGCTCTTGAAAATCCACCGCTGCATCTTGAATCCGACAGTCAAGAAACTCGAAGGGTGGATGCCCTTCTAGTCGTGGAAAGAAGACTTCAAGGGAGTTAAATCAAGCTTCTATTCTATGAATTACAGGCACGTAATGTGAGATTTTTAATTTGTTAAGATTATAGCCTCGAATAGTTCTATACTTGTTCTGATATCTTCCATGCATTGGAAAGTAAATTCATTGAATTTCATCGTCTTTTAGAAAGTATAAAGAAATTGGTTCCTTGCTAAATCTTTGAACTAGTTCGAAGGAAGATCCTTACTTACTCGTCATGAACCTAATTAGTTTATTTAACTTTGTATTCGAAATACTCTTCATTAAATGTTTCAGGCCCTGAATGTTAGTTCGAATTCTCATCAAATGTTCTAAGAACTATTCTGCTTGACTAAGCCAAAGTCCTCTCTACTCTGCTCTTTGACTTCTGAGTAGGATTAGTGCATTTTTTCTTTCCATTTCAAATCCATTATATGATGTATAATTGTTAAAGATCTGAAAAGTCCTAATTATCGAACAAGTCTCTTTCTATCTCTCTATATATCTTTTAAATAAGTTGATTATTCTTAAAAGAGGTGAAAAGATAAAGAGCCAAGTCTCTCTCTATATATATGCTTAAAGTAAACAGCCTAACCTTAAATTAAGAGGAATGATCTTGGAACCAAGTCATTGTAATACAAACCCTTGAGTCAAGTATTATCATGTCAAGCAAGGGTGAGAGTGTTGACGGCACAGGTGTGCCATTAATAATAATATCCTTGGCCAAGGTTATGATGCTTAGATTAAGCATTTGTCAGCTATCAAGATCCAGATATACCCCTAGTCAGAATGGTCTTTCTAGTTAGGATTTCCCTATAGTGAAGGATCGACTAGGTAGTATAGGTTCTTGACACCAGGCTCAAATGGCATGATGGTATTTATGTGATCCTTTATTGATTACCCTCGTGAAGGGTCGGGTTTCTTCAGTTGAAGAAACACGGAAGACCAGTAGGTCTTTGGTTGGGCAGAAAAGCCCTTGATGATATTTATTTTTCCCTTGGAACAGAAGAGTCATGAGCAGGCATTCCAGCAAGAAGCCTTCAGACTGTACTTTCTTGTAACTCTTTTCTCTCTCTCTCTTAATTTCAGTTATAAATACTTTAGCATGTTTACTTCATAGCTGTAATAAATGCTCTTTTCATTTAGAAGGTAAAGAAAAGTTAGTTATAATCCTACTGTGATTTTTGGTTACATGTATACAGTTAATTGTTTCCTTTTCAACTGAAATTGAAAACTAAAAGTTAGTTGATGAATTGATTTTGTTGCTATTGTTCAATTGTTGATCTTTTCCGTTCGATATTGTAGAATGAAACCCTAGTATGAAAACTAGTTAGTTACTTTTCAGCTGAAACTGGTAGTTAATTTCCTTTCTTAAGCTGTAGAATAATTAGAGTGTTATAGTGAACCTTTGAGTTCATCGACAAAAATGACCAAAGCACCCAAGGACACTCTTTCTTTTGGTCAAGTGACACCACTAAGTTCATGGGGCGTAAAGCTCCTTGTTAGATCTTGAATGGAATCAATCCTTGGCCCCTGCCTATATAGTTGCTCCAATCATGACCAATAGCATAATAGTTAAGATACAAGAATTGGTATTTTCCATCCAACAACGTCAATATTTCCATTGGTATTGATAAAGCAATAGTGTCATATTTGTATCACACAACATCAAATAGATGTATCCATGAATGCTCCATCACATCACGTATATGATGCATCCATGTTACTATTCACCTTTTATGGTATCGATCACAACCTTTCCATCCCCTTCTGACTCTAGCTAGCAATAGTTTCCTATCTTAATGGTATTTCCTCTCCCCCAACAGGCTCAATAGCCTTGTATCAGCCAATAATCAAGGTGTATCGACCAACCCCCCACTATAGATAGGGCACCTATATTGGACAATCTCCTAGCTTTCTCACTCCATCTATGCCCTATGGATAGTAGGGCTCCTCCAATTGGATAAACAGGGGTTTGAGGACCCCACCCAAGGGAACTATGAGTGGAGGTAGTTGCTCCCATTCAATAATTTGTGCTAGTTAGTCTGACTATCAAGTCCACTTTCCATGTAACTCATGTAATGGTGTAGATCCTGACTCCTGCACTTTCCCTGATTTCATTTTGAGTGTAGATACTTCACCTTCATCCTCTAGGGGTTGAAAGTCCCCCAAAGATCTTGAGTGTGAAGGCACAGGATAGTTCATGAGTGTGTGTAAGTAGTCGAAGTGGCGGAGTTACCCTTTCTAGCATGCCTCCCTTCTCAAGTTTGCTTCTCTCTCTATCTCTATCGAGATGTTGGACTTCCCCCTACTATTGTGCAGTTCAACTGTTACTCTCTTTCACTCGTCTCCTTATCTGAACTTTAGAGTTTTGCATGCAACCATCCCTCATTTCCAACTCCAACCTTCAAACTTCTAAATTCCCACCATTTTTCATTATCCCTCTCTACCTGCCACCTTGCACATCAAGAATACCATTAATGCACAAAGTGTCAATGCAACTCCATCTGGCACTGACAGTCATCCCCGTATACTTGAAGTTGAACCACATGGATGTCCAACAAGGCACGCTACAAGGAAGCCAATGACCGCCATTAATGCAACAGTTAGGGTTTTGAACCCAAAGGGCCTCCTCGCCATACTTGCTAAGAATGGTTGCAGGTTGCAAGAGACCCTCATCCACACCTTCCAAGTTCATGTCCGCACAAGAGGACGCCATTGTTAGCTCAATGCGAAAGGAAACTACAATCAACAGGTACAAGATACAATTCCCATGCACCAAACCTTGGACAAGGACCATTGTGTGAATTTTGACACTCTTTCTAGGTGTCTTAAGGTTGCAAAGACAGATATAAGAAGGCATCTTCAATCAAACCAACACAACCCTACTCCGGAATCACCACAAACACTTGTTCCAATGTCCAGATCTGAGGACCAAAACCCATAGATTTAAAAAAAGTCAAGGGACAAAAACCCTATGGATCTCACATCGGATGACAAACCCCCTTCAACTATCAAGGTGAACTTACATAGAGTTTGCATTTGAGCTTTCATGGTGGTCGACAATAACGACAACGAATTTGCACAACACTTGCAATTGTCTAAATGTAAGCTTTGTATTTCAATTGCCATAACTACAACAACTAAACATTGTAATATTATACAGTCCCACTTCATCTAAGAGGTCATATGTAATTAGAGATCCCCTATACTCAAGGTTCGTTATTATTGCAAATGTCGTCTTTAATATGTTTCAGCTATGCTAGCAATGTTTTGTAAGGGCATCTCAGGCATGTTTAATAGAAATTTTATTTGCAATGTATCTTCCAATGTGAGTCTAATTCGCGATATAAGTTTTCTTTGTAAATGCAAAAATGGAGAGGAAATATTTACTATTATTCATGTGAATGTAATGCAAAAATTCTAGGTTGATTAAAGTCGGACAAATTAGTCAAGAGTTTGCTACTTTAGGGTTAAGTAATGAATATCAAATCTTAACAATGAATCATGAGATCTACTAGGTAACCTTAGTATAATCTAGGGTTTGTAATGTTCTTTTGCCTTGCATATTTTTGATTTAATGTTGCGGGCTAATATTGAAGTGAATTTAGGGTTTGATTGGCTCATCTTACATATTTTCAAGTTTGTTAAATTTATTTGCCCTAAATCTAGCAAGGGACATTATAATGGTATCAAAGTTGGTTTTCTTGCCAACTTGCTTTCTTTGCAAAAGCGTTTGTCTACATGTTGAACTTTTATGCATTCCAATGATAGAGTGAATAGGTATTTTCTAAGAGAAATCAGAATGCAAAGAAACCCTTTCAAGGGTTCTAAAGGGTGAACACCTTCCATTAGGAACTATCCCATAATAGAATAGTATGGCGGAAAAAGAAAAGAATGAGATCCCTAAGGCAAGGGTAGAAAAGAAGTTTGACTTGATGTTGGATATGTTGGCACAGATGCTCCACAATATGGATGATAACATGAACATACCTAGCAACAACATGGTGAAGGGAGCCCTTCGGGAGTTAATCACAATGCCGCCCCCAACAATGCTCAAAAGACTATCCTAGTTTCATCAACTAGGCCTTTCCAACCTATGTTCCTTCCAAGAGAAAAAGAGGCACACACAAGGGTTCTGAAGGCCGAAGCTCAAATACCAATTGTAGATGACATTATATAGTGTTATGCAAAATACCAAGCTCTCCCAGAGGAGATCTAGGCTGAAATGTCTCTTAATAACTTCATAAACTTAAAGAAGTCGACTAGAATTGGCAATTCTAGCTCTCATATGAGCAATTGTGAATCCTTGTAAATTCATTTACATCCATATTGGAATAACAACCATACTACTTTCTATAATCTTCAAGTGTGCTTTTACTATTGTGGCTTGTTTGCGTCATCAAATTTTGGGAGGTTTGCCCCATCTACAAACCTTACATGGTATCAAAACGATTGGTAACTCAAGGCTTTCCCATCTCCAAAAAGGGAACTATATGTCTTGGAGAGACAAAAACCTAAAACATCTCAGGTGTTTTTGTCTCTTGTCCCATCTCTATGGACTTGTTTCTGAACCAAGTACTCATTAGTGTAAGAAAATATGGGCTAACATGAATGATCATAGCCTAGGATTAACTAGTTGTAATATTGATAGTGACACAATGTGTGACATCTCACATATTGAGTGCCATTGTACTCTTTGGACCAAAATTCAGGAGATGCATGGAGACTCAAAGGAATCTCCATTCACAAAAGATCTTGCTATAGATTGTCTTGTCTTGATGATTCTAATAACCTAATATATGATGATGATGCTTAGAGGAATTTGCTTATGATGGAAGTCTTGAACATTGTGATGACATAGAGACTTATCTTCATGCTCCTCCTCATACAAAGACTTCCATTGTTTCATCAACTTCTATGACTCCTAATACAAATTTAGAGAGTTCATCTTCTTTATTTATGAGTTGACATCATGAGACTAAGCATTCTTGTATTCCAACATCGGCAAACACATATGGTGTTTATACTCAAACATCTTGAGTGGACACATCATCATGGGATGAGTAGTGTAATCCAATGACATGCACTAGGATTTCATCTCCATCATCACTATTGCTCCATCAGAGTTTAATGTTGCTTTATCAGGGGCTTCCAATGATTCTTTGCAATAGATTTCTATTTGTCTCCTCAATCAACCTTATTGGGAGGTCTACTTACCAAACATTTCACATTTGTTTGTGGAGTCACACCTTTTGAATCTTGAGGACACCTTTGAGGATGTTCATCTCCTCTTTGATGATAGCTCACATTGAGTTGCACCATCTTCTCAAATATCATGAGGTCACATTCAAACCCTCATGTTCTTTCTCTGCCTTTATATGCTTCTATAGTGACATATTTTGCAGTTCCTAAGTCTTGAAATATAACACAATTATTGTTCATGTTGACACCACCTACATGAGTACTAGATTCTCATCAATTCAATTGTCTTACCCATGGTAAGCACCATATAATCATGTTTACTATACCTAAATCTTGCATGGTACTTGATTCATCTTATTAGCATTTTTCATAGTTTGGCATCAACTTGGACAAGCTTGAGCAATATTTAGAGGCACCATCCACATCTTTAGTACCTAATCTTCATTTGTTTCCACATGGTTTTGAGAGGCCACTTTTTTCAATAGGCCTAGGACTTCTAATTTGATCATGAATCCTTTTGGCACCAACATGGCAAAATAAGAGCAATTTCTAGAGATTCTCATCTTTTATCTTCTTCCCTCATATTCCTTTAAAATGGGAAGATCTTCTACATACAACATTGAGTTTGTTTCTTCTAAAGGGCGAAATGTTGTTTTCCAATCCTAGATCACCTTCAATAGTCAATGTCAAGCATCTACCATCCACAAAGGAGGCTACACGTTGAGGGGGGAGCAGCATAGTCTCTCTTCTTATCTCTATTCTAGGCAAGGGGGATTTCTTAACCTAGAGTTTTATCCTTCTCAATATTCCAAATGGGTTCACCTATACCTACTCTCTTCATCCTCTCTTGGGGTGTAGGGAACAGAACAGAGGAACGGGTGGAGGTATTTTCCTACAGATTTTCTCTTTCTCTTATTTTGAAAGAATTACTTTGTACATGGGTACCTTACATGGCTACAAATTTGGTGGGACCCATCCTTCCTTCCTACCCACATTAGTTTATTTTTGCATTTAGTTTATTTAGTTTATTGCATATTATGCACCTAGAATAGGATAAGCTTGTTTAAGTAGGTGCCCTTGCATCATGTGACTTGTAATTTCCTTGTTTGGTGGAGTTGTACTACACATGTGACTACATCTCCTTTTATCCCACATTGTTTGTACATTCGCATCTCTTGGTAGTGTATCCTATATATACCCACTTGTAGCTCTCATTTGAGCAATCATGAATCATTGTAAATACATTTGCATCCTATTGGACTAGCAGTCATATTGTATTTGTGCAATCTTTAGTTGTGCTTTTGCTATCATGGCTTGTTCATGTCATCAAATTTTGGAAGGTTTGCCCCATCAACCAATCTTACACTATATATTAAAAAGGAAATCAAATATTGTAATGCCCCGTTTGGAAATTTTCGTATATATCAAACACCAAGAACACAATTATGATAATTTCTACTCAATTTATAAATAAACAGTTAATATTTATTGCTTCTGAATGAAATTGATTCAAACATTTCAATTAATCTGTTTGATTCTTTATTAGATATTATATTTAGAATTTTTCTCAAAGAATTCAAACTTATCTTCCACAGCAGCTATTAAGTTAACTTTAAATCTGCAGCAAATCACAATTAATTGGAATGTCTTTGAAAGGTCTCCAAAATTGAACACTAGTTACTGACAGCAATTCTAACTGTCTAACACATGAAACTTCCATGCAATCTCTGCGTGAGATTTCCCCAAATCTGAATCAGGGGTTTTCATCCTCTAATTCAGTTATGGAATTCAGACAGATTCTATCCTCTAATTCTAGACCTTAAAGGGTTTAGTCCTTAGGACAGATTGAACTGCAGTTCCATGCTCCAAAGGAGTAATAATCAGATAATAAAAGATGTATTCCATTCATTTATTCTTCCTTCTCCTTGCTTGGTCTTCCTTATATATACCTTTTTCCTTTAATGGATGTAACTTTTCACATGCCCCTTGACTTTTATTGGAACTTAAACTTTAATATTAATTTACCATTCTTAAAAGAAATCACAAGGACTTTTTGGAGGGGCATTACAATTCACCTTTCCCAAGATTACTTGTCCTCAAACAATCACAAGCTATGATGGTCCTAAAGTTACCAGAATCCCAAACCAACCTTGGAGATTTGTAATTCCTTGTTAGAAAATATTAAAGTATTAAATGTAATATTAATGGTCATCTTAGCTTTAGTTAGTTGTAAGTTTACTTTAGTTAACTTAGTTAGCTTTTAGTAACTTTTGTTTACACTTTAGTTGGTTTTAGCATCTTTTTGTTTATTGTTTTAATTTGCTTTTGTTAACGATTGTTTCTTTTTAGAAACATCGTCTTGTAATTTTCTTTATAAGGAGCTTTCATCTCCTTTTGTAATCACGCAAATATGAATATCATTAATCATTTCATGGTATCAGAGCTTAAGCTCGGTTTTTTTTGGCGAATTTTTTAGAAATAAAAATTTGTTGTCTTCCTAAGGAATTTTTAAATTTCTTAGATGTTTTTCAGCCGTTTTTTTTTAAATAAAAATCAAAGAATTTTTTTTTAAAATTGTGAGCCGAAAATCTAAGGACTTTTTTTTTTTGGAGGAGATTTTTGAAGAAGTTTTGAAGCTGATTTTCGTGGAGAATTTCAAGAGAATTTTCGAGGGTTTTTTTTGAGGTGGATTTTTTTTTAAGAAAATCGCGTTTCTTTTTTGTGCGACTTCTGGAGATACTTCTGAGGTTTTGTGTGGCGTTTTGATCTGCAAATCACGTCCTTCTCTATTGGCGTGCAGATGTCTTCTATTTGTGACTTTCTGGGCGCCTTTTTTCTGCGACCTGAGTAAATCACATCTGTATCTACCGCGCAATTTGTGTTCTTCTTGTCGGATTTTCACACCTACAAAAGTTACGGATTTACCTTGTTCCTTCCATGCATTCTTCCTACAAATCGTGATCTCTGCAAGTTTTTTTTGGACGTTTTTATGCACGCGAGTTCCTAGTTTTTCTTGGCTGATTCTCCATTTTCATGGCGCGACATAAGGGTTCCTAAGCTCGCGTTTTCCCTCTGGTTTTTTTTGGCGGTTTTCTGTAAGGTTTTATGTTGCTTTTGAAGGATCTACAACGAGATTTTCAAAAAGATTTGTGGGTTTTTTCTTTTCTTGGAGTTTGTGGTTTTTTCTGGAGAACCTAGGGTTTCAGTAATGGGTTATCTGTTGATCAAAGGATTTTTAACAATTTTTTCTGAAAAATTGTACCAGTTTTTTTGTAGGGTTTTTTCTGGTTGAAAAATAAAAATTCATGCAAAGAGTTTTTCAATTTTTTTTTTTGAAAAAATTTACCAAATGTTTTTTATGAAATATTTTTTGACGATTTTTTCCTATCTAAAAAATCGTGGGTTGCTGCTAGGGTTTGCAGACCAGTTTTTAACAGGGTTTTTTCTAGTTGAAAATAAAAATTCCTACAAAAAGTTCTTCGAATTTTTTTCTGAAAAAATTTGGTAAAAGAGTTTGTTGGCGTTTAAATTTGCACCTTTGGAATGCGGATTTGAAACAGGCAGCTATGCATAGATAAACTGCTCTTCAAATTAGGAGGGGAAGCTCCCTCTTGTTGATGGCATTCAAGAAAGTAAACTAAAACTAAGTTGCCTATCTTTTTGATCAGCTAAGAGCACAAGGTTTATAAAACACAAGCGTTGTAGCTGAGATTTTCTGATTTGGAATTTCAACTACGACTAACTTACGCTAAAGACGTTTCTATTTTCTCAAGTAAACGCAGAGCAAGAGAAATAGAAATGGACGAAGTATGATTCTCTAACAAAATACTTAAATAAACTCTCCTTCCAACACACATCTACTTACTTTCAATGCAAGTTGAAATTAAAGATCATATAAGCATAACACAAATAACGGAAATCTGAGACATTATATCAGGGCAAAATAGGCTCAAGACTTTATTTCTCAAACTTCTGGAACAAAAATTACACTAAACACATGCACGGAACAAGAACTTGCAGCTAAAAGAGACTTGCAATCTTGTTCTTACACAAAGAGGACAGCAACTACAATAACAACTTGCTGGCTAAAAGAGACTCAGCAATTCGCTATCATAAACACAATTGAACAACACTGAATAACAATAGAAGGCACTATAGGCTCAACATTTTTGTTATTACTAGCATGGTTGAAAATAAATGAGCAAGACTGCTCTTATTTATAGGCAAGAAGAGGAGTAGGGAACCTTAAAATCTCCTTGCTTTTACAACTAGGGCTTGCTCAGCAAACAAGATTTATTTCTAAAACTAAAAGAAGATAACATCTAACACCTAAGAAAGCAGGAAAAGCAGGAAATGCCAACTATTACAATTTATCTTCTTTCTCTTCTTCAAAGAATGGATAAGAATTGCTCCAAGAATAGAAAGAAAGCTTCTAGATGAAAGCCTCTTTAAATTTCAATCACATCTGCTAAAAAGCAAGAAACTGTGTCTCGATCAGGTGCATATATACCATCAATAGCAAAGTTGCACTTTTCTAAGATATCCTCTCCATCTGCAATTGATCTTAGGAAATCTTCAACCTCATTGGCCGCTTTCTCGAACTTTGCTGACATCATGGAAATGTGACATGGCAAAGTCTTAAGTTTTTCATTCATCCACTTCTGTGCAATCTTCTTACTGTACTTGTCCTTGTGCATCCTTTCACATTCTCCTTTTGAAATAGTGACACTTTCAAGCTAAGGGGGAATTGAGAAGCATTTCTCAATCATGTCAGGTTTCAAATTGCAAATCAATCTGCCATCTACTGACTAGATCTCCCGTGTCACCGGATTGTAATGCTTGATGCAAGCGATTACAAACTCGAGACTCTGAACTGAAATAGGAATGGATGCTGCTGCGAGGAGTCCAGAGTGTCCCAAGTTTCTGATTGTAGTATTGCCTGCGCTCTCCAAAGCGTTTAGATCAAACACCGGCTTGATATGATGCAAGTCCATCTCAGCTGTTTTGATGAAGTCATGGTAGAGAGCTAATTTGGTCTTGAAATCATTGGGAGTGTATTCCATTTTGAAAACCTTGAAGAATGACTGTAAACTCGCCTAGGTTCAGACAAGTTTTGAGCAACTTACTATTTTTAGAATGTTGGTTTTTCTTCTTCAAACGGACAAATTTTTGGAAATTTTTCTAAGATATGGGTTTTGCTCAGAATTTCGTTGCAAGACAACTCAGATCATCCATTTTTGAAAATTTTGAGTGTAGACTGAAAAAGCAACAAACCCTAATTTCTTCAATTTTTCACCAAAAAAGTTGGCACCTAGTTTTTGTTCGGAATACAATTTGGAATGAACCCAGTTGATCAGATTTGAAAAATACTAAGGGCTGATGGAAAAAGCAGCAAACCCTAGAATCTGAAATTTTCTTAAAAAAAACTGAGATCTGGGTTTTCTTGAGAAGATTGTTTCAAGAGGACCTAGATGATCAAAATTTGCAAACTCTGATGATCTCACTGACATGCAAGGAAAAAGCAGCTGCTGCAACTTGATAAATTTCTTCAAAAAGATGAGATGAAGAGACCCAAATAGCTGAAAATCAAAATCTTTGACCTTCTCCTTCAAAAATTTGATGTTCTGAATGAAAAAAGCATGAAAAAGCAAGGTCTTATGTTGTTGGTCTGAAAATTATTCTTGAAAATCAGCAACCTTGAGCTCTTGAATCTTGAAATAAAACTTCAAAGTTGCTGCTCCACTTTTCTCCCTTGGACGCCACCTGCAATAATGATGAAAATTGAATGGAAGAGATGTCTTAAATAGATTTTGGGCTGGAAATAACTCTGCTTTCTTTTGCTTTAATCCTCCAAACCCTAAAATCAGCCTGTTCATCGAACTTGGACATTCATCTTTCATCTTGTAATTTTGAAAATTTGAAAATTTTAACTAAGGCATGGCAAGTTGGGCGCCCTTCTTGGCTAGAGGCACCAACTTCTCTCAGACTTAACCATTTTCTTGAGTTTTTCATCTTTTCTCAATTTTGAACCCCTATTTGACCTTCAATCTTTGGCTTCTAGGTTGATCCGATGGACGAGCTGGATGATTCATCGCAAAGCCTGAGTGATTCTGAGAAGATCACCCTAGAGGTATTTTTGGCTAAAAACTTCATTTGATCCTTCAAAATCATGAGTGCACATCTCCTTTTGGGGCACTGAACCTTCACAGTGTTAGCCATTTTTGCATGATTTTCAAGTTCTTCATTTCCCTTTGATCTTCTGATGAAATCTCGATTCTGGGAGCTACACTGATCAGATTGACTGACCGTCAGTTTCGTTGGATAGCTCGATTGATTCTGACGAGGTGATCTTGGTGACTACATCTACAAATTCCATCATTTCAGGCTTCAAAACCTTGGGCGCCCTTCTTCTCCAAGGGCGACCATCTTCATCAGACTTAAGCCATTTTTCTGTTTCTTCATCAATTTCCCCTCTCCAGATGATCTTGTCCGATCTGATGATCCGGAGCTCAGATTGGCTAATGGTTGGACTCGTTACGGAGCTAAGAAGATTCTGAGACGGGTCTTTTGGGAGTCACATCTGCAGAAAAGTTCATTAGAGGCATCAAAAGATTGGGCGCCCCTGGCAAGCTGGGGCGTCCAACTTCACCAGAGTTAGAAATTTTTCAATATTTTCTTCTTTGCTTTTGACTTTCAACATTTAACTCTTGTCAAACCCTCTGTTCCGCCTCCTGCATCTGACGACTGCCAACTCCGATTGACGTGTTGATGGTCTCATTGGAAAACCTGATCAACTCTGAGGAAGTCATGTTGGAGGCTTCACTGGCAAAATCATCTATTTGAGCTTTCAAAATCAAGGGTGCCTATTTCCTTCTGGGGCGCCGAAGATTGACCAGTTTGATGTTCTGATGGAGATATTCGTTGCGGAGCTGACTGAATTCTGAAGAGATTGAACTCATTTGCAAACCCTAACTGCTAAATTTGCCCTTTCAAAAAGTCGGGCGCCCCTGGGCACCTGGGGCACTGTAAGTTCCCAGACTTAGAAAACTTTCTAACATTTTCATGATTTTCATTTTGTGTTCTGGTTGAAACCTCTCCATTTGATCTCGAATTCTGGGTAAATGGATGGTCTGATGACTGCACTACCAGATTTGTTGCGGAGCTAGGAGGATTTTGAACAACTATGCCTGGGAGCTCAAACCCTAATTCCATCATCTGATGCCCTGAAAAGATGGGCACCTATCTCCTGGGGCGCCCATGGCTGGCAGACTTAGTCATTTTCCTATAGTTTGTTCACCTATGTTCAGTTCAGTGCTTGAAACTGACGCCTTGACTAACCTCCATTGATTTCGGAGAAAATGCTTCTGAAATCATATTTCATTATGAAAATTTTGAGTCAATCAAAATCAGTTTGAACCGCGACAAACTTTCTATTTTTAGAAGTTTTCTATTTTTAGAAACCCCCATAAAAGGTTACTATTTTCAAAAAAATTCTAAAAATAGCAATTTTCCTAAAAAGTAGGGATGAAAAACTAAGATCTAGGTTTTGTCGATTAGGTCGCTCTGAGTAGACCCAGATCGTCAGATTTTGGAAATTTCACATTTTTACCCCTCATACAAGACATGCAAACCCCAATTTTGACCTTTTTGACAAATTTTGACAAGACTTTTACTTATTACTTCAAACTGCCTAAGTGTAGCAAAAATTTTAATTTTGGGGTACAACAGAGCTTTTGAAAAAATTTCTATAAAATTTTTTGTAGTTTTTTGAGGATTTTTTCTGAAAAAATCTTACTTTTCAAAGTTTTTGAAGGTTTTTCTGAAAAATCTTACTGTTACTAAGCCTCTTTTTAGACAATTTTTGAAAAATCGTGAATTGTGCCAGTGATTGTCCAGAGTTTGTGCCAGTTGATCACAGAATTACCTTGTTTTTGGAAAACGGGAGGGATGGCTGCTTTGTCCAACGTCATGTTGGAAAATACGTAGAAGTTCAATGGGAAAAGTTATAATACCTGACCCAGAGGAAGCTCACATTTTTCGAGTGTTGGTGTCTAGATTTGATTGATCTGTGGGAAAGGACCAGTAATTGCGAGGTGGTTATGCTTCTCCAACTATCAGTCACCAATGATATGTTTCCAGAAGATCATGGATAAACTTGGTTTATGTTTATAGGATGATCATTAAGGGAGGGTATTAAAGTATTAAATATAATATAAATGGTCATCTTAGCTTTAGTTAGTCATAAGTTTACTTTAGTAAACTTAGTTAGTTTTTTGTAACTTATGTTTATGCTTTAGTTGGTTTTAACATCTTTTTGTTTATTGCTTTAGTTTGCTTCTGTTAACGATTGTTTCTTTTTAGAAACATCGTCTTGTAATTTTCTTTATAAGGAGCTTTCTGTAAGAGACCTGGTGTCTCTCAACCCCAAATATGTGCTGGATAATGCTATTTGTTTTGGGTTTTGATGTTTTTTCTATATTTTGTTGGTTTGATTGATATACTATTTTATCAAACTTAAATCATTGCATTGCACATTGATAATAATATTCAAATGAAATGAATATGTAAATCTGGAAAACCACTTAAACTCAATGCACAGTGACAACTGAAGACTTGCACAAGCCCAAACTGATTATGAATGATGGTCAGATATAAGAGTATTTGACTCAGAATGAACGGCAGTAAGCATTAGATCATAAGCTATGCTTAGTGAACTGTAACAGCAATATTATCATTTCATTCATCTACAAAGTTCAGATATAACAGTGTAGACTAGGGTTTCAGAATATGCAATAATAGATGCTACAAGACAGCCCTTTTGCAACAAGTTCTGAGTAATAAGATGGCTGGTCTGTTTATACAAAATGCTCAGAAATGAACAGCAGCAAACACCCTTAAAAGTTTCACCCAAAATAAGATTGCAGTCATGTGAACACTGATATTCAAGTATCTCTTGCTGGTATCTATTACAATCTTAATCAATTCTAGACTTAATGCCAAGGGTCTGATATACAATGATATTTTCGGATGTAACATTTTCAAATTAAACACAGATCATAAGCTGCTTTACAACTTGGAGCACTCAGAAATTCACTTCAACTTATAATCATTATTCCTTACTGATAATCTGTGTAGAAAATATACATTTAGCATGGATGAGAATGTATATAAACCCTGACCTGGAAGTTTGCTTAGATCTGAAATGTGTACAGCAGTCTGGAAATGAATATCTTCATGTATTATGACCATATACAGATCTGAGATTAATTGCAACAAGCAAAGAATGGATTCTAAGCACTAGAGAGTTCACGCCTAGGCTAAGAATGCTTTGAAAGATGCACCAAATCACTGTAGCGATTCACTGTAGCGGATCACTGTTCACGCCACTGTAGCGACGGGCACTGTAGCACGGTTACTGTAGCAGTGGGTACAATAACTCCAAACTTGCAATTTTATTCTAACCCTATGTTGATTCTTCACTTGTAAGCACAAATATGACTCCTGTATGAAGCCACCTTACTTAGCAATCTTCAGCTGATCTCTCACAACCTCAGAAAGCTTGACTCTGAAGAGGTATCGTTCTCCAAAGCCTGAAAAATGCACGAATTTGCAGAAGCCCTAGTTTCTTCACAAACTCCACAGCTCTCAATAAAAGACAAAGTTGAATAATCATATCATAAGCAATTCGATTTGTCTTGGCAGTATATATATCTCCTTTCAAGAATTCGACCCAAAGCAATCTTTTAATAATCATTTAAATAAATGATTAATTTCGCCCTTTTTGACTTAGGACAAATATTTAATAAATGGCGTCCCCTTTTGATTAATAATTAAATGCTCATTTAATTATTATTTTAACCCCTCTTTTATAAAGTATTAAATACTTTATAACTCGCCATTTAATAATTTTAATATTTCATTAAAGTGACTTTATATTATAAAGTCAAATTAATAAACATTTAATAAATATTAAATGCCCAAGTAAACACTGTATGTTCATCAGATCATCAAACTGGGTCGAAACTGAGCTGACTAACTGAACCAGGTGCCCTGCTAAAAATAGCAACTTCTGCCTGCCTGACTTACTATAAATAGTAAGTATCTGTAAATCACTCTGGAAACATCTGCTAGGGCCCAAACCTGAATCAATTGAAGGAGTAACGTCCTGAAACTCTGGATAACTGCCAAGGAAGACCCTCTCATCACATTTGTCAGCCTACGAGGGTCAAATGATAGGCTAATCCTTACGAACTCTGATGCTCGCAAAAAGGGGACATTACACTTTCGTCTCATTTTGTAATCACGCAATAATGAATATCAATAATCATTTCAGAAATTAGGATCTTAGGATACTAATCATTATAAATAAAATGAAAAATAAATAAGATGAGAATTATACAAGCATTGATTTAACACATTACACAACATATACATGGGGAAAACCCTTCTCGGTAAAAAACCCCACAAACCATCATTTCATTATAAAAAACTTACAAAATGGTCTATTAAAAAATAGACCAAACCTGAGGAACACTTCTCCTTACTTCCACATGGCCAATACTACCTCATGTGCATAGTGATAGAATTCACTAGAAATCTCCAAATTCTTACACACCTCTCAATGAGAGAGAACCTCCATATATATATAGATGGGGTGACAACTAAAGGGATATTAGTCACACATATTCAAAACTGCCATCCTTTCCACCAGCTAAAGTATGGACATCCTCACCTCCATCAAATTTAGAATTTATATTGAAATCAAACAAAGATTTGTCTATTGGGCTGTCAACATCTATATGAATATTGAATTGTATGGGAAATTTTCATTCACTTTCCTTCCTGCTATCATCCTTGCATTTCACAAGGAAACTTGTGAGATTATAGTCATCGTCAAATCCATCAAAATGCTTCCTACAATATGAATGCACTCCTCTTTTATCACTTGTTTGGGACCAGCACTAGATTCAATAGCTGAAAATTTTGGTGAACTGTTGGAGTTCGTATTACTGATCTATTGCTCACCAAAAGGCGCAACCTGAGTATGACAGTTTAGGTTGCCATCTCCAGAGCAAGAAGAATCAACCTTGCCATATTTTTTGATATCAAGCTCAGTAATTTCATTACTGATCTGCCATTAGCACCTTGATCATCTTCCCAACCAATAAAATTGTTTTGTTTGGCCATTAGTATTGCCTTTGGAGGCATTTCAAAGTAATCTGGATCAGAATTTGACTCATGTTCATTTATTACATCAGTCAAGTGATGGGAATTTTGAATCTAGTTTCTTTTGATGACCCTTGGTTTGGACTTTTCTTCTTCTCTACAAATGGAAGTGAGATGTAGAAGTCTATCATCAAATCCAACAAAAGTTTGTTGTGTGCTATTGATCTGATTTCTGGGAGCATTCATCTTATTCTAATTCATGTGGAGCATTTGACCCAATATGTCTATCATTGTCAATCTTATTTTCAAACTTATCTGAAAGAACTATCCCCAAAGGATTTTTTCTCTCTCTATCTGCCATATTCACTTGTTTTGTCACTTATATGGAATGAGTTTTTTTTTAAGTTCTCTTTGACAATATCTATTGGCTCTATTACTAAATTGCATATGGAGACTCACAGGCTCACAATATCCAGCTCTAATACGCTTTGTAATGTCCTATTTGGAAATTTTCATATATAACGAACCCCAAGCAAACAACTATGATAACATTTATTGCTTATGGATGAAATCAGTTCAGAAATTTCATTAAATATGTTTGATTCTTTATTAGATATTATATTTAGAATTCTTCTCAGTGAATTCAAACTTATATTCAGCAACGGCTAATAAGTTTAAATCTGCAGCAAATTACAATTAATTGGAATGTCTTTGAAAGGTCTCCAAAACTGTAGACTAGTTATTGACAGCAATTCTAACTATCTAGCACATGAAACTTCCATACAATCTCTGGGTGAGATTGCCCCAGATCTAAATCAGGGGTTTTCGCCCTCTAATTCAGTAATGAAATTTAGAGGCATTCCATCCTCTAATTCCAGACCTTACGGGGTCTCATCTTTAGGTCAGATTGCACCACAGTTCAATGCTCCAAAGAAGTAATAATCTAAAAATAAAAGATATATTCCATTTATTCTTCTTTCTCCTTGGTCTTCCTTATATACCTTTTTCCTTTAATGGACAACTTTTCACATGCCCCTTCACTTTTAATAAAACTTAAACTTTAATTTTGATTTTAGTTTATTATTAATTTACCCTTCTTAAAAGAAATCAGACTTAGATCCAAAAGATGAACAAGTCAAATCTCAGGGAGGTGGAAAAGCTCAAAAGAGGAATCCACCTAATGTGATTGTGGATGATAAGGAGTGTTATGTTTTTGCCATCAAACTCTTTACCTTTTAACTTTTTTTTCTTCACTAGGACTCTCAAAACCTAGCCCCATGCAACCAGGCAGATGCAAGGGCCCATCATCGAAGACTAGGCTTATGTGAGTAAAGACATTCAGTTCCCCTTGTCCTTGACTCCATGCAACTAAGAAAATGCAAAGGCACACCACCGAAGGCAAGGAAAGCAGAAGGACTGGAGATGAATTGAAATAAGATCATGCCCTCTTATCTTAACCCATGCAACCAAGCAAATGTGAGGTCTTCTCACCAAAGATCAAAAGTAAGCAAGCACTCTCTTCAGAAGGTTGGGAAAACTAAAATGGTTTTACTTAGCCTCCTTTTGTCGATCTCAGCTCAACATTAGGTTAACTTTAGGACTCTACCCTTATTGAAGTACGAGAACTAGAAGGTGTTTACTTGATAACTCTACTTGAATGATTAACAAAGAGTAAATGAAAATAACATAATAACAGAATATAAGAATTACTCATAACAATGCATAGAAGATATGCCATGTATTCATTCATTCATCAAATATGCAACAGTTACAGGATACAAATGCATGCGGTTCCCCATGGAGTATGCAAAAATAGTATATATAGAATAGCCGACAGTTGCTAAGAACTGCCAACCATCGGAAGTTGTACTCCAACTGTCGGGAACTACTTATTGATTACAACATCTAACAATTATTTACTTTTGTTGATTACAATATTATTTACTTAGTACATTTGGCTGACTACATCAGCCTCCCAAAAAAGAAAGTCGTCTTCCAGACGACTGGCACACAAAATTTGGAAGACAACAATACAACATAATAGCTAGTGAGAGGATGGATGAGAAGACATTCCTAGAACCGAGTGGACGGAGGAGGTCGGAGTTGATATCTGAACATTGAGCTGGCAAAGCTGGTAGACTTCCTCTATCTGCAGATTGAAGGGATGTGTTGCTATCAATTTCCTCTCCATGGCTGCCTTCACCATGTGCACAACTTCTTTCAATTGATGCTTGACCCTTTCAATTTCCTTGTCTTTGGCCTTGGTTTGGTTGTTCCTTCCTGTCAATTCCATCTCCTTGGCAGCCACTTTTGCTTGTTCAGCCTTGGTGAGGTGTGTTTGTTGTGCTAGTTGGTCTTGAAAGCGTTGGGTAAGGGCATTCGTCCCAATGCATACCTTCTATGAGATAGAAATGGTCTCATCAATTTTGTTGGTAAGCTGGAGATTAGATACTTCTTGACTCTTCAGCTTATAAAATAACTCCCTGTATGTCGTCTCCATGCCAAAAAGAGCTGACATTAACTTCCCATCTCTCCCCTAGATCGTAGGCCTAGCAAGGTACCATGATGCCATCATTTTGTTGGTCTCAATCTCCGGCCATCCTCTGGAAATGAAGAGGTTAGTAAACTCATTCTCACAGCCAATCTGCATGAATGCTAAAATACATTGGGACTCGTGCCATGCCAATGGAGTGGACACGATCCAACCGTCAAGAAATATCGGCAACCTCCTGGATGATTGCAGCTATAAGCTCCAAATTCTGAATATATCGCTGGATAGAACCCAATGGATCAGTCTCATCGGGTTTGGAGATCTCAATGACTATCCCTTTTGAATCATTGGATTCCCCCTTTGCAGGAAGAAGGGCTATAGCTGTGGGTAGTGTCAAAGTGACTACCGACGGAGTGACTATCAACGGATATAGTACCAAGGTTGGCTCTCCTTCCTGTACATACACTGGCTTTGTCATAGGGGTAACTATTTGTGTAGTAGGGCATGGTTGTGTACTCTCCCCTATGGATGGAACCACACAAAGCTGCTCGATAGCCATCTCAATATCCTCAAGTGAATTCGAAGGAGGAAACTCTTGAACATGAATGGGAGTGCCAAGGAGTTCTAGCCAACTATCAATATGTGGTGCATGTATTGGCGACTCCTCCAAAGACAATTTAGTGCTAACTAGAATGTTTTCCACTGCCATTGTGCTTGGTGACACTATGGTTTCAGCCTTATTGGTGGGAATGTTCTGAGCGGGGGTTATGGGCTGAGTCTCAACATCTGCGAACACTACTTCGACTGAGTGAGTTTCTATGTGTGTGGTGCTAGTAGTAGAAGAGGTAATCGCAATATGTTCATATTCTTCATTGCTATCCTCACCTTCATGTGATATTGCTTTTTGTTTCCTTTTTCTCTTTCTAGATTTTGTTTCTTCTCCTGAAGTTGCCTGTGTGTCCAATGTAGTCCATCAGAATACTGTGGGCCATGAAGTGTCATAATCGGCAATCGGCTAGAATTTTCCCAATTTAGCAACAGGAGCTTGAGTATACGCGTCATCCAAAAATAAAGCAATAGCATGCTAGGTCATGTAAAATGCCTTGTGTTTACACGCTAGAAATTCTCTTATGCGCTCTAATAGGTATTGTGCCTAGTTGTCAATTTTGCTTAAATTGAGGCCGATCGTGTAGTCCACCATCCAAATTGCTATGTCAAACGCTCGGCTAGATCCTATCAATCTGCATTTAAATAGGTCCATGAGGCACTTCCACTCAACGTTTGCCAACATTTGCTTATGAAGTCCTCTATTGCCTGCATTCCAAATGGTATCCTTTTCTTTCTGGGTTAGATCCAACCTACATATTCTTTTAATAAAAGCATCTTTTTGTTTTGGTGATATTTTCCTATAGGTTTGGCAATCATAGTTCTTGGTAATGGTATCCCGAAAACCCTTCTGAAATTATTCAGCTGGAATGATATAGTTATTGAGCAACCCATGTATTCAATAACAGATTTATGGGCATACTAATTATAATTTAGCATCATTGATTTTATATGGTTCAAAATCACGCAAATTAAAAAATGGAAATTGTGCAACCTTGTCTACTTGAGCATGTTGGAGTGCGAGTTTCAATGGATGGTCTCCAGCATTGTCTTGCCACCATGCTCTACATTCAGTCCCTGTAAAACTTTCCCATGTCATGTAGTCAGAAGTTACATTATCATTTTTCCCTTTGTCCATTTTCCTTAACGCTGATGGAATCTTTGGCCTGTAGATTGCTCGTTCGCCCTTGCTACTATTGTTGGCATCCATTTTTTCTTGGATTCAAAATCTCTGAATTGCACTACTTAATTTAAATAACTCATACTTTTTCCAGTTATGACAATGCCTGACCATACAATGTAGTAAAGATGTGGTCTGAAAAATTTCTTTGTTGGTTTGTGAAATTCATTGTATGTTGGCGAAGGACAAAAAATGGTATGGAATGATATAAGACTACCAGTCTACCTTGTGGAGTTTTGCTGACCGTACTAGGTTGTAACCTACTTCTCATGTTTTGCTTGATCTTTTCAAACCATATGTTGTGGTCGCACTCCTAGCAATGTTTAGTCATATGGTGGGACTTTTCTGATTTTGCCGAATGGTGTAAAGATGGCGAGGCTATAAGAAAATTTTCTTTGTCATACTGTGTAAAGATGTCGACCCCATACGGAACTTTTTTGACCTCCTCGTACGGATTAAAGATGTTGAGGTCATACACTCCGTCTCTCTTGTGGTCATACATTGTATCTCCGCCATACAATCTATCCTATCTGTAGTGCAAGGTGAATTTCTTCTCTTTGTCGTACAGGTCGTAAAATGCCTCCAAACACTTCATATACTTCCTGCCATCGTATGGCGACCTTATAAACTGTTCAGTGTTGTATTGCTTGAGCTCTTCTAGGCCGTAATTTATGAATATTGACTAAAGTCCATACCCTTTTTTCCTTATATGCATGTACTTTATATTTTTTAATTGGCAATATTTTAATTTTTTTCAAATTTGATACTTTGATTTTTCCTTTTAGTATTTTTCATATTTGCCAACTAGGAATTTTTAATATTTTCACCTTTTAATTTTTTAATCTTTTTTTACTTCAATAATTTAATATTTTTCCTCTTCAATAATTTCCACTTTCTTTTTTCATTTTTTTCAATTCCAACACTTCAATAATTTTTTGCTTTTTATTTCTATCTTCCTCTCCATTTCCTCTTTTTCTTTTTTGCCCTTTACACTCAACTTTTGTTTGTAATTTTATTTTTGAGGCTTGATCTCATATACCAATTAATGCTGGTTTTTTGTAATTCACATTCTCATAGCATGTTCCAACATATATTATTTTTGAGGTTGGATGTCGCTTTCGAAATAACCACGGCCTTTTGTAACAGTCATATTCACAGCATGTTCCAACATATTCGATATCAAATATTTTTTGTAATAATGGTGGATTTTCCATACCTTTATATTTTTGGTTGTCGTCGATGTACATGCCTCTTCTTTGTTGGTACCATTTTACTTCATCTCCCTCAACTATCGGTGGTGCCACTGGATTGTAAACTGCACACCATAACCCGTTAGAGGTTGGTAATAGAGGTGGCTTCATGTTATGATCTATTGCCCACTAGATGACATCTTCATTGTATCCATCTCATTCTGCTACAAAGTAGTGTTCGACCATGAGCATTGGTTGTAGGCTAGGTCCTTCTTCCTCTAAGTCTTCTAAATGTTCTTTTGTGTGGCATTCTTTGGCAATCTTCCTCTTCTTTTGATCTTCATCCAATTCGTAGCTAATATATCCTTTCCTCTATCTTGAACAAGGTGCTTTCAGGTGCCATCCGCCATGTAACTTGATCCATTCAGCAAGTGGTCCAAAAAATGCAATTGTTAAGTGTCAATGAATTCTTGGTACCGCCACACCTTCAAGTTCTTACAGAATAGGTTTTACCACTACACCTTCTAGTCCTTTTGAATCTCACATGATAGGTTTCTTGTCCTTTCCTATATCACTCTTGTTTTCCATCCAGTCTACCATGTTGATTGCAATTGTTCTCTCCTTGCAAGGTTTTAGTTTTGATCCATTAATATTGTCTTTCAGTATAGTGTCATCCAGATTCTCTAACTTGATAGCCCCATTATCAAAAACTTCTCGTATTTTAAAGGAACCGATCCATCTCACTTTGACCTTTCCTAGTTTTAATTTGTTATGGCCGTTATACTTCAAAACTAACTGTCTAGGTTGGAAGTTTTCTCATCGGAGATTTTTGGCATGCCAGTACTTATCTCGCTTCTCCACATCCAACATGTTAATGCCTTTTTTCTTTAGGCAGTTGGTGTCTTCATGAACACCCAGTCCACACCACTTGCACAACATCCTCGTTTTGTTTTGGTTAATCTAGCATTCTCTGGCGAAATGACCCCATTCATTACATTTTTTGCACTAGATCATTGGTCTTCCTTTTGCATCGTACTATATTTTGCTTCTTGGTCCACTGTTGTTTTACCAATTATTATTTTCCCATCTGTTACAATATCCACCAAGAGATGCATTAGTGTTATTGTTTTGTGCTTTTGAGGGTGTGGTCGAAGGGGTTGATTGTTCTCCTTGGGTGAAGAGCACTTGGGTGCTTCTTGTCTTCAAGTTGTACAGGCATTCCTTGATGGAATGTCCCACTACTTGTCAAATATCACAATAATTTTTTCAGGCAGTTTGCTTTGGTGTGACCCTCGACCTTGCACTCGGTGCACCATAATTCTTTAATTTCCTTTGTAATTTCCTTCTCCTTTTTAGCTCCTTCATCTTCCTCATCATGTCTTTCCTTAAAGCTTGAACAGTCTTTGATTCACTATCACTGCTATCATTTGTGCTCCCATCGTTGTCTTTCCTCCTCTTCCCCCGAGACGATGTCTTATCTTCACTTTCTATATCCATCGCCCGTGTAATGTCCCCATTTTTAGCACTACACTTTTCAGTGATTGATGGCCTATCCCCGGGGTGTTGTCGGCTAGTCAGTGGCAGAATTAGGGTTTCCGGTTGTTTGGTGGGTTCTTTTGAAGATTCAAGGGTTTGCATGTTGGAGTTTGGCTGTTTGGATTATGGATTCCTTCTGGGTTTTCAGAGAGCTTCGCAGAGGTATGACATGCAACGACGTTGGGTAACCTTTCCGAACTTACTATTTTTAGCAAGTTATGACGGCTACATCCTAGAGTTTGGGATTGCGGATTGCGGATTTTTTCGGGGTTTTTAGAAAGCTTCGCAATGGTGTCGCATGCACTTTGATCCAAGCAACTTTCCGAATTTACTATTTTTAGTAAATTCTATTTCTGGCAATGGCCCTGTTGGCTTCAGTTCAGTTGGCTTCCCTCTGCAGTCAATTCAGTTGGTATGGTTGTTTGGGCCTTTTGATGCATTTTCTGGAGAGATATTATAATGTTATAACCCCTTGGCCTAGCTTCATGACTTTAAGTTGTTTTGAAAAGGGGGACCTCATGGGTGGACACATCATCAGGGAAAGTTTTAATATTTCTAAGGTCAAATATTGCTCTTGGAGGTGGGATGCCAACTTTTGGAGAGAAGATAATTTTAAATTAAAGAAAAATTGCCTTTATGAAAAAGGACGCCACCTTGAAGCTTGGTCAATGGTCAAATCAAAACCTAAAAGCATCTTGAGGAATGAGCGCACCTTCTGGAAGCTTCTGGAGGTGTCTTCTCAAAGTTATAAAAGGGAGCCTTGGGTCTTCATTTCATCATCTTATGTCTTGAATATTGTTATGCTGCCGAAATGGTGTTGGAATTGCTTCGAGGAATGAATGCCTCCTAGCCTTGGCTCGATTTCGTGCTTGAGAGATAGCATCTAGTGGAGAAGTTTACTTGTTGTTGAGAGGATTTTTGTAGTGAGGTTTGCATTGTAGCTTGGGTTTGCTTTTGTAGTTCAGTTTATTGCATTTCATATCATTTTCTGGAGTTGTTGATATCATGGCAGATTTGTAGTTTTCACTCATATATTTGAAAATAAAAATATATTCATTCTGGGTGTTGCATATTTCAATTCCTTTAGGTTGGGCGCCCCTTTCTGCTAACTTACAGATTTTATTATGAAGAACTTGAATTTATAAAGAAAATCGCCCCTTCTTGCATGGCCGCCCCTCTTTGAAGTGCATTGGGAAGTGTGTTAAATAATTACGTAGGTTTGAGTGTGGTTTCTTGTATGCAGCTTGGTCGCCCTTGTCATAGGAAGCCATTGCATTTGATTTGAGGTCATTTGGTTGAGTATTGAGGGAGTAGTGAGCAAATTAGTGGTTCCTAGTGTTGCTGATTAAGCATTTCAAGTGTAGGTCTGTCACAAATCAGAATATCAAGGTTGATTCTTTGAGTGGAGTTCTTGGTCTTAGCATACTTGTTAAGCAAGGGAAAGTCTTCTATATTGTTGCAGCATTAAATAGTCCTAATCTTATGCTCTTGGCAGGCGTTCTCTATTATATTGTAAGTTGAACAGTAGTACTGTCAGCATTTCTTCTCATCTTTCTCTTCATGCTTGTAATACCCACTGAATAAGTGGAAGAGGCTGGCTTGCCGCCTATTTACATTTTGAATTGCATTGCAGTACTTAGCATCTCCGCCATATGGTAGCTCCATTCCCATCTTGGGTTGGAAAGCACATTCTTGGCATCGAGTTTACTTTCAGCATAGTAGTTGGTAGGGATCCTCTGACCATATGCTCGCCCTCATCTGGCGCATTCTTGGTTAGAGTTATTCAGTTCAGCATTGCATTGAGATCCTCTTACCATATGCTCACACCTTGCCCATCTTGGGATCCTGGTGTACATCCTTGGTTAGAGTTGAATTCCGCATCGTTTTGGTTTAAGTGCTAACCCTAATGGATGTGTGTTGCATTGCTTATTGTAATCAAAAATTAAAAAAAAACTGGTTCGGTTCATTACAGCCCGATTGTAGGCATTGGTGTATGATGACAGAGGTACGACTTTCATTTTCTTCCTCAAAGAAGGAATCAATCCTTCGATGAACCATCTCTTCTTCAATCCATCGGTCAGCTGATTTTCTAGTTTGACCAATAATTACTTGAGTCTACGATTGTAGGCTCGTACATACTCATGCTTTCCTTATTTGGTGTTGTATATCTCCGCTACAATTTCATTGTCATCTCTCAGGAGTTTGAATTCCTCCTAGAATGCTCTTTTCAATGCATCCCATGTATTCTTATGAGCTACTTCCAATTCGGTGTACCAGTCTATGCTATCCCTCTAAGAGTTGCTAGAAATGCTCTTAGCCAATATGCTTTGTCATTCTGACCATTCGCTACCCAAATTGTCTCACATGTTTTACAATGCCTTACAGGGTCCTTCGACCCATTTCCAATGAACTTTGGAAGTTTTTGCCATCTACATTCGGACTTGTTGGGGGAGTCACCACCTTGCCTCCCTATTGCACCTTTTGTGACGATATTCTATTTGGAGAGTTTTGATTCGTACATTTTGGTGCTTTCCCTGCACTCTCAGACACACCGCAATCCTTCACTCGTCCCTCTTCAATATTCGTCACCCTCGGATTGCCTTCGAGGTCCTTTTGATGCTCCCTTCATCCTGGCATTATCGGCTCTAATCTTCCAATGTTTGATTCTTCTGTCAATGTCAAGTCTTCAATCTGGTGTATGGTCTCTATTAGACCGTCGGTAGGTTCTCTTTGGCCTTCCCCTTCGGGTGGTTTTATTGGTACGAACTATTCTTCAACCGTTGGGTTGGCGGTTTCTTCCTTGCCTTCCCTTTCGCCTAACGGTGAACCTTCTTTGTCACCCGGTAATGACTTCTTTGTCCAATGGTGATGGTCTACATGGTTCTCTAGCAGGGTTTTCTTCTTCACTTTCCCCTTCATCCAATGTTGATGGTATGGATGGTTCTCTGACTTGGTCAATGAGGTCAGTGTATGTTTCGTTTGAAAGTGATAAGTGTCAAGCTATTTCAACCCACTCTCCCCTCGTACGTTCTCTTGTCGTGAAAGTTCTCTTTCTCTCCCAACTATGGCTTCTGCTTACGCTTCATCTTCGACTTCTAGTCTTGAGTGGACTCGGACTTTCTTTGAGAAATTCTTCACCTTCTTTGACTTCACCCCTCAGTCATCGTCGTCGTTCTCTTTGTTCTTTTAAGGATCTTCTAATTTTTTTATCCATTGACTTGTGACCGCTTTTTATTAATTTCCCATTTTTATTCAAGGTTAAGGGCATTAGTTTTTCGAGGTTTGTCAATGGTCAGTATTACATTCTTCTTCCCTTTTGTTTCGTTCTTCGTACCGCTATAGTATCTGTTGCCTATGTTGTTCCTAGTCTCTCTCAGCCCAAAGATCTTGCAGGATGATGAAGTGACATGCAATAAGTCTTAGTAGTGTGTTGAGAAGACGATCAACCTCTACGTTGACAGTTAGGTTGTCCTAGATGGCAGCCTGAGGGACCTCTCTCCTGAGAGCTTCCCTTCATACGTGTTCTTTTAACAAAATGTCCCATAGTTTTACCAAGAATTGTGTCAACTCATCTTCCCTTTCGTCGTTTGCTTGCATAGGTTCTTTGGTTGGCTGTCCCATTACATCACCATGATTCTCGTTTGTGAGTTTTTACTTTATCAAGATTCATATCGACAACGGCGCCAAATGTTTACTTGGTAATTCTACTTGAATGATTAACAAAGAGTAAACGGAAATAACATAATATAACAATTACTCATAACAATGCATAGATGATATCTCGTGTATTCATTCATTCATCAGCTATGCAATAGTTATAGGATACATACGCATGCAATCCCCCATGGAGTATGCAAAACATAGTATATATAGAATAGCCAACAGTTGCTGAGAACTACAAACCATCGGCAACTATACTCCAACTGTCGGGAACTACTTCTTGATTACAACATCTAACAATTATTTAATTTTTCTGATTATAATATTATTTACTTAGTGCATTTGGCTGACTACAAAAGGATCTATTCTAGATTAGATTGTAGGCTTAGATATCTAACAAGGGAAGATAGAAGATAGTACAAACATGGCCCAGAGGCACTCTCTTGTTCAAGGCCAAGCAAGCAATATGCATAAGTTATAATTTTGTCTTAATTTTAAGAAGAAAAGTACTACTAAGCTATGTGCGTAATGAAACAAAATAAGAAGAAATAAATTTTAACTGTGAAAATTATTTCAAAGAAAAAAAACTGTGTAAATTATAAATGAGAAAAATGGTAGCTTTAAGTTACATTTAAAAAGTGTAAGCGTAAAGTGAAAAAGGAGAAAAGGGAAAACTAATTTTAAGCTATAATTTCTTTATCCCAAATACACAAATTGAAAATTGTTCGAAAGTTTAAGTAATTCTAAAATAGGAGCTTAGATCTTAAAGTTTCATGATACTTTTGGGGAGTAGTACTTGCACACAAGTTTGAACTGTGTATGGCGAAGGTAACATCAAATAACCTCATCCCCTCTTGTCGACATCCACACCCTCATAGAAGAGTTATTATTATTTCTGAGTAAAATTTGATATTTTTTATACTGTTAATAACGTTCTTTTTTTATTCCAATTTCTCTTAACAGGTAAAAAATAGTTCAGTCTTCCAGAATTGTCCAAATATTCAATATATTCTAGTTTTCAGTTTGTACTTTGTTGTAGATATCAGTTCCGTAAAGCAATTTCAGAATTTTTTTAGTTTGAGTTTTGAGTTCTCAAAGCAAGCTCGAGAGAAGAATTTTGGTGGCCTTTATCAACTTGGACACACTCTTAACAAAGATTTGAGTTCTTCGATGAAGCATAAAGTTGATCCAATACCAAAATTCCAAGGATATTTAATAAAACAATACCATGATGTACTATGAAGGAGTTGAATAAAAGCACAGTCACCTTGAGATAAGAGATGTTTCAACTTTCAAGTATGAGAAAGGGGAATTGGAAGGAAGGCACCATTTTTATGAAAGTATGGTATGGGTTACTCTGAGATGAAAATAAATAAACACATAAAAACAGAAATTTAATGATACAAATTGATTTGAAGATATTTGGACAAACACTCGTAGTCATGTGGTTGAGAGATCAATCAAGTTGTGAGGGGCGCGTTGAGTAAAGTCACTTGGAAAAGAGGGGGAAAAAGTGGAAGAAATCTTGCCAAATCGTTGTTTCAACCTCTGTTGCAAAACTCGCAAGTACTCGCAAGCCAAATGGCCAGGCAAGATACTTGCTCAAAAACTCGCCAATGAGTTTTTGAAAAACTCGCAACGATTTTTCTGTAAAAAAATGTGATTTTTACTTCATTTTCACATGTGGTTGGCAACTTAGGGCATGCGGTGACATGGCGACTAGCAATGAAGGTTTGTGTGGTTTCAAAGGCCTTAATTTGGGCTTTCCCCTCACCCCTCTTAGGGGCGTTGCCCCCAAACCCCCACAAGGGGCACTGCCCCTTGACCCCATTGGGGGTGTTGCCCCCAAACCCCCATAAAGGGCGCTACCCCTTGACCCCGTTGGAGGCATTGCCCCAAATCCCCACAAGGGCCACTGTCGCTCGACCCCACTAGGGGCATTGCCCCCAAACCCCCGTGGGGGGCACTACCCCTCAACCCCATCAATATCTCCATTCCCAAATCCCCATCAGTTATTAGGATCTCTTGTCAAAAAAGAAAATTGATTACAATGAGGGGGTGATGAGGACATGAAAATTTGCAATATACCTCTTGAGTGTGCTAACTTAGACATTATTATTGCACAACTTGCCAAAAATCTCTTTAGATGAGGCAACTTCCACATATGACATGGCTAGTGGAAGTGGCATTGTAACTCATTTAGAGATTGAACTCAATTTTTGGTCTATGATATGTATTAAGTTAATAATCTAGGGTCTCAATGAGATACAGTGTCACCAGATCTGAATGCTTCCTAGGGTTTAATGTATTGTGGACCAGCTTTGAGTTAATTCAAAATCACAATACAACAATGGCTATAGCATTAATTCACAACAATAGAGAATAGTTCCCAAAAAAAACTAATTGATTTCAATTCTCTTATAGAGAAATATCATATCTGAGTCAATTATAGCCCTTACATACATAGATCTGCAATCTTATTTACCCTCAGAACTGATGACATCCATTGTAGACTCAAGTAGGGGTCCTCAATCATTTGATTGGCGCAATCTATTGGTAACCTATTCCCTACAACAGAAACAATTTGAACATATGTGTGGCTTATATCACCAATCTGGGGTTGGGTAGCCTAGAGATGCCCAATGCCGCCCTAGTAGATGGCAAATCTGAATATGGCCTTGCAGATAGACAAACTTGTAGCCTGGTGTCTGTGATGTGCTCCAAACCCTATTGCCTGGAAGGAACTTGTGGATGAATATCACCTAGGCTGGAGTTTGAGGCATGATAACCCTCAAACACTACCCACTGGAGATCTGTAGATGTTGCACCCTTCTGAGCAGGTGCAGATTCTTAAATGACAGCCTCAGACTCCTCCCAAAATGACCTTCAACAGTTCCCTCTCGAATCGCTGCAACTAACTAGGGTTTGATGTTCTTCCTGGATCAATCTTAGACTAGATTCTACACAAAATAGGACTATAAATCAATGCAACTGTGGGAAAATGAATGAATGAATGGTCATGTGAGAGGAGGGGTTTCGTCCTCACCTCAACTACTAACAACAGAGGGTTTTGTCCCTTCTTGAGAGCAAAATTTGTATTAGTGCCCCAAAAAGATGTCCTCCAAAAACCTTCGCCCAGCCTAAATACCAAGTTGGGCGCCAAAAAGAACTTCACACAAGTCGGCCACCAAGGAGTAAATGTTGTCAACCAGCCAGGAGGAAAAACAATAAAAAGATTTAAATTTGAATTACTACATTTATTTATTAAGCCGGCCCCCAACCGGAGTCGGCCAGAATTATAAAAAATTTAATTATATTTATTTTTTTATTTATTTAAAATATTATTATTATATTTAATTAAAATATCAAAACTAGTGTTCAAAAACACTTTTTCCCACCTTTACGAAATTTGAATTTCAAATCAAATTGGGGACATGACAATTAAACTCTAATTTTGATTTACTATATATGATGGAACTCAACAATATGCTCTACAAAATTAGTAATATGTGTGTTTTTGAAGAATATTTTTAAAAGTTTATGTATTTTAAAATGTTCAATAAAATTGTCAAGTTATTCCCAAGTTTTTGCTGAGTCTCGAGTTTTTAAAATTTTTGGGCCTGTCAAGTTATTCTCGAGTCCGAGTTTTCCAACTATGATTTCAACCACAGTTGAACTCATTCAACAATTTCATCTGCAAACTAGTTTGTCCCATATAGGACAAAGCAGCACAACTAAAGTTTTGTTTGGGAATTTTAATTGGTTTCCATTTCAACTTCTCACATGAGAGACATTTTATTACCTCTCGATTGACTCATGTACCAATTCTTTAGTATGACACACCCATTGGGATGTGCTAGCTAATCCTTCATTTTAGAGGAAGGCAAGGAAGGATTGGCGAGATAAAGATTAAGTTTTCTTGAGAATTGAATTTTAACCATACTAGTCTTAGGGTTACTACCTATTATGCCTTGCATAACCACCCCATTTTGTTTTTGGTCAAAAAGGGTCCCCCTTGTGTTTTGTTTGTCCTTGTGTTTTTGTCTAAGTCTTAGGAGTGTTCTTTTTCCTCCTAAGTCCTTGTTTCTTTTTGGTCTGGTGGAAGCAGAACCGGAATGGAAACTGAACTCGGAACTTTGTGAAGGTTCCAAGTCCGGTTTTGGTTCCAATTCCGGCCCCACCCTTGTCTCATTGTTCTTTTCGTAGGTCTTTTGGTTTGTCTTCCGCTCTTGGGTCCGTTTTCCCTTGAGTTGTCTTCCGTTCGCTTGTGCTTTGTTTTCGTTCTAGCGGAAGCGGAACCGGAAATGGAGATGAACTTGGAACTTTTACAAAGTTCCATGTCAGTTTTTGGTTCCGATCCCACTCCCGCTCGTTTGCTTCCTGTTTTTGTCTCCGTTGGTGTCTTCGCCAGGTCCGGTTTTCGTTCCGGTCCCGATTCCTGTGGTTTCTTTTGTCATTGTCTTTGTCTCGGTGGTTTGTTCCTTTGTCGGGAACGGAACCAGAATTGGAACCGAACTTGGAACTTTGTAAAAGTTTCATGTCTGGTTTTGGTTCCGATTTCGCCCCCTGTTTCCTTTTTGTTGTCTTGTCCCTGCCACGAGATCGGAGCTGGGTTCGGAGTTGGCTAAGAGACTTGGATAAAGTTTCTTGTTCTGTTTCGGCTCCGCGTCCGCCCTGCCTTTGATTTCCATGTTGGTTGATTACTCATTTACGTTTTTGGTTCCGCTCCCAATCAACTGCATTTATTGCATTAATTGCAACCTCCTCACACGTGCGAAATGTTTTTAAAACCTTAATTAAGGTTAACTGGCTCATTATCTTTATTGTCTAAGTTATTTTAGTGAACCAGAGCCAAGGTAACTTCGAGAGGAGCACGATTTGATTGCGGAGGCACATTGGTGAGCGGATTCTTATTGAATTTCAACCTTTCTTGTTGGCATTTCGAGGTAGGGTCGTTTTTCTGTTCTTTTGGTGTTTTCGTTCTCTCGTTCTGTTGTTTTCATTTTCTCTATTCGTGGTGTTCTTGCGCGTTCACGGGACCTTTCCTGTGGATCTTCGCTCGTTCCCTTGTGTGTTTTTGGTTTCGTTTTCGTCCTTTTCCGTTTTTTGTTTTGCTTTTTTCTACCTTTCCGTTTGTTTCTTTTGTCATTTTTGTGGCGCGTCCGTTCTATCATGCCCTAGTTTTTTACTAGGGTTTAGTTTGATGGGGTCTTTTGTGCTTTAAATGCTTTGAAATTTGTTTGGTGACCCCTTTGATCTTATTCCCGTGTCAGTTCAATGATTTTCATGTCGAGCTCTTGATGCCCTAATTACCTAAGTCGACGAGTCGCGCAAACTAGGGTTTGTGCGACGACCTTTACAATGTTGAGCCCCTAGAGTTCAAATTTGGTCTTTATCCTATTAAAGGGAGGTTAAGCCCCTTTATTTGAAGTTTCCTTATGATTCCATGTGACCCAAAGTCTTAAGCTCACGTGACCGCATCTTTAAGAAATTGCTTCGTTTGAATGGTAGACTGGCGGAAGCGGACCCGGGAATGAACTCGTCCCATAAGTGTTTGCATGGGAGTTAATTCCCAAAATGATCCCGCTTCCAATGACCGTTGACTCTAATCTTCACCCTAGCCCTTTGGCGGAAGCGAAACCAGAGTGGGGAACGAACTTGGAACTATTGATTGGTTTCGAGTTCGGTTTCAGTTCCGATCCCGGTTCCGATCTCGTTCCGGTTCCGGTCCCGATCCCACCTGTGTTAAATGGTTTCTTGTTCCTGATTCTTCTTTGACTCCGCTTCCGGTGGATATGAAATTTGACTAAGTATGGAGAGTTATCATAAGGGAGTAGGAAATGGTATGAGAGGTATTGGATGATGTAATGATTTTCATCCATGTGTTCATCTAATCTAGGTTTGTATTGCAGGAATAGAGGATGTCAGGAGCATCAAAGGAGGCTTCTCAAAGAAGCCAAACTGCAGAGAGTTCAAGGCAAGGAACCAAGCCTAAAAAGATAAAAGTGGAACAGCTCCCCTACACCTTGAGGTACAAGCACCAAAGTCCTACTATTACAACTAGCAAGGTGGATTCGGATTGGGCAAATATCACAGATACAAACTTGGGCCCATTCAGTTATGAGGAGTTGCTTGAGGAAACATTCAGTGAGGAGGTAACACCAAGAACAGAAAGAATTGTTCAATCTGGATTGGCACACGTTGCCCTCTTTCCTTTATCAGTCCACTGTCCAGAATTAATACTTACTGCAGCTGGAGCTTACAATCCCGCCACCAGACAATGTGTGGACTTGTAGGGGAACATCATCATTGATCTTACACCACAGATGATAAGGTTCATGTTTAATGCACCTACCCCACAAAGCCCTAGGCAACTCAATGAGGCAGAAGCAATGCAACTATATAGCAACAAAAAGGAGGCCAGCAGGACTCATATGAACAAGCACTGGATGAGAGTTGAAAAGAAATCCCTGGCCAAGCTCCTTGATCAGCCTAAGAGATCAGATTTCTACAAGGAGATCAGTGACATAATTATGATGCTTTCCAAAGTGTTTGGGAAAAGGGATTCCTCACAATTCAAGGAATGGATGTTTCCATTCATTCAAACCATTCTGGATGGCAAGCAGCAATTTGATTGGCCAATGATTTTATCAGAGTGCCTACACAATCAGATGCTCAAGGTGAGGGAGACAAAATGCTTCTTCATGACATCCTATGTCATATATGCAGCTGCAAGAAGAGGCATCTTTCCTAGTTTAAATGCAGTTGGAATATTGGGAGAAGCCCCTAGACAGAAAAAGGTGTGGGATCACTATGATCAACTGACCTTGTAGACCTTTGAGTCACATTATAGAAGAGTTAATGATGCATTCCTATATGTCATCATTAACCAACTAACAAGAGATGCAGGATATAGACTGAGCAGAGATGCCATGGCATTCATTGCAAAGTGGGGACATTGGTACATCCAATACCCCAAGTTCACTTATTTCAGGCTGGTTGGTTTTGATGGCCACCCTCATCTACTGCCCAGGTGCTGCAACAACATAATTGTTTTGATGGAGTTCATTTTTCAAGCCATAGGGGTTAACACCAAATTTGCCAATAAACATAAACCTGGCTGTCACAAATTTACCATGAAATTAGGAGAATATAGTTGTGCACACAATGTGGCAGCCAAGGTAATTTGTGATGAGTTGATCCATTTGAAGTTAGGCTTGTATACAACTAGGAAGTATTTTGATCCCAAGCACAAGATGTAGGGTTTGCTTCCTACGGTTTTTGACAAACATTTCAATTTGCTGGAGGATTTTTGGGTGGACCTACAAGATGAATATGATCTAAGGAGAAGGAACTACGAAAGGTTGCTCATCCCACTCATGATTGAGTATGGGGTGAAGGAGGATATTCCTGACACATTGTCAAATGATGGTGTAACCTTGGATCCCCAATATGATGTTGATAAGGTAGGCACCAAAGACTTGGATCCAATGGATTGGGATACAAAGGAGTCCATTGACATCAAACAAATTGCAAGGCCAGTCCTGGATAGAAGTATCCAATGGGTGGTAATGAGAATCAAGGAGCCTGAGGCTCAATCTTCAAAAAGAGAAAAGCTGCAAGTGCCACTCAGGGGTATAGAAGAACAAAAAGGACAGCTCCTAAGGAGCCATTGGAGTTTTTCCCTCCCAATTTTGGAGAAGAGCTTGAGCCTGCAATCCCTGCTCAAGATGTTCCCGAATCACATGGAGAAGAGGCCACAACAGAAGCTGGAGGTGAAACTTCAACTCAACCTCCTATTGCAGAGCAACCAATTGGGGAAATTCCTACTGGAACCCTTCATAAGGAAGTTGAATCCTTGAAAGGGAAAGAGCATGAAATTGAAATTCATGATGTTGATACGGACTCTAAGGCCACACAATCTAACAAAGAAACTCATGTAGTGGCATCTCATGAGGAAACTGAGGATGTGGGAACTGAACATATCCTCACCCCAGAGGATCAGTGGAAATTGTTTGAAGAAGCTAAGCAAGAAGCAGATGCCAAAGCTAAAGTTGAGGCACTTGCTAGGCAACAAGAAGCTGAGGCTAAGGCTAGAGAAGAGGAACATGCAAGGAAACAAAAAGAAAAAGAAGACTTGCTGCAACAGCAAAAAGAGCAAGAACTAAAGACTAAAGAGGAAAGGCATAAATTAGTTATGTTGCAGAAGATCCATGAAGTGGAAGAGGAAAAAGCTCAACAAAGAAGGGAAAGAGAAGCCCTTGAGGCTAAATTTAAGGCTATTGAGGAAGCTCACAGGAGAAAAGAAGAGGAAGAACGCCTGGAAAGACAAAAGGAGGCTGAAGAGCTTGCTAAGCATGAGCAAAGGTCTAAAGAAGCATGGGATAAAGTTAAAGAGCTTGAAAGGCAAAGAGATCAAATGTATGAGGAGAAAAGGCTAGAAGAAGAACGTTTACAAAAGGAGCTAGAAGCCAAAAGAGTGCAAGAGCAAAAAGGTAAGGTTGAAGCCGAAAGGCTTGCAAAAGAAGTTGCAAAAAGGGGACAACAACAGGTACAAGAGGTTGATTCTCAACCTAAGACTACCATTTTGCAGCCTCTTTCCTCTAACACTGTTGCTTCTTCTTCCACACAAGTAGTCACCATTTATGCTGCTCCAACATGGCTGAAACTAGATCTTGAGAGAAAGCAAATAGTACAACCTCAACCTTTAAATTGGGATGAAATGATGAAGGAGATAGAGAAAGAAAGGCCTAGGAGATAGAGAAAGAAAGGCCTAAGAAAAAGGCCAGGGTCCTCCATTCAACTAAGCTCACAGATGCAGGTGAGATTATTGTTGAATGTGCAATCCCAATGGTGGACAAGGACAGACAAGATATGCAAGTAACTGATTACCAGTTGGGCACTGTCAATTTGGGGAGACCTACAAGGAATCAACAAATGAACCTTATTGACATTGTGGCCTCCTCTACCAAATCTAGGATGATCAAGGATGAACTTAAAGCCCAATTGGATCAGTTGCATAAATTCTTGAAGGATGTCTCCATTCCTGTTTCTCAACAAGCTGCTGCTCCAGAAAGCCCAGTCCTATTAAGCAAGAAAGAAGTTGATGATCTGGTGCAAATGAGAAGTAAAGTTGGGATGCTTGATAGATGGATTGATCGACTTAATCAAGAGGTTGGTGAGTTGCTTGTTGACGGTTTTAAAGTTCATGAAGGTGCATTGGAGTTAGGGGAAGAGATGAATCAACATGTTGAAGTCTTGGAAAAAAAAGAGGAAGAGTATAGAGAGCATGTCAAGAAATTAAAAGACATCAGCAAAGTGCCCAAACAAACTCTCTTGGAGCAATCAATCCTCAATGAGTATAATGCAGATTTCATTGAGAAGACATTGAGCATCATCAGGTTTAGATCCAGATTCATTTATGAGCATAAAAATGAAGTTCAAGAAGCCAACAAGGACTTGAATGTACAGATTGATGAATTGGAGGCGGTGATTGCTATTTTGCTCAATGTGGATATCCCTGTCAAAGAAGGTTTTCCTCTTGATAAATTAAAAGAGAAATGGAATAACAGATTTGAGGAAGTGATGCAAAAAGAGGATGATGGTGAAGACTTGTTGTTAGATAGACTCATGGACATTAAAGATGAAGTGAAAGCTGCTAGGAGGGAGTTGATTAAGTTAAAAGATATGCAAGAGTTTGCCTCAGCAGAGTTGAAAAGAATTAAATTTGAAGATAATTGGGTAGATGGACCTGATATGGATATTCTTCAACAAGTGCTCTCCAGTTATGATGAATACCTTCTTGAGCAAGCAACGCAGGAATGAGCTGGCAATGGAACGTTCTGTTCTTGGTGGACAACTTTCTCTTCTCTCCTATTCTGCAGGGTTATGACATGAGTTTAACTACAAATCTCATCTAGCAGTTCTACCTTCCTCTTGGGCGTCAGATTTTGGATGACAAGGCCATCAACCGTTGAACTGAAGATCAGCTAGTGAAGTCACCTCATGCAGTTCCAATTCCTTGATTAGTGGATCTCAAATTTGATTGAGAGAAATTAGTGCCTTGCTCGCCTATATGTAATTTTGGGCTCCATTTTGTAAAGGTCGGCTGATTGAAAAAGGATTAGCCACCTGATGAGATAGCAGATAGTGATCATAGTTTTAGGATTTTACCAGTTTTTAAAAAAGATACTTTGAAAGACTTTGTGTAATGTCCCCTTCTCATCAGTAATCTGTTCTATCACTCATCAGCCTATTTTGGAAGCCTGTAGGCTTGTTTGAGGTAAAATTAGGGTTTCCAGTTCTGAAGTTCTTTGGCATTTTTGAGAGTTTACTATTTATAGTAAATTCTATTTTTAGCAGTATGGACTTTGTCAGCTTTCAGTGCATCATTTCCAGTTGGAGCAATTATTTGCAATTCATGTCTGACTTCTTAAGGCATTTTTTATGGTGAATAAAGGCATTGAGGTTATAATTTGCAGTTGACCCTTGGCCTAGGAGAACAACTTTAAGTTGTGTTTAAAAGAGGGTCTTGGAAGGGTGACGCCTTCATGAGGTGATTTATTAATTATTGAAAAAACATAATGCCTTGGGAAAAGTGGACGCCACTTTTAAAAGAGAGAATTTTAAAATAAAGTGAAATTCATATAATGCAAAAAAAAGACGCCATCTTGAGGAGTTATTTGTTTTTGGAAATTTGAAGGGACTCCTGTGTCTCTTGGTGTGCTTTCTCAGGAATTTGAAGAGTTTTGTGAGCTTCTATTTAATGAAGGTTTTTGCTCCAGCCTTGTATCTATTCATGTTATCATACTGTTATGCTGTCGGAATGACAATTGAAACCTTGCTTCAAGGATGTTACCTCCTAGCCATTAACCAATTTCGTGTTTGAAATACAACACCTAGTTGGACTTTGCTGCTTCTCATCCAGACTAGCAGATTTGTGCTCAACAGTTGAAGTTTTTATGAGATTTCCAGATTTTTGAAGTTGCTGATGCATCTACAGCTGAAGGAGGTTTTTGCTTACAGCTCTTGGAGCAAATTTATTTTGCTTGTGGGTATTTTACCTATCCATTTCTACACGCAAGGTGCCCCCTTCCACCAATTTGCAGATTTTATTTTGGTGTTTTTGATTTTTAAAGACAAAATTGCCCTTTCTCTAGGCCGTACCATTCTGGGCTGTGAGATTTGTGCATAGGGAAATAAATGAGGATCTTTGTTCACTGTTTCTCCATCAGAACTTGGGTGCCTATCCTCTAGCAACTCTTTGGGCTTGGTTTCACGTGATTCAGAGGTAATTTGTTGAAGTTATGAACAATTTATTGATTACACAGTTGCTGATCAGAAATTCCTGAGTTCAGATTTTTACATCAGAATGTATTAGCTTTCTGTTTTGACCTATTTCATCAGTTTAGAGAGTGTTAAATCATTGTCATAATTCATTCTCTACTTCTAGCTTCATGCTCTATCATTGTAATTAGTAAACTGCAGAATTATTGAATTGTAAAGTTGAGATTTAGTAGTACTAATCCAACTATTTTTACTTCTGCAATTACTTGTTCTATTTCACATTAATTACCCCTGGACGGTTTACCGCCAGTGCGGAGAATAGAATTGTTATATCATTGTACCCACATCAAGTGGTGGATGCCCACTATTCAGTGGATGCCCACCGCAGCGGATGAATTAGATTGTTGTAGCTTCATGGCTGGTTATCCGCCTACTAGTTTCAATTTCAATTAATCACTCCGTCATATGTTAGCACCTCGCCCTCAGTGGGATCTTGAGTGCACATTCTTGACGTTGAGTAGTTTCTTTTCAAGTACTGTTCTTTAATTTCTCCGCCATATGACAACACCTTTCCATCATTTGGATTGAGTGTGCATTCTTGGCGTCGAGTTCCTTTAAGCTTGGATTTCGGTTTGATGCTAACGCTAATCCAGTTGGCTAGTGCTGGTTATTTTGTGTAAATCCTTCGAAAAAATTGGTCAGCATATTTCACTTTGTTTTACAGCTTTTATGCAGGACTTAGATACTTTTACACTTTTATACAGTTTCATGTTATTGTCAAGTTTGGATCTCAATGATATTGTTAATGAATCATAATCATCCGTATGCCAGTGGATGTTGTGCATAATTGTTTTCTATTTGATGCAAATCAATAGGGGAAACCGGATCTGAGATTATTTCATTGAATTATCTATGAATGGAATTCATTTATGTCTATTGATCTGATTTTAGCAATGAGTGGGTGATGTGTTTCAATCTTGAAGTAAAGTTTTGATGAATGGTTGTGATTATTGGATTTTGCACTATGAATGTATGCAATGGTGTAGGTTATGCTATGGATTACATCATGTTATGGTTTTGGTTAGTTGAAGAAACACTCGTTGTTAAGGTACATGTTTGGATGTGAAGAAGTTTATATTCATATTTTGCTATTTTGAAGCCCTGTTCTATCTTTTTCTATTTATTTATACCCTTCCCCCCCCCCCCAAACGTAGGTTAATTGATATGATGCAGTTTGTATTCCTTTATACCAGCAAGGCCCCTTGAATATTACAGTTGCACTGGCCATTGAGTAACATCAGCATAGTTGAGAACCAACTACCAGGACCTTGGTAGATAGGTGGTTTTAGATCAGTTATCTTTTTCAGGAAAAACAAAATAGAAATATTTGTTTAATGTTGTGCTATTTTGACCATCACCACTACCAATTAAAGGTGGAAGTCCATCCCTTGTTTCTTGATTTTATGATTGTCATTAGCCATTGGAGTTCACTAAATTAGATGCAAGTGAGAGGACACTAGGTTGATATTCTTAGTGGCTAGAAGAAGGAGCAAGATTGTAAAACTGATTTTGATAGTGAACTATTGGCTAAAGTTTTTTCTCAAAATTGGATTTCTTCAAGGTAAATCTCTTATTGCTAACAACAAATACAAGTGGATATCCACGGAGTTACCTAACGGGGAACGTGGGGATGGGTTTCGAGGACGAGGGGACCAAGTGCCTAAATTTGGAGATAGTGGGGGGACGACAACGAAGCGGCGGTGGGGGGTGTCACTGATATACATATAGTACTTGCAAAAATAGTTATAAAAAGACGTATAAGTATAAGAATTACAAATGAAACTTTGGAAAATTAGTAAAACTTAAATACTACTAAACTTTGAAGTGAACATTAACAATTTAACATTGAACAATGAAAATTCAAAATGTCGAGTTTGAAATTTAAATTATATTCAAGATTTCATAATGATTGCAATGAGTACAGTGATGTCAAAATAACAAAATGGAGTGAAGTGAGGCCTCTAATCATCCCCAAACTCCTCATCACTGGAGTTGTTCGAAGTGGACTCCACGTGGTCAAACTCTGCCAAACTAATACCAACCAGCCCTAGTTGTGTAACTGTAGCATCCTCATCAATTTGTGATGGCTCCTCTAGCTCTAAACCCCACCATGTTGTTGGATTATTACTCTTTTGCTCCTCCTCAACCTTGTTGTTGAAAGGAGTTTGTGAGTAAAAATGAGGATTTTAGGATATTTTATAGCGTTAGAGAGGCTTTGGTGGGGCCCATTGGCCATTAGGGTTCGGCCTTGGGCATTGGTTCCCAAAAAAAATTAAGTTTTTTTATTTAAAACACTTTTTGGCCTTCCAGCCATGGGAGACACTTGGACGTCCCGGTGTCACCGACGTCCCAATGGCGTCCCCAACATGCTAGCGGAGGTGGCGGTGCGGTAAGGGGACGTTTCCCCAAGTCCCCACATCTCAAGGACGTCCCCTTCCCGGAAATGCAGAGTTTTTTTTGGGGGGACGCATCCCCGCAGAACATTGGAATAATATGAATGTTGTTACTCTCGTTTAATGGAAGTGTGATGTTTATGAATCAGTCATGAAGCATAAGAATTTTAAGCTTTAAAACTCTCATGCTGTTCAATTACAACATAAAACATAGAACTAATAAGCAACAAATGAATGAATGAAAGTATCACATAGATATTGGATGTTGTTGAAAATAAAACAGGTTATTTCATTTTGATTTCAGTGAAATTAAATGATCAAACTGTAATGTTTTTTTCATAGATCTGTCTAAAGAAAAATTGAGCGTAGGACTTTATAAGGTGATCTACTTTTTCAAGGATTCTCTCTGGAACCAAATGTTAGAATTTGCAAGCATGGCATTCATTTATGAAGTGCAAAGATTATGACAATATGTTTCAGGCTTACACAGTGTGTAGCTTATTTAATTGTGGATTTCCGGAATGCTAATGACAGATTCTTTTAATCCCCGTAATTTATATATTTCTTGTAAATTGTTTCTCCTTCAAATGATGAACAATAGAATGTGAATTAAAATGTTGATGCAAAAATCAAACACAGTTTTTTCAGACGGTTTTTCTAACAATAGCTTTCTCGTTGGCTTTAAAAATCCTCCCACATAAAATAGAGTGATAAAGGTTTCAAATAAGTGAACAAGAAACAGAACGGTGGTAAACTATTTTGATCAATTATCTGCATTTAAAGGTAAGGTCGCGGGAGGACATGATGTTTGAGAAGGGAAAGAGAAAGAGAAAACATTTGTAGCATGCACCTTCTGATGACCAAGGGCATCAAGCAGGCCGATCAAGTCCCCCACAAGACGCAAATGAGAGTAATTGTGCGCACCGAGAGGAATATCGGTGTCTCCATAACCCCTCATGTCAGGGGCCACCGCGTGGTACCCTGCCATTGCTAATTCTCCTATCTGATGCCTCCATGAATACCACAATTCCGGAAACCCGTGTATCAGCAATACCACGGGACCTGAAAAGCCATTGATTCACCATTCCCTCGTTCCAATTGAAAGCTCGCATGATAAGAGGAAAAAAAAAGCGCGAAGACAAACCTGATCCTTGCTCTGCTATGTGCATGTTGATGCCGTTGGTGCTGATTATCCTGTGACTTACCTCCGACGCCATACTCTCCCTTACCAACACGAAGGTATTACCCCTTCCACTTCGCACTGATTGAGCTTGAAGAGAGTGTGGGACGTTGTTTGTTATTTTCGAGGTAAAGAAGGTCAACCTTCTTGTGACCTTCAAAATAACAAATAGAATATAAGTTTTACATTTCAAAATAAAGTGTTTTTTTGGTTTCACTATTCTAGTTGTGCAAAAGTCATAAATTATCCCTTCTCATACTTCTTTTGACCTTTTCCATCTACATGTTTCACAAAGACAATATGAGTCATTCCTCAAATGTGTTATGAGAATATTTGCCCTCCAAAAGGTATTGACCTTTAAAGAAGCATTTTGGTGATAGTTAAAAATGGGGTTAATTTCCTTAAGGTGATATTTTTCTTTCTCCCTAACGTCTTTTCCACATAAACTTATGAAACATGCCTACAACAAATGTCTTTATTTCATTCGCCATTATTAAGACAAGTATTCATAGGAATGTGTCATCTATCTATCCACTTGCAGTTTTGTTGCATCCATACTTCTTTCTTTTGCTCAAGACGTCTTTAAAGATAACATTAGGCTAGTAATTTGCCTCCATCTATTCATTTTTTTTTAGATATCTTAAAAGATGCATAACAGCATTGGCTTCAATAGGAATTGTACCTATAACAATTAGGAGAATCTCATAAGGGATCAAAGTTTTTAACTTAAGTTTTCTTATGATTGTGTATTTTTGGATTCTCTCTATTTGCATCTATTTGGTGTTTGAAGTGTTGCTAGACCATATTTCACATCCATAGAGTACCACCAAAATTACTAATAGGTCAAATAGATATGAATGGTTTTTCAATCCCATAACTTTGCATCTATTTTGAAGCACAAAAATTGCCTCTCCACCCCCCAAAGTTATCTTTCTTCTATAGGCTTCCCAATTAAGTGTGTTGTTGAAATTAATCCCAAGGCATTTATACTTTATTAATTCCTCTTGAATTCTTCATCCAAAGAAAAAGTTGAACTAATTATTTTTCTTTCTATTGGAGAAGATTGTGATTTTGGTCTTGCTACCATTAACTTGCATACCCATGTCTTTGCAAAAGTGTTCAAGGGAAAACAAATGTCCTTATAACCCTTGAGCAAACATAGCAAAAAAATAAGATCATCAGCATACAAAATAAGTATGACAACATATTCCCTTAGAAGAACACCATCCCCACCTTTCAAATTCAACCATTCTTTAAGTTTGTTGATATGTGAGCCAAAAAGTGTAGGAGATAACAAGTATCCTTACTTAACTCCAATCTCACCTCTAAAACTTTTTAGTACCTACTTGAGTTCTAATTTTTACTTGAACCTCTTCATAGAGCCTATAAACAACTACTCTAAATTACAATACGATACCAAAAACCTTAATTCTACACCATAATTTATTCCTTGGAACCATGTTGAAAGCCTTCTTGAAATCAACAAAATAGAAATAAGCTTCCTCTTTCTCATTCCAAAATTTTTCAATGAAATGTCTTGATGTGATTTCATGATTAATTGTCGTGTGCTTTGGTCTAAAATCTACTTGACATTTTTCTCTCTTTTATTTTTCTTCTACTCACTTGTCGATAAATTGTGTTAAACCCTACTATCAAACAACTTCACAAATAAAGGATTGATCATGATGGACCTATAGTTTAAGGATTGTTAACATCCCCACTCTTAAAGAGGGGTATTGCTAAACTAGTAACTCAATCTCTTGGAAACCCCTATTGAATGATGTTGTTGAATATTTTCACAATGTAAGGAAAATATGTGCATCCCTCATTTTAGGTATTCAATATAAAACTTAGGCATGTCCCTAGCCTTCGTTGTATCCAATTTGTTAATACCTTCCTTAACTTCTTATAAAATGAATAGTTTCATTGTTTCATTGAACTTGGGGGGATCTCAACCCCTTACTCTTGGTCATACAATTATTTTTCATATCCAAACCTTTGGGTAGCTATTATATTACCCTTTGTTTGCTCTTTTCTTGATTAAAATTCCCTCCAAAATAGTTTTGGGTTATTATTCCTTAGATGTATCAAATTTTTTCTCCTTGTGTTCATGAACACCCCTTTTTTACATGCAAAATCTACTTGTATAACATTGTGTTCTCCTTATGTTTACCTAACTCATTAATAGATCTTCTTGTAGCTTTGCAATCCTCATCAAACCACACATTTTCTAGAAAATAAACCTTCGAAATAATAAATAATGTGTTGATTGACTTCTCATTCAACCTAAACAATATGTGCTTCCAATCGTAATCATACTTTTCTATTTTAGATATTGTTGTGGAATTTCCATCCTCATCATCAAAGAATGGTCTCCTATTCAATTCCCCTCTATATAAGGAAAAAGTGTTATGAATACATGATAATTTTCTTTTGTGGGTATTAAATTATAGAATATAATTTTTTTCATGTCCATGAGGTCAAATATAAAATATAATAGATTATATTATAGAAAACCTTATTTTTTATTTTTGAAGTGTTGAGCTTATGTTATTCAATTTGATAATGGACTCCCCTATTCTCTCAACCATCTTCTTGTTGAATAAATCTTTAAATAAATTTGTTGCTAAATTGCTTGTGTAATTGACCTAGATCTTATTGAAGACTTTACATTTCGAAATAAAATGTTTTCCTATTTTCATAGTCCAAACTATACAAAAGATGTAAAATATCTCTTCCTTGTTGGATTGGATAGTGAACTCCACTACTCCCAAAAATTACTTGCAACCAAAATGCTTATCACATCTGAATAGAAAAAAACATGATTGAGTGTTATGCAACCTTGAGAGAGATTGATCCACAAATGTATTTGATATTGAATAATGAATGTGAATTGTAATGATTACAATGTGTAAATAAATGCTTATAAAATAAAAATTCAAACCTTAGATAAAGATTTGATTAGATTGTGACAAGTGTCCTTATCTTATGCAGTGAGACAACTTGACCTATAAACAATCCAATCTAATAAAAAAGACACTCATAAGTTTAGCTTAAGTGTAACAAAGTAAAAAGGGGCTAATAATTAATTAATCATTAGGTGATTTTCCTAATTACTCAAAAACCCCCCCTAAGATCAACTTAGGGAGAAGCTAAAACCATGATGAAGAATGCAATGATGGATGCACAGATAGGTCCTCGCTACAAGACCTAATGAGGTACACATGTACAAATAAATGAAATATCTCATAATCGAAGAAAAGGAGAAAACCACATGGGAAAAAACTCCTCTCCAAAGAGAGAATGAAATAAGCGCACTAGTGAAAGAAGGATAGAAGGAGCACTCAATGTGATCCCCCAAGGATTGCTTCTATCACATAAGTTTAATAGATGAATATATGTCCCCCAATAGGAGAGAGAAAGTGAAGATGAATCCCCCCATAAAAAAATAGCTCTTGTACCAATGATGAAATCCTGAAGACAACTATTGCCTACAAACAACATTTCTCCCCTCAAAAAGAAACAAATCAACTACTGATTGGAGAAGTTATTCCTAAAATATGGATGAATAGGGAATCTAAATCCAAATGATGTGTGCCCCTGAAAACTATTATAAATGTTCACATGTCAGAATGAGGTGATGTCAATCCAAAATCCTATGAAGATTGATGTAGAACAAGCTCCAAACACTGTGATGATGGTGGGCTAACAACAATGATGTGGCTATCAACAAAGAGGAAATGAATGTCCTCAAATTAATCCTCCAAATCTATAATTTTAGACTCTACAAACAAGGATGATATGTCTACAAGATATGAATCCCAAGTAGCTATGTCTAGACGATGATGGATGTGCCAATGCCAAGTTGATCATGAACAACAAAAGATGGAGATTAGATCTCAATATGAATAGTGGGAACATGAAGACAAGTATATAAACCATCAGAACAAGCAAGACTTGTGTTATACACAAGCTCCTCTAAACTATCATCATCAAAGGGTATATAATATGCATCTACAAGGGAAATGAAACAATTTGCAGCAAGGATCCTCTAATGATGGAGAGATATGAGGGTCTCTATAGATCTCCCAAAGTCTATTCAAAAGTGTGTGGGGACAATCAATGACCAATACAACACACATAGTGTCATGATCAACACTAAAACAAATCACTCCTATAGCATGATCACGAATAATACCCCATGTTGATATACTCCTTGGTGTTTATGTTGTACGTATGAGTCCATAAAGATAAGATAAAATATCAAGCCACCTGAGATTTTTTTGGATGTCATTTCACCCAGACTCATAATTATCCTATTTTCAAGATGACCATAGAAGGATGAACAAAAAAACCCGTGATACTTATTCAAATGAAAAAATCAAAGACTGATAATCTCAATACATGTAAAGTAGATAAAATGAAGTCATCTCACGTAAACAAATCCTTTTTAGGTGCCAAGACACCCAAATAATTAAGAATAATGTGAAACTACAAAACATTGAATAAAATATACCTAGGGAAGATTCTAGAAAAAGTGCATGAATAGATATAGAGCTTTGAAATACCTTTTTGATGTCGTAAGAATTGTGAAAATTAGAGATATAGGTGAAAAGTTATGAATTCGAAAGAAGAAAATGATGATCTAACTTTGAATAAGAATAAAATGAACCAACAATTTTTTTTGATGATGAGGCATGGGCCATTGGAAAGCATGTGAAACCATCTTTTTGACAATATCTCACTTGTTCGATTTTCACACCATATGTGCAAGCTCTGGTGAAAAGAAAAAATTGCTCCTTTAGGCCACATAGGGGTTAGAAGGGGGAAAGTGGTCATCCATACAATTGATGTCATTGTGACATCAACATGATGTCGTATACTAATGTCAACAAATATTCATGGAATATGTTTTCTTGCTAAAAAAAAATCGGCTACTAAAAAACCATTGGTCAAAATATGTTGAAAAACTCTAGAATATTCTTTCTAAGATCCTTATCATTGGAAAAAGGTTTGTCAAAGTTTTGATTAGTCGGTATATACTAATGTGATAAGAAATATTTCTTGTCATTAACTATTGCAAAGGACTGTTGTTAATGGCCAGTGTTTGAGCTTCCGTAGGGGAATGACCTTTGGGTGATGAGTAGGGATCATCAATGGGTATTTAAGGGTCATCGATACTCACATGGCTCTTATGGTTGTTGATCAGGTAGGGATAACTATCATAGGCTTGCATAGGGTAAAACCTATGTAGTGCCTTTTTTATTTATTTTTTGACCTTTTTTACTCAATTTTTTGTAAAAAAAATAAAAAACCTTAAAAAACTTATTGTTTAATAAAACTTGTACTTGCCAATTTTTGAAGCAGAAAAATGGCACCTAGGTTGTAGAAAAATGTATGGTCGTATGGATGACTATGAAAATTCCCAGTTGCTAATTTCTTTTTTCCTTTTTTCTACTTCTCCAAATTTGATGAATCAACAAGCAATCTTACAGTTTTTGGTCGTTCTAGATCCAACGGTGATACCTATTTCACACCAAGATGAGCCACTTTTTCCCTCAAGGTAATATCTCTCAGAATTTGGATAGGAAGTCACAAATCTGAAGCTCTAATACCATGTTGGATTTGATAGTGAACCCCACAACTCCCAAAAATTACCTACAACCAAAACACTTATCACATCTAAAGATAAAAAGTCATGATTGAGTGTTATGCAACATTGAGAGAGATTGATCCACAAATATATCTAATATTGAATAATGAATGTGAATTGTAATGATTATTTGTCCAAATGAATGCTTATAAAAGTGTAAGAGAGGGGGACCATTGCATGTAAGACCCCAGGTCACGGAGGGTCGAGACGCGAGAGGCTGCCCTAACTTACCTCAGCTAAGTGTATGTTTAGGGTGTGAGGATGAGAATGATGAGGATTTTTAGGGTCCTATAATCACTCTGCAATCTGAGTTTCAAAGTGGGGCTAGGCGAGTCACTCTTTAGGTCCAACTCTGCGCCTCAGGGAGCTCTCTACCCGAGGACGTCAATGCAAACTTCAGACGACAACGTGGCGCGCTGGCGTCTCAGAAAAGCGTTGTGGTCTATGCGATCAGACAACGACTAAGACGAGGTTAAACACCCTAAGACGACTTATTAGCCTAGCTTAGCTACTTTTAAGAGGACAAAAAAACACTATGAAATATGAAAAGTATAAGTGAAGGTGATAGAGTAGATATACCAAATCCAAGGTGATGAAGACGATCTCGTAGAAGACCTTGTTCGTCAACTAGCTCCTCGAAATGCGTCCACGTACACACAACAAAAGAGAGAATGTTGGGGAGTGGTTGTATAGGGGCCTACCTCAGTCAAACCCCCGTTTAGGTGTTCCCACCTCCACGAACAACCAATGCAAAGGAGATAAAGAAATGATAAACACAAGCACTACAAAAATAGTACTATGCTACTCAACCAAATGATAGAGGAGAGGAGAGGGAAGCTTACCACCTCCACCAAGAGCACTCAAGGATGCTTGGGGGGAAATGAGAGGAACTCAAGCCTCTGCTGCAATGGTGTGGTTCCAAACTTGCTCTACCGATGTGATGGAGTGTGATGTTGCTGCTATCGAATGCTTGGAATGCTTGGAAGTGAGCTTGTGAGAGTGAGATGTGAGAGCCAAGTTTGTTCAAGATTTCTTCCAACCTTCTAATGCAAGTTCAAAGACTGATTATGAAGGAATGAGGAAAGAAATGACCATATTCGGGTTAGGTGGTCGAAGGAGGCATTACAACTTCACTGCCAATGGGAAGAGTAACGCCTCTGCTGGCTCAGTTGCAGGAATCTACCAGGGACATAAGCGCATCGCATGGATGTTTGCGCACCGCACAGGTGTCCCCGACAGAAACACCTCCACCAACACACAAAACAGGCGCCAAGTGGACCGCCATCAATAGGCTTAAGTGAATTAAGCCTCCGACTAAGGTTTTCTAAAGTGTAATAAGGCAAAAAGGGGAATTACACCTAGGGTGAAAATTCACTCTTATACATTTTTCCCCCACTTTAGCGAGCATGAGTATTGATGAGTGCTCGGTAAAGTAGATCAAGAAGAGAGTAGGGTTAGAAAAGTATACCTAAACCGTTGAGGATGCAGACCGCGATCTGGCGAACCTAAAGATGCAGGGCAAACAAAGGACTCCATAGCTGCTCAGAACTATGAAGTTGGAACAACAAAGCGCCTTGCAGGCCCGCAGACCTGCAAGGAGGCAACCTCCAAGATCTCTCACATGGAGGAAGCCCCAAGGAAGCGGACTCCACAGATTCAGGAAGAGGCAACATGTCTACCCACAGATAGAACATGTCAGAAGCAACGACACGTCTACCCGCAAATAGAGCGTGTCTAAAGGGTCGATGCGTTTACCCACAGATAGAAAGCATCTAAAAGCGGCAACATGCCTACCCGCAAATAGGGCATGTCTAAAGCGTCGATGCATCTACCTGCAAATAGAACACATCTAAAAGCAACAACATATATACCCGCATATAGAACATGTCTAAAGCATTGATGCGTCTACCCGCAAATAGAACACATCCAAAAGTGGTGACATGTCTATCTGTAGATAGAACATGTCTAAAGCGGTCGGTCACGCAGACCAAAAAATGTTCAAAGGGGTCCCTCAGGAACCCTTCAAAAGGAGAGGGATCCACTCAAGGGACACACTGTTTGAAACGACAAGGTCTAGTTAGGTTGCCCCAAAGCTAGACGCAAAAGGATGAATGAAACGAGTCTAGTCAGGCTGCCCCCAGACTAGACTTGCAAGAGTTCATTCATTACAAAGGCTTTTGAAGAAAGGGTCCTTGAGGAACCCGCCATGAATGAGAGGGGGTCCACTCAAGGGACACGCAGTTTAAAAGTCACCACTTTAGAGCGATTCATCATCAAGGGATCCTTTCGAAAGATGTTCACTTCATAAAGGAATTTAAAAGGAAGGTCATGCCCCCACACAAGGGGAAGTCAAACAGTTCCCACTTCGGAGGAAGGTCTTCAAGTCCTTTCTTTACGAACCCGTGATGAAGGAAACACATTCCATTAAAGTTTCATGTTGAGAATGTGCTTCCAAGGAAAGGGTGTTGCAAGGAATTTCAAGAAAAGATTCGTTGGCGGTGAATTCATTTTCTTAAAGTCGAAGTGTTAAAGAATGTTGTCACACATGATAGAAGGGAAAACTCAAGTAAAGAAGAGAGAAAGATAAAGAAAAAGCAAAAAATGCAAACAAAGGGCACATGCGGATTTGGTTTAGTGGGGTCAGATCTATCTGAGCTCATATAATACTAGGTAATTGCGCAATGCAAGGTGAAAGATCATCAATCCCCAACCAGATCAAGAAGAATACACAAAAAACAAAGTAAAAATAAAAAATTGGGTCAACATGGAAGGGAAGCCTAAATGCCCCCAACGCTTTGCATCGTCCCCAATTTATCGAAAATCAAGCACAAACATGGAAGAATGAAGGTACAAATAGAAGAAGGTTTACGACACAAAAACCACGCCTGTTTCCAAGCACCAACAAGGATAATGAGGGTCATCCAGGCACATATAGCACGAGTATGAGGGAACACATCACAAGACACACACACATGCACACAAGATGAAAAAAAGGAAAAAGGGCCTCCTCCTGACACTGCTCGGCCAAGAGGTCGTCTGCTTCCCAATCCAAATCCTCGTAAGGGGAAGGAGGATGAGTTGCAAAGGAAGAATGTTAAGAGGAGGGGCATCTAACCCTCCTGCAACAAGGGCCAAGGAAGAGGGCCCCTCAAGGTCCTCTCCACCGAGCTCTTGTGGAGTCAAAGTCAACAATTTTGCGAAGATCGCTGACAGGATCAAGACCTCATCCACAGAGTTGAACATGCACCCCATGGGAGTGCCATGTCTTACTTCAATGGATGGGATGGGTTGCGCCTAAGATCCACTGCTAGGCTCGCCGAGCGATTCAGGAGTGGTGACAAACTCAGGAGAGGTCAAGACTGGTTCTGTCACAAGGACAAAACAGGTCATTACAAGGCCTCCTTGCGAAGGTAGGCTCTTCCTACGTCCTTTATCACAAGAAGGACTAGCCCTTACCTTCTTCGTAGGAGGAGGAGATGAACTCCCCGCAGACGAAGGTAGAGGTGCAGAGGAGGAATAGGACAAAACCGTAGTGGATACAACCAAAGTGTTAATCATATCCACGAGTTTTGGGAAGGGCTGAATATCCATAATGGACATTAGCAAAGGTGGCTCTGCTGAAGGAGCGATAAACACTTGTACCCAATTAGGGTTAGGTTCTTTCGTGCTTGCAACGGGAGCTGAGAATGGATCAGGCATAAGGGACACAATAGGAGTAGAGGAAGACGACGATGCAGAGGGCCCTGAAGTGGGGGCGGTTGTTTCTTCTTCCTTTTGTTGCGAAGCGGCCTGCTCGGTCAGAAGAGCCTTTCGCCGATGCTTGCACTCTCGTACAAGGCGGTTCCTACGACTCTTAGAGTTAGAAGCTGCAGCTTGCGAAGGGACAGGAGTTTCCTGCTCGATCATAAGGACATCCACTACGGTTGTTTTAGGTGGAGGAACAGGTTCCTATGCAGGAGTAGGGGAAGCAGGCTGAGGAGCGACGAGAGGAGTTGAATCGAGAGCCTCGGCAATGGGCCTCTTTCCGATCACTGCCTTAGGAGCAGGAGCAGTAGGAGGTCGCGGATCGAATTCTTTGCGAGAACCTTTCTTTATGTTGTACAAGTAGTACCATGGTCCTAGAAATTCATTAGGAAGATCCACGATTCTAATCTTGGGCCTATGCCAAGGAGGAATCATCAGATTTAACGGATAGCCACTGGGCTTGCTCATCCAGTACTCTTCCCAGGAAAGGGGAGAGGACGGGGCAGCCTGTGGAAGGGTCATCTTCCCTTTACCTTTACGGGAAGAAGGGGGAGCTGCTATGGACTTCTCCTCCTTCTTCGGGGAAGAGGGAGTGGACGATGTAACCTTCTCTTTGCCTTTGCGGGAGGGAGAAGGGATCGACGTGGACTTCTCTTTCTCTCTTGGAGAAGGAGTAGTCGTAAGCATAGGCTTCTTCTTCTCTTCCCAGGAAGAGGAGGTAACCAACTGCTCTATCACAGGAAGGGTCAACTTCGGCTCCCCTTTGCCTCCAGTTTTATACTTTACATAGTTCTTGTAAAGTAGGTTCGTTCTCAGAGGAAGCGAACTGACCAGAGAGGGCCAAAAGTGATCCAACGAATACCCACCACGAGATACCAAAGGCTAATATCTAGTATCATGTAGTACATGCACAACACCCTCATGGGAAAACTTTAAGCATTTGTGGATAACGAAAACAATCCCATTCATGGAAGCCAACCAAGGAATTCCTAGCTTCACTCTGAATAGGTCTGACTCTTGAATAATTTCAAAAATTGTGTCAACAGTTCTAGGTCCTACTAGGACGGACAAGGTGATCGAGCCATAAGGTTTGAGATTCATACCATCGTGGGTACGAATGGTAGATCTTGTTTCTCCATATTTTTATTTTTGCAGTGAGTTTAATACCAAGGTTTCCTTAGTAACAACATTCACACGGCTCGCGGGGTCTATCAAGACTCCTGTCACAATGTTACCATTGATACGAGCAGGAATGTAAAGAGGTGAGGGCTTGTTGTTCAAGGGTAGATCCTGTGTTGTAAATGTAACATCCGGCAAACTGGATGCGGGTGAAACAATGGAAGTTACCGTGACCATATTTACATAGGCCCCGGGTTGAGAAGAAGAATCGGTGGGATTGATAATCATGTTAGTAGAATGTGACAAAAACGGGCCCGTGTATATCTGCAATTCACTATTTTCTTTCGCCACTGATTTGTTTGTGTTCGGTTTATTCCCATCCAAATGAGTGTTACCGTCCTCGATGCGGTCCTGTATTTCATGTCGCAACTGCATACAATGTTTGGTATCATGTCTATTAACATGATGGTACTGACAATAAGTGCTCCCATCATACCAATTAGGGTAAGGTTCCTTAACGGGATTAGGGGCCAAAAAAGTTATGATCTTATCTCTCAACAACTTTTGTAAGATGGAGGTATAAGATTCTGATAACTTTGTGTACTTCTGATTGCATATGAGGCCGTTGTTATTAGCAACGGCTACTACATTTGCAACGGCTTTGCCTTTTCCAAAGATTGATACAATGGATTTCCCTTTAGAATGGGAGCACGAGGAATATCCCCCGAACTGAGCAACCATCTATTGGTTTTCTTGTAAAGTTGCACACAGATACGCGAAAGAAGGATATTTCATTAGGGCGAACTTCTCTTTCCAAGGCCTTTGTAAGTTGCCTATGAATACCTTTTGCACATCAAATTCCGGCATCTGGTATAAGATTTTTGAAATAAGCGCTTGGTAACGCGCTATGAAGTCAGTGATCTTCTCATTGTATCCTTTCTTACATCGGACAAGATCTGAGAAGGTCATCTTCGGCCCGATGTTTGCTTGGAACTGTCTAAGGAATTGGTTAACAAGCTGATCGAATGAGAAGATAGAATTTTCAAGCAAGGAACAGTACCACTCGAGTGCTTTGTCCTTGAGAGATTGGGGAAATAATTTAGCCATCAAAGCATCATGATGGAAGAATTTGGTGCAAAGAGCGTTAAAGGTAGACACGTGTGTCTGCAGATCCCCCTTGCCACCGAACTTCTCAAAATTTGGGATCTCCATTCCCTGAGGGAAGGGAGTGTTTAAGATAGCGACCGACAAAGGACTATGTCAGAAGAAGGGCTAGAAAATGGGTTGGGCCAAGGCCTGGGAAAGGCTCGCTAGTTGACTCTGCATCTTACCCATATTTTGAAGTAAAGTGTTCAAAATAGGGTCATTAGAAGATAGAGGGCCAGAGGATCCTCCTCCTCTAGAGCCCTTGCTAGGTCCACTTCCAGAACCGCCACCAGTGTGACTTCTGCCAGAGCCGCTACCAGAGCCACCACCATGAACTCTACCAGAACCAAATCTTCCAGCACCACCTCCGCTACCAAATCCACCGCCACTACCAAAGCCTCCACCACCTATCTTGCGGAAACCTCCACCCCCAGAGGTGACAAAAGGGGTAAAGCTAAAGCCCAACGGGACCTTATTCACTTTGATAGTTTCTGGTTGATTAGGGATGGAAGGGACTGCATCAGTCATGTAAATTGAAGTAGGAGGCATTGATACTCCTAATTGTCTCTCGGGTTCTCCAAAGGTGACTCCTTACGCAGACCCAGAGTTGCCTGAAGGAGCGCACGCTTCGGCGATACCAAAGAGGCTACTTAGAAGTTCGATGTCTGTTCGATCTTTTCCCATCATATGTTTTAATTTTCTAACAACCCGAGTGGCCCTAGCCATTTTCAAATTTCTTTCCAAATGGTGTTCAAGGTCGCTCAATCCTTTAATGAGGGCAGATACATAATCAGCGGGAATCTAAACGGCCTCATGCTCATCCATCGAAGATGGCATGGGAGACACAAGAGGAGTGGGAATGTGATATGTCTCATCAACGAACCCCATCTCATTCCTCGACAACTATTCCTACGTGGCCAAACTAACGGTGAGACTAGAGAAAAGACCTATAGAGATACTAAGCAAGACCTTCGTTCTATCCATCGGGAGGTGTCGTATACTTCTCCTCTCAATATGGCCAGAAGTTGTGGACTGGATTGTGATGCCACGCGAGGTCACAACAACCACGAAATATCTAAAGGGAATTTTAACACCAATGGATGAACAAACGTTGGTTCATGTCAAGTTCACCAAAAATGTAAGAGAGGGGGACCACCGCATGCAAGACCCCAGGTCACAGAGGGTCAAGACACGAGAGGCTACCCTAACTTACCTCAACTATGATGAGGATTTTTAGGGTCCTACAATCACTCTGCAATCCAAGTTTCAAAGTGGGGCTAGGCGAGTCGCTCTTTAGGTCCAACTCTGCGCCTCAGGGAGCTCTCTGCCCGAGGGCGTCAACGCGGACTTCAGATGAAAACATGATGCGCTGGCGTCTCAAAAACACGATGTGGTCTATGTAGTCAGACAACGGATAAGACGAGGTTAAACACCCTAAGATGACTTATCAACCTAGCTTAGCTACTTTTAAGAGGACAAAAAAACACTATGAAATATGAAAAGTATAAGTGAAGGTGATATAATAGATATACCAAAGCCAAGGTGATGAAGACGATCTTGTAGAAGACCCTGTTCACCAGCTAGCTCCTCGAAATGCATCCACGTACACACAATAAGAGAGAGAATGTTGGGGTATGGTTGTATAGGGTCCTGCCTCAATCAGACCCCCGTTTAGGTGTTCCCACCTCCATGGACAACCAATGGAAAGGAGATAAAGAAATGATAAACACAAGCACTACAAAAATAGTACTATGCTACTCAAGCAAATGATAGAGGAGAGGAGAGTGAAGCTTACCACCTCCACCAAGAGCACTCAAGGCTGCTTGGGGGAGAAATGAGAGGAACTCAAGCCTCTGTTGCAATGGTGTGGTCTCAAAATTTCTCTACTAATGTGATGGAGTGTGATGTTGCTGCTATCGAATGCTTGGAATGCTTGGAAGTGAGCTTGTGAGAGTGAGAGTGTGAGAGCAAAGTCTGTTCAAGATTTCTTCCAACCTTCTAATGCAAGTTCAAAGACTGATTATGAAGGAATGAGGAAAGAAATGACCATATTTGGGTTGGGTGGCCGAAGGAGGCGTTACAACTTCTCTGCCAATGGGAAGAGTAACGCTTATGTTGGCTTAGCCGCATGAATCTGCCAGGGATGTGAGTGCTCTGCGCGGACGTCTATGCACCGCGTGGGCGTCCCCGACAGAAACGCCTCCACCGACAGACAAAATAGGCACCAAGTGGACCGCCATCAGCAGGCTTAAGTGAATTAAGCCTTTGACTTAGGTTTTCTAAAGTGTAATAAGGCAAAAAGGGGAATTACACCTAGGGTACAAATTCGCTCTTATACAAAAAGAAAAAATAAAACCCTAGATGAGGATTTGATTAGATTGTGACAAGTGTCCTTACCATATGTAATTTGAGACAACTTGACTTATAAATAGTCCAATCTAAGAATAAGAAAGTACTCCTAATTTTAGCTTAAGTGTAATAAAGTAAAAGGGGTTTAATAATTAATCAATGACTAATTCGACATTACGTGATTTTTCTAATTACTCCAACATTACCATACCTACTTTGGTCTTTTTCATCTACTTGTTTCACACTAAAGACAATGTGAGTTAGTCCTCAACTAGGATATGAAAATCTTTTCTCTTCAAGGGATATCAACCTCTAAATAAGCCATCTTTTGTTAATGGTAAAATTCCTCAAGGTAATGTTTCTTCTTTCTCCCTAACATTTTTTCCTACATAGACTTCTGAAACTTATCTGCAATAAATATATATTTATTTATTTGTCATTATTAGGGCCTAGGCATTCAAGTGAATGTGTCATTTTCTCATCCACCTACAATTTAATTTCATCCATGACTTCTTTATTTTTCTCAAGACATCTTTAAACTAAAAGAGGGGTAAAAATTTATTCAAAACAAAATAGAGCAATACAAAGCAAGGGCATTAAACATCCCTATATATCTCCACTAATTGGTCCAATTTGGGACAAATCTGGGGGTAATTGACCCCTTTCCACAATATTCCAACCTTGCAAATGATCAGAAGCCCATTTAGCCAAACAATCTGCAACCCCATTCCATTCTCAAGGAATATGATAGAAAGAAACAAAATCCAAGGATGCACATAGATTAAGAATTTGTTTTATAATAATAGCCAAATGCCAACTGACATCCTCTAACTGTTGCCTCTTCAGCAAAGTCACTACCACTTGTGAATCAGACTCACAAATGATCTGTCTCCACCCAAGAGTACAACCACGCTCCATAACACATAAAATAGCAAGAGCCTCCATCACATTGTTAGTATACCAACCCTTATAAACAAAAAAGATAAACTCAACAATCCCAGAACTAGTCTGCCCAACAACTCCAATGCCAGCATGACCAGGATTTTCTCGAGAAGAACCATATGTGTTGATTTTCAGCACACCCTGAGGATGAGGACACCAACACCCCTTCCTATTTATCTTCCGAAGAGGATGTTGACATTTGTTTCTCATGATCTGACCAACACTCTAAGCAGCCCCCCTCTAAAGAGGAAGATTGAGACAAGTGCAACAGGAAACCTCTCCAAGATCCACACCCTCAACCAAGTCACGCTTAGTCGCAATAGTTTCTCCCAAAGAATGAAAAATCTTCCACCACAAATGTTGGACAACCAGCTTCACATCTTGAAAAATCTTACGATTCCTCTCCAGCCAGATATACCAAATAGTAAAAGTCGGTCCAAGAGCCCAAGTAATTTGTAGAAAAGAGGTCTTAACAGGGGCCTTCCCCCACCAAGCAAAGAACTCCCCCAAAGAAGAGACATGCCAACAAGCTTGGTTGCACACAACCCACGAAAGGTGCCAAATCCTTCTAGAAAAGGAACATTGGAAGAAGAGATGAGAGAAACTCTCTTCATTTTTACAACAAAAAACACACATTGAGGGACCCTGGAACCCCCTCTTGCACAAATTATCCCAAGTAAGACACTGGTTCTGGACCACCAACCACATAAAAAAATTGCACTTGGGCCAATAAAATTTGTTCCACACTTGCTTCCACCAAGGAACCTCAATGTCCCCAAACACCTACCTAACCAACTCACCATAACCTATGGAAACATAGTACTTACCAAATAAATCATTGTTACTCTAGGCCAAAACATCCTGCCCCGCCATGGAATTGCATTCATGTGACGCCACAATCTGAGCCAACTCTTGCCTATCCTCCTCTAACCCTCCTGGCATCCAATCCGAGGAGTTGATGAAGGGTACTCCCCTTACAATCTAAAACTCACAAAAACAACAGATAATGGCACAAACAAAATGCAAGAAGGAAAGAAAATATTTTCTATTATCACTAAAATGAAAAAAGAAATTACAACATTATATTTGCCATTACATGGGCTTTCTAATTACATAAATTTGCAAATTTTCAAATCAAAGCCACCATCTACTCTGCTCTGGCCTCCTCTTTGTAGTCCCCCTTTACATCCTTTATTTGGAAGGTGTAACCGCCCTAGAATCTTCTGGAAAGTGTAACTGCCCTAGAATCTTTTGGAAAGTGTAACTTCCTCAGGAAGATATTTTGAAATTTTATTAATTTTGGTATTACAACTTTGCAGGGTCATAACTTTTGATCTGTCCGTCGGATTTTCTATTATAATACCTTTTCGGAAAGGTCTTGAGGAAAATATTTTGAAATTTTATTAATTTTGGTATTACAACTTCATGGGGTCATAAATTTTCATCCGAACATCGGATTTTCTATTGTAATACCTTTTCGGAAAGGTCTCGAGAAATCTTGTGGCAAAAAGTAGGGCCTAAAGGCCAACTACTTTTGTTTTCCACCAATTTTCAGGCCCATTCGAAGCCTCTAAGTGCCTCAAAATTGATCCCAAAGATTTTACTAGGATTTTCACATAAATGCAAACTTACTAAAATAGTAACCCTACCAAATTTAGCCCTTATTGAAAAGAAACAACATTTTTTTTGCAAGATTGCTCTTACACCCTGGATGCTCTTGCATCAGACACCCGAGGTAATTTGAAAAGTGACCCTATCACTTCTCAGGAGTTAAAGGGAAACCAAGACAGTTAACCTCTAACTCAAATAACCATGATGAATCTTCAATAGGCCTTCCTCTCCATTTCACCAAGTACTCTGCATATTGCCTGTTTCTTGTGCTTTGTCCCACACGGCTATCCAAAATGTCTTCTATCTCCTTTTCTGAAGTAGGTGTTAGAATGTTCCACTGTGCCTCTATTATTTCTTCATCAATTCCTCCCTCATGATATTCTGTTAAATTTGAGATGTTAAACATAGGTGAAATATGAATTCCATCAAGAAACTCTAACTCATATGCATTTCCTGAATCATGCTTCTTCAGGATCTTGCATGGTCCAAACTTCTTCATCTTCAACTTGTTGTATGTACCAACTGGAAACATTTCCTTTCGCAAATGAACCATGACTTCATCTCCTACCTGGAACTCCTTATACCTCCTTTTCTGATCTGCCTTAGCTTTATACTGAGAGTTCATCTTATTGATATGCTTCTTCACCTCGTCATGCAAATTCTTCAGGTGCTTAGCAAAATCTTCAGCCTCAACACTACTCTTCTCTCCTTTATCCATCTTTCTCAGTTCAGAAGCATTCCTCAGACTACTCCCATATACAATTTGGAATGGTGATTTACCAGTGTTCTTATTTGATAGAATTGTTATAAGCAAATTCCACCTGTGGTAAAATCAAATCCCATCCCTTTGGTTTATCTCCTACTAAGCATCTTAGTAGGTTACCCAAACTCCTATTGACCACCTCTGTTTGTCCATCAGTCTATGGATGGTGAGCAGAATTGAACTTCAAATCTATCTTCAACTTCTTCCATAATGTTCTCTAGAAATAACCAACAAATTTGGTATCTCTGTTTGAAACTATACTCTTCGGTAGATCATGTAGTCTCACCACCTCTTTGAAAAACAACTCTGCAATATGAACATCACTGGTCTTATGACACAAAATGAAATGTGCCATCTTTGAAAATCTATCCACCACCACAAATATGGAATCATGCCCTCTCTGTGTCCTCGACAATCCAAGGACAAAATCCATAGTAATGTCCTCCCATGGCCTCTCAAGTATAGGTAATGGCTGATACAATCCAGTATTGTGACTTTTTCCTTTCGCCATCTGACACACTCTGCAACTTTGTACAAAATTCTTCACATCCTGTTGTAATTGTGACTAATAATAATTCTCACTAACAAGAGCAATGGTCTTATCTCGGTTGAAATTCCCAACCAATCCTCCACTATGCTTCTCCTTGATTAGATTCTCTCTCATAGAACTCCTTGGAATGCACATTTGGCTTCCTCTAAACAACATCCCATCTTGGATTAAGAAATGCAACCATCTTGTCCCAATGTAACATGTTCCAAACAAGTCTTTCAAGCTTCTGCAAAGTCTGGATCTTCTAGATACAAACTCTTGAGTTCATTGAACCCAACAACCTCTATATTCATCTTTGTCAACAAATTTTTCCTTCTACTTAAGGCATTTGTAACTCTGTTTGACCTTCCACTCCTATGCTTCAAAACAAAAGTATAACTCTGCAAAAACTCAACCCATTTTAAGTGCCTTTGATTTAACTTTCCTTGGCTATTGAGGTACAAAAAAGCTTGGTGATCAGTATATAAAACAAATTCTTTTGGTAACAAATAGTGTCCATTTCTTCAAAGCTTGAACTATAGCATAAAAATCCTAATCATAGACAAAATATTTCTTCTTAGCATCATTCAACTTCTAAATAAAATAGGCAACAGGCTTACCTTCTTGACTCAAAACATCTCCTATGGTAGAGCCACTAGCATCATAATCTACCTGAAAGACCTTATTGAAATCTGGAAGTGCTAAAACATGTTGCTCTGTAACTTTCTTCTTCAACATATCAAAACTTTTGGCTACTCCTGTAGTCCACTTAAACTCTTTTCTATCTCCTCTCATTGCTTTAGTTAGAGGTGCACAAATACTACTGAAATTCTTAATAGGATTTATGTAAAAACTTCCTAGACCATGGAATGATCTTACCTCTGTAACACTCCTCGGGGTAGTCCATTCAATGATAGCTCTCACCTTCTCTGGGTCCATTTTAAGACCCTCTGCTGAGACAACAAATCCCAGATACACCAATTCTCTCTTCACAAAGCTACATTTCTTCAAATTAATCAACAACTTCTCCTCCCTTAGCTTCTCAAAAACCTTTCTAATATGCATCAAATGCTCCTACAATGTCTTGCTAAAAATTAAAATGTCATCCAAATAAACAATGACAAATTTACCCAAAAACTCTTTCAGTACCTCATTCATGAGCCGCATGAAGGTGCTCGGTGTATTGGTTAGCCCAAAGGGCATGACTAACCACTCGTACAAGCTCTCTTTTGTCTTGAATGTTGTCTTCCATTCATCTCCTTCTCTAATCCAAATCTGGTGATAACCACTCTTCAAATCTATCTTCATGAAGTAATTAGCTCCACTCAAACAATCCATGATGTCAACCATCCTTGGCAAGGAAAATCTATACTTGATGGTGATCTTATTGATGGCTCTGGAATCTATACACATCCGCCATTCCCCATCCTTCTTTGGTGCTAGTAGTGCAGGTACTACACATGGACTCAAACTCTCTCTGATCAATCCCTTACGCAACAACTCTTGCACTTGTCTGTTCAACTCTTCACTCTTTGTTGGAGTCATACGATGAGTTGCCTTATTTGGAAAACTAGCTCCAAGAATCAAGTTCATCTGATGACTAATCTTTCCTACTGGAGGAAAACCTTCAGGTATGTTATCAGAAATAATAGCTTGAAACTCATTCAAAAAATCTGAAACCTCTACAGGTACCTCATTAGTATCTTCTTTATCAACTCTAGGGATCAATGCAAAACACATATGCTCATGCCTCATACCTTCTAGGAACTTTCTTCCATCAACCAAAAAAATTCTTGCATTAATTGCATACCTTTTCCTCTCCCTCTTTCAAGGGATTCAACTTATGACGAACTCCATCCTTTGTTAAAGAATAGGTGTTGGCATGTATATCATGTACTGCTTGCTGATCAAACTACCATGGTCTGCCTAACAACATATGACAAACATCCATAGGCATAATATCACACAATACCTCATCATGGTAATTTCCAATCTTGAACTTTACCAAACATTGTTCATTTACCAAAGCTTTATGGTCCTTCTGCAACCAAGCAATCTACTATGGATTTGGATGTCTTCTTCTCTCCAACTGCAACTTACTAACCATCTCTTCTGAAACGAGGTTATCAGTACTACCTCCATCAATAATAACATTGCAAACTTTACCTTCACACTTACATCTGGTGTGAAACAAATTCTTCCTTTGAGTTGGCTCTTTCTCCTCATTCAAAAAATCTCTTCTAGTAACAAGAACCTCTCCTCTTTCTGCATCCTCAGAATGTGAAGACTCAACATCTTCATCTACATGTGCAACTCGTGCATTACCCTTAGGTCTTATATTTGTCCTTCCTTGATGTTGAGGACACTCATATGCCCTATTCCCTTCTTCTCCACATTGTAAACAAGTTCCATGAAAGCCTCCTCTCCCTGGTCCTTGCCCAAATCTTTCTCTTCCTCTTTGGTCTCCATTATGAGGACGATGGGTGTTATTTCCTTTCTAGTTCTGGCCGCTACTAGATCCTTCGCCCTTCTTTTGGTCTTCATTTCGACCTCCATATGACTGTCCACTAGTCCTTCCATCGCAACCTCCACCTCTTTGCTTACTTTCAAACCTCCTATTCAACTTCTCTTCTACCTTCAAAGCAAACTGATATGCATCTTCAATGGTAGACATTCTTACGAGACTCAATTCTTCTTGAGTGCTTGACTTCAACCCATTTATGTAATGGGTAACTTTCTCCTTGTTGGCCTCAAAATGACCTGTTTTGATCAGGACTCGGTAGAATTCTTCTATATACTCCTTAACAAATTTTCCTGCTTGTTTCAACCCTTGCATCTTCTTCAACAAATCTAGCTCATAGTCCCCAAGAATGAACTGTCTTTTCAATTTTTCCACCATCAGATCCCATCTTGTTATTTTCTCTTTTCCTCTTCTATTTCTTTACAACTAGACTTCATTCCACCATATGCTACAATGGCCTTTCAATTTGGCCTTTGCAAATTTGACCTATCCGGGTCTTCTATTTCCTCATACTCAAAATACTCTTCCATGTCATTGATCTAATCAATCAGCTCCTCTGGATTTAGGTTTCTAGAAAAATTAGAAACTTCTATTTGTGGCCTCTTTCCAATCTTGGAAATGACCCTAATCAATCTAACTTCTCCAGGATCCATTACATCATATGCTTCCTCTTCAAATGGCCCCTCATCTTCAACCTCATCCTCACTTTCATCTCTTCTTCTAACATTAGCTCCCCTACGTAGCTCTTCTTGCGGTGCTTGAACTTGTCTCTAGAGGGCTCTAAAACCCTCTTCTATTACCCCAACATTTCTCACACCATGGTTTCTTCGTGGAGGAATCTTTTCTCACAGACCCACAACCACAAGTCCTGGTGCAAACTGCCTCATGTTCGGCGATCTATTTACACACTCAGGAAAACCCGATCTGATACCACTTGATGAAGGGTACTCCCCTTACAATCTATAACTCACAAAAACAACAAATAATGGCACAAACAAAATGCAAGAAGGAAAGCAAATATTTTCTATTATCACTGAAATGAAAAATGAAATTACAACATTATATTTGCCATCACATGGACTTTTTGATTACATAAATCTGCAAATCTGCAAATCGAAGTCACCATCTACTCTGCTTCGGCCTCCTCTTTGTAGTCCCCCTTTACATCCTTTATTTGGAAGGTGTAACCACCCTATAATCTTTTGGAATGTGTAACCGCCCTAGAATCTTCTGGAAAGTGTAACTTCCTCAGGAAGATATTTTGAAATTTTATTAATTTTGGTATTACAACTTCATGGGGTCATAGCTTTTGATATGACTGTCGGATTTTCTATTATAATACCTTTTCGAAAAGGTCTCAAGGAAGATATTTTGAAATTTTATTAATTTTGGTACAACTTCGTGATATTATAACTTTTGATCCGACCGTTGGATTTTCTATTATAATTCCTTTTCAGAAAGGTCTCGAGAGGTATAAAGTAGGGCCTAAAGGCAAACTACTTTTGTTTTCCACCAATTTTTAGGCCCATCTAGAGCCTCTAAGTGCCTCAAAATTGACCCCAAAGATTTTACTAGGATATTTGCATAAATGCAAACTTACTAAAATAGTAACCCTACCAAATTTAGCCCTTATTGAAAAGAAACAACTTTTTTTTTGTAGAGATTGCTCTTACGCCCTAGATGCTTTTGCATCAGGAGTGCTTCCATCTAAGGCTAGTAGCCAGTCCAATATTTTGAACAGACTTATAATGCTCAACCGTATTCCAACCAACAGCAGTAAAATGATCACAAAGATACTAGAGGTGAGGGTAAGCATAAAGAATAGGAGGATGACCATCCCAAGAATCCCACCAAAAAAGATCCTGAGAACTCGTATGACATATCCAAAAAAATCCCCTTCTTAACCAAGTGAGCCCCCAATTTGAGGATATTCCAAATCATAGATCCCCTTCCTTCTAAAGGGAAATGAGGAACATTGGGGAGCGATTTACCACCATCTACTCGGTTTATTTTCAAATATATTAAAAAATGTGTCATATCAATAGTTTCAATAGGAACTATACTTGTTTTAGCTAGAAGAATCTCATAAGGGACTAAAATTTTTAACTTGAATTTTCTTGTGATCATGAAGCTTTGGATTCTCTTTATCTACATCCATTTCATGTTTGAAGTGATGCTAGACCATATTTCACACCCATAAAGCACCACCAAAATTACTAATAGTACAAATAGAATATAAAGTTTTCCAAACCCATAACTCTGCCTCTCTACATTTATTTTGAAGGACAAAAAACACTCTCCACCCTTCCAAAGTTCTCTTCCTTTTACAATATTCCCATTTAATATTTTTGAATTCAACCCCAAGTTATTTATACTTCATTACTTTCTCCTAAATACTTCATTAAAAATAAAATTCAAACTAATTCTTTTTTATCTTCTATTGGCAAAGTTAGTGATCTTGGTATCATTGGTACCAATTTACATACCCACATATTTACAAAATTTCTCAAGGAAAAAAAAAATTCATGTAACCCTTGAATAAACCTAACAATAAAATTAAGATCATCAACATACAAAATAAGCCTAAAAACATATTCTCCCTAAGAAACACCATCCCACCTTTTAGATTCAACCATTCTTCAAGTTTGTTGATATATAGACCAAAAAGAGTAGGTGAAAATGGGCATCCTTGCTTAACCAATGTTGTTCCTAAGACTTTTTAAATTCAAATATATTCTATGTAACATTAAGTTTCCAAAGTCTTAGGTATGAGGTGTTTTTTTTTCTTTTAGAAAAAGGATGATGTCTCTTCACGATGGCCTTCCTAATATTGCATACCCATTCCATTTTCATTTATGTTTTGGGTTAACTTTAGTTAGTGTCCTTAATTTAATAAAAATTCTAAAAGTGTCATATTCTTATTTGAAATCTCAATTATCACTCATTCTTGAAGATCAATTATGATCCTTAGATCATGTATTCCCCATCTTGTCAAATTCATAAGTGCAAACTTGACCTAGTTGATTTCAGTAGTTATGGATTTTAACCCTAATTTTTATATTTAAATTCTTATAGATGACTCTCTCCTATAGCCATTATAAGCCAACTTGGGATATTTTGTGTTGATTTGTATGTTATATTATTTTTATAAACAATTTATCCATTCACTTAAAATTGTGTTAGGGTATACCGGGGCTATCAAAATAACATCATAGAGAATTTATTGGAGACTCGTATCAACATTGTGAAAGTATTATATTAGCATACATCATTATAGGTCCATTGCACACTTGCTTTATTTTCTTGATCCTTGTTACAAGATTGTTGAATTAGTCCAGTTAGACAACTAAGTAGTATATGGCCCTAGTGATTCATGTTGATAAACTAGGTCAATGATTATAACAAAATATTAATTATAGTGATCAAATGACTTAGTATGATCAAATAAATTATTAATCAATAATATGAGAAGTAAAAGAGTTATGACACCAACAAGATAATGAACACAAAATAAAAAACAACATTGATATACATGGGAAAACCCTTTCCAATAAAAGGTCCACCATCAAAGAGAGCACGATATTCTGTTAGTTTCAAATAAAATATTACATAATACACTTAGGTTGTCCTTAAATCCTGGTCCCCTTACACTTGTAGTTAGTCCAACAACATTATGGTAAAGTAACCCCACTTCAAACTATGGTGTTAAATTACAATCCCATGCTCTCATTTAATAGAATAATAGGAAAGTGAAAAATAATTTGGATAGTAAATAAACCAATAAAAACCACCAAAAATATGTCATGACATGTGTTCAAGAGTTACAAAAAAATATAGAAGGTTCTTGACCTTTTCTACCAAACTAGGCATCCACCCCATGAAAGGACAAATGTAACCTACAAGAGAAAACAACCTCTAACTAGGCACCCAAAATGAAATGATCAACTTTTTAAATCCCATATTAGACATAAAATAATGTCATAGATATTATTATAACATAAACCCCCATAAAAAATATAATATGTTCCATTTTGCTTCATGCCAAGTGACCAAGGATGCCTTAACAATATAACCCCTTATTTAATAAAATATTTTTGTGTCCAAAGGAATATTCCACTTCAAATATGCCTCTAACTCCAACATTATCATCCCATTTGGTACATTTCATTCTTGGAGATTCATATCTATAGTAATATTTGCAAACACTTAATCTTAGATAACATTTTGATCACAACAATGTTTACAAGGACTTACAAGGTAAATAACAAACCTAGTTTGAACATTCTCCCACTTCATATTTACATTCCAAAACCATGATAGAGAAATATAAAAAAAAATAAGTGTTAGGGAGGGCAAGGCCCATAGCCTCCCAACATCAACTTAATCCATTTGTGTTCACTAGCTTAGTAAGTGAATAAACTACATTCACCAAAGTATCAACCTTCTCCATCTAAACCATTTTATCCTTTACCATTTCCTAAATAAAATAATATTTTAAATCAATATGTTTGGTATAAGGATACTACATAGTATTTTTCACTAAACAAATAACACTATAATTAATATCACAACCAATTTTTACTATCCTTCTCTTAAAGCTAATATCTACACAAAATATTTGTAAATACATTGTTTCGTTACAAGCATCTATTTCAACCATGTACTCTACTTGAGTAATAAAAAGAACAATTGTGGTTGCTTCTTATTCAAATAACTACACCTTTGAACCAAATAAATGAATAATCAATCATATATCTTTTGTTGTCTAAATCACCAACCCAATACAAGACCACAACTCCCTAATATCCAACATGTAACATTATTGGTCACATTATAACAAATACAATAATCAAAAGTCACGCACCAATATTTAAACTCCCTTTTCACATAGATTCAATGCTCCCTACCAAGGTTATACATAAACATGTTAAGAACTCCCACTTCCAATTTGGTAAAAACTATACCATACACTAGGATTCCTATAATGCTAGCATAATTAACATTATAAATATATTCAAAATTATCATCAAATTCAAGATTATTCCAAAAACAACTCAATTCCTACAAGAAAGGGTACATTCACTGATTTATTGTATACCGCATACCATATCTCTACAAAATACTTTCAACATGCTTTCTTTTTTTCAACCAAAGCTCTTTGTTAGTCTAATTTGTACTAATTTACAAATTCCTTAAATCTTTCATATCCTAAGGATAAGTTTTATGTCCCTAATTCCCTTATTGTTTTCAATGAATAATGTAATAATTTTTTTTTTATAAGGATAGAAATTGGTGAAAAGATCATGTTAACATGTATTTGTTAACAACTATAACATTAATAGTGAAGCAATGTGCACTAACTTACTATTTGTGTTGTCAATATTGACAACAATACACACAAACACTCTACATGTGTGTAATAAATGTGTAGATACACACAAGTAGAGAGGTTTTTTCACCTCATTCTATAAAATAGAGATAAACATACTGATGTGGCACATACACACATGCATAAGAAAAAGGATAAACTCTAGTGAGATGACTCATCAAAAAGGTACACACAGGATAGTGACACAAGTCAAACTAAACCAAAAAGTATAAAGCAGGGGAGATTAGTTCTTACCCTACACCAAGTGCATAAGAAACTATTCCTACCACCACACTCAAAGGCAAAAGAAAAAGTAAAAAATATTAAAGGATCCATTTACCTCATATCATTCCTACAAAGATGAATGAATTGAATTCATTAAATATAAAACATGTTATTTATTTGTAACATTTCTAGGTTCATTTAACCAATTATTTAGTTCCTATAATGTAATAAAACAAGAAAATAATTTACCTTAATGATGTTCACTCATTTATCTTTTCATAAGAATAACATAAATGAAGGAAGATAGTGATTATCATTCAATAACATGGTTCATTCCATTATTATCCAAGAAATGTGAAAAATTAAGGCAATTATGTAATTAATCCATTTATCTAATGTTTCATATAACCAAAAGAAAAAAATGGGTAATAAAACAGAACGAAATGATGATTCTCTCTCATTTCTAACATTATTTATCAAAATATAAATTTATGTCCAATCATATTCCTTTTTATAAATTTGAATATATAAGGTATATATGAAAAATGGCATGATTGCTTGCAATCAATTTTCATAGGTTGGCAAGAGCAAGGAAAAGGTAGTGGAAGAAATGGTGAAAGTAGAATTGATGTTATAACTAATGTTTGAGGCTACAATGCTACAAATTATGGAATAATTGGATGATTCACTGGTTCAAGATAGATGAGCAGCAAAATTGAACAATGGTAAATGAGCATTGGCGACTTGCCTTTTGTTTGAAATTTCTCCTCAAGGGTTTTTTGTGGCAACATTTTAGAGAGATAAAGATAGATATTTTTTGGAAAAGAATGGTCATTGGATCTATAAAGATTCTATGTTATATATGTAGAAATAGTGTCCTAAATCCAACCTTTTTGTATTATCCTTGTGCAATGTGCCCTATTGGAGTAGAATGTATAATTTACCATTAGAATATTGGTTAGAAGAATGCCTCTAAAAAATTGCAATAGTTTAGGGGTGGTTATTGAGGTATACAAGGAGATCTTAGAATATAATACCCGCATCTATATCAAATTTAAGGTGGCATCCATCAATACGATACAAAAACCAAACTATTTTATCTACTATGATGGGGGAGTGGATTTAGTTGATCAATGTGGAGAAGAAAAATATATTTTTCCTAAAATATAGGGGTAGAGACCATTGAATGGAGAAGTGTCTACATTTTCCTTCTACAACCACTTTGGGATTGGATTCTCAAATATTAAGCCAACATAGATTTGGAAAGGAAAGAACTAGGAAAAGGAAAGGGCTTGGTCATGAGCTCAAAGGGGCCTGATTAGCCTAGTGGTTCATCACCAAATCTTGCTATAATTTTGTTTCAAGATAAATTGGTGGGAGTGGAGGATTCAAAGGAGATTGGAAAATATTTGGAGACTTAGGAAAAATCTAACAATGAGATGGAGGAGGAAGTGGATATTATGAACTTAAGGTAAATTATCCAATCTACCTCCAAGCTACTCAATATTAACTAATTGTTGAGAGTAAAATAAGAAAAAAAGCCTATAAACAAAGAAGATAAGAAACTACTATGTTTTTTGGTCAATCAATAACTAAGAGCTACATGTTGAGATCTAAGGAGGAGTACTCTCCCTTAGAGAGAAATAAAGATCCTCACTTGGAATGTTAAGGGCTTAAATTCCCCTAATAAGTGACATGACCAAGCACCATCTAGAAAATTTATTTTTTGATATAATGTTACTATAGGAAACAAAATTAAAGTTGTGAAGGCAAATAATTTCATGAAATATTGTAGAGGTTGCAATGGTTGGTGTGAAAATTTTAGTGGTTTCACTAGCAATTTGGGGATTTTATGGAATCCTTCATATTCTTCAGTGGAGGTGATTTCCTTTCAAACAAACTAGGTGTTCTCAAAGGTACATAGAAATCTCTTGAATTTTCCTTTTTTCTTTTGAATGTGTAATGGCCCATGGAAATTGAAAATAAAATTAGAGCATGGAATAAAATCTTAAACACAATACAATCTTTTAGAAATGAGAAGCTTATTATTGGAGGTTATATAAATAAAATTCTTCAAACTACAACAAAAGAGGGGGTCCTTGTTGAATTAACTCAATCATATATTGACTTTCAATATTTCTTCAAGTTGTTTACCTTGTGGATGTGGCCCCTAAAATGTGTCCTTTACTTGGACAAATAGTCTTGATGGTTTCACTAACATTGTTGACAGGCTAGATCATTTCTTGAATTAAACCAATTGGATTCTATCTTCATATCATCTAGACTCTTCTATAAGTCTGATATCTAGTTTGGATCACCAACTAGTAATGCTTAATATACTTAAAATTAAGCCCCCATTTGGTGGTAGTTCGAGTTTGGAAGGATGTGGTTTAGAAGAGAACACCTCAAAGACTTACTCAAGTAGTGATGGAGCGAGCCTAGGAATATAAAAGGCTCTAAAATGTTCATTTTCACAAGAAAATTACTACACATCAAGGAGATATTAAGGTTTGTCCAATAAGTGCCCCTTTAAAAATAACTTAAAAAAAACTAGGATTGAAAAAGATTTAGAAGATTTAAATGAGAAAAGAATATCAAATGAAATGTTCCATTTCAATTATCTAAAGAAAAAATAATTCATGGAAGAACATGCAAAGATCCTTGCCATAGAACAAATTTACTAGAAATCTAAATCAAGGGAGACTTGGTTGGTAGAGGGCAATCTACATATAATTTTTTCAAAATGTGACAAAAGTTCAACATGATCAAAATAGAATCAACAACTTCACTTCGAGGGATGGGAAAATTTTATCAAGCATAGAAGAAATTCAAAATGAGGTAATTCTCTTCTACGAAAATCTATCAGTTGAGGATGAGTTATCAGATCCCTAAGATAAATAATTTATTGGACGATATTCTCTACATTCTCAAGGATGATGATAATGGTGTGCTTATGACACCTGTTTCAATGGAAGAGGTGAGAAGGTATTTTTTTGCTTTACTTGGATAAAGCCCCCCATGATAGATGAATTTCCTACCCCTTTTTATCAAAATGTTGGCACTTTGTAGGTGAGGATGTGTGGAGGTTGATGGAGGAGTCTAGGAGATTTGGCATAATCTCGAAGGACCTTTAAACAACACCAATATTGTTTAAATAGTTCCCAAAAAATTGGATTGTACATATTTCTTAGACTATCACCCCATTTCCCTTTGCAATATAATTTATAAAACCATGTCCAAGATTATGGAAAATTAGTTAAAGGCTCTTCTTCCCAGCTTAATTTCTCACAAGAAAAGTGTCTTTACCTCAAGAAGGAACATGATAGATGGGATTTTATTAACTCATGTAGCTAATCACTCTATTGTCAAGATGAACCAAAAAATATGATAATTAAATTAGATATTAGTAAGGCTATGATAGGGTAAGCTAGTTTTCTTTTAATGAGGATTATGAATAAATTTAGATTTGAACAAAAGTGGCTCAATTAGATATTCAATTATATCTCCACTCCTAGATTTTTCATCCTAGTCAATAGGAATCCATGTGGCTTCTTTGAAGTTGCTCGGGGCATTAGAAAAGGCCCTATGTTCCCTTTCCTCTTTCTCTTGATGGTAGAGGTTTTGGGTAAATCTATTTCCATAAAATTTGCAATAGGAGTTGGTGCAACATCTAGATTTCCTACAACATTGATCCAACCACTCATTTATTTTTTGTTAACAATATGATTTTGTATGGAAATTCTATAATGGAGGAAGTTGTTGTGATTAAAGAAACACTTGATTAATACATCTCTTGCTTTGGTCAACTGATAAATAAGTGAAAATTAAAAAAAGTCTTCAATACCAATAAAATAAAGTTTAGAGAAGAATTGTAGAGTTTATTAATATAATATATACAACATTCCATGCAAAAATTTGGGGTTCCCACTGTTTAAGGGAGTAATTTACACTAGTTTGTGGGTGGACACAATTTGTTCTTGTAGATTGAGATTTGAGGCTTGGAAAGGAAGGTGGCTAATGCTAGATGGTAGAATTATGATGATAAAGGCTCTCTTATTTGCAATCTTGATTTACATGTTGTCTTGTCTGGAACTTACAAAGAAATCTTCCAGTGATTTGGATGGAGTAATTAAGAGATTCTTGTGGGAAGGTTTTAATGATACAAAATAGATCTTGTTGATGTTAAACATGCGCAAAACAACTGAGAGGGGGGGTGAATCAGTTGTCACACAAATTCAAACTTAAAACTTAATCACTTATCAATTCTTCAACCACACTATTCTCTTATTAAACATGAGCATGAAACATAAATAACAGAAAGTAAATCAACACAATGAACACCAAATTTTTACGTGGAAAACCCAATAAGGGAAAAACCACGGTGAGGGTTAACTCACAATATAAATATTATAAAAAGGCTCACTGCCCAAAACAGGACTCACTGCCCAAAACAGGACTCACTGTCCAAGTACAAGACTCACTGTCCAAGTACAAGACTCACTGTCCAATAGGGAGGCTCACCGCCTATAGATACAAAAGAGAATAAAAGATCCACCATTGCAATTAAAGCACATTCGCAGGATCACTTTGCATCACACTGTCATACAACTCTTCACAGTTCAACTTGCTTTTATACCATTCTCAACCTTAGAAACATTTACCAAGGTTGGCCACAAAACAACATTTCATAAATTCAAATTAGGTCGACAACTCAAAATTCCCATGGTGGAAAGGAATAAGAGTGGACCAATAAAAAATATTTTCTTGAACCATCTACACGCTTCCTTAATTGAATTTTATTCTTCGAATGAAGTGTAAACACCAGGTTGGCCAAACCTAATGAAAACACAAATAAACATTGATGCACACGCTTCCCAACAAGAAGATGACACGTGGAAAACACAACACGCTTCAATATACATGAGAGTATATCTCAAAATCTTCTAGATACATCTGCAACAAAAACAACAGACTTCAATCACTGAATTCCTTTCACTAGCCAGCCCGGGCTGTGCAAAATCATACAAGTATACTAAAACATGACTTCCTTATTACCAAAATCCAAACCTCTTCTCTAGAGAACAGGAAATACCTTCACAAGACATATCCCAGATCCACACGATCTGAAACAAAACAACGGAGGACTACAGAGCAAAAACATTTCTCCCAGTCCATAGAAGATCAAAACTTGCCAGGCAGTCCACATACCGGTGAACACAACTTTCATGTACCATCTTACCAGAAGCTGAAACTCAACATATGTCACCACGAAATCCTTATTATCAATCCTTCAAATCCACACAAGCATAGGATCAACACAAGAGAAACACGAAGCACATACCGAAGCACATTCAACACTCTAACTTCCCTTCTTTATTAATTTTCTCAAAAGCACTTGAAAACTCATCAATACTACACATCTGAAACACCATAAAGATAGCTCCATGTACTCACTACATCTTAGAAGTATCTCAGCTATACATGTACAATCTGCAACATATTGAACTGTGTTGACATGAATGACAACACCACCAAACTAGCTCATATTTGTAACAATCCCCCCCTTTGTCATTGATGGAAACACATAACCTTTTCTCCCCCTTTGACATCAATGACAGAAAAAAACTTTGACTACTCCCCCTTAGGAGTACACCCATATTACAACAATGAAACCACTTCTACTCCCCCTGGGAAGTAGACCCATCAATCAGTCCAAATAAATGAGGAATCTTGTGAATTCACTGAACTGATGCACCTTTATGTGCACCTAGTTAGGAGGGCCAATGACCCCCAACATCTCCCTAAGATGCTCAAAAGCATCCTTCGAAAGAGCCTTGGTAAAGATGTCTGCAAAGGAACCTTTGTTGTCACACACTCCAATCTGACCTCGTTCTCCAACACTTTTTCTCTCATAAAATGATACTTGATAGATATGTGCTTCATTCTTGAATGCATAACCGGGTTCTTCAAAATGTTTATTGCACTTGTATTGTCACAAAAAATAGAGATAGGTTCATCACATACCACACTAATGTCTTTCAGAGTTTGCTTCATCCACAACACTTGTGTGCAACAGTATGCTGCAGCAATATATTTTTCCTCTACACTAGATAAAGAAACCGAGTCTTGCTTCTTACTCAACCATGAAACCAATCTTCCACCAAGAAAGAAAGCACCACCACTAGTACTCTTCTGGTCATTTACACATCCAACCCAATCAACATCTGTATAAGCAGTTAGGGTGAAATCATTACTCTTAGGGTACCATAGTCCATAATCCGGTGTTCCCTTAAGATATCTAAATATTCTTTTTATAGCCATAAGATGTGATTCTCTAGGATCTGCTTGAAATCTAGTAACTAAACACACTGCATGCACAATATCTGGTCTAGTAGCAGTGAGATACAAAAATCCGCCAATCATGGATCTGTATTTGCTCTAATTAGTCTGAGTAGATTCATCATCCTTGCGCAGATTACATCCGGTTACCATAGGAGTACAAACCGGTTTAGAATCTTCCATCCCAAACTTTTTCAACAACCTTTTTACATAATTAGACTATGAAATGAATATCCCTTTATCGATTTGATTCACTTGTAGACCAAGGAAGAAATTCAATTCACCAATCATAGACATCTCAAATTCTTTCTACATTTCTTCAGCAAACATTTTACAATGCCATCATTTCCACCAAAAATGATATCATCAACATAAAAAACTACAATCAACATCTTATTACCTTGTACTTTGAAGTAGAGATTACTAACAATAGAACCTTTGCTGAATCCTTGCTTTGTCAGATATCTGTCCAGTCTTGCATACCAAGCTTTGGGAGCTTGCTTCAATCCATACAATGCTTTCTTCAATTTACAAACCATATCCAGTTTTTCAAACAACTAAAACCCTTCAGGTTACTCCATGTACACTTCTTCCTCCAGTTCACCATTCAGAAAAGATAACTTAACATCCATATGATATACCTTAAAGTCCTTGTGGGCAGAAAATGCCAAAAACATTATGATAGCTTCCATTTTGGCCACAGGGGAAAAAGTCTCTTCAAAATCTATACTTTCAACTTGTGAATATCCTTTACACACCAGTCTTGCCTTATTCCTTACTACTTCTCCATTTTCATTCAGTTTGTTTTGGAATACCCATTTAGAGCCAATCACATTTTTGTTCTTAGGTCTAGGGACTATTTCCCATGTCTGATTCTTTTCTATCTACTGCAGTTCCTCTTTCATAGCTCTCATCCAACTTTCATCTTCACATGCTTCTTTTACAGATTTAGGTTCTATTTTAGAAAGTAAACACAAATTTACCTCAGCTGCATCTCTAGTTCTTGTCTTCACACCTTCATTCTTGTCTCCAATTATCTAATCTCTCAGATGATTCTTTTGTACATATTTAGGATTCCTAGCAGCAGGTTTTGGTTCATCCTCTTCTTCTTCTTCTTCCACTTATTCCTCTTCTTCTTTCTCTTTTTCTTCTTCCTTCTCCTTATTTTCTTCAGGTATATGTCAGCAGATAGGATCATCAGGTTCAACTTCACTTATATCAATAGGTCTGTGTATGTCTTCATCAACTTTCACATTAGCACTTTCAATGATTTTTCTCAATCTTTTGTTGAAGCATTTGTATGCCTTGCTAGTAGTAGAGCATCCAAGAAATATTCCTTCATCACATCTAGCATCAAACTTTCCAAGATTTTCATCATCTCTTTTAATATAGCATCTGCTTCCAAATACCTTAAAATATTTCATAGTAGGAGTCTTACTAGTCCATAACTCAAAAGGTGTCTTTGTGTTGTTGTGTTTGATTTGAACTCTATTAAGAACATAAATAGCAGTATGTATCGCTTCTCTCCAATACACATTCGGTACATTAGACTCTTTCCTAATAGTTCTAGCAGCTTCCTAAACTGTCCTTTTTTTCCTTTCAACAACTCCATTCTGCTGAGGGGTCCTCGGAGCAGAGAACTGTCTTTTTATACCATACTTCTCACAAAATTCATTAAATTCACTAGAAGTGAATTCACCACCTCTATCAGATCTCAAACACTTGATTTTCAAATTTACTTCATTTTCCACTCTCGCCTTGAATACCTTAAACCTATCCAAGGCCTGATTCTTTTCTCTGAGAAAAGCAACCCATGTCATTCGAGTGTAATCATCAATAAGCAACATAAAGTACCTGTCTCCATTCAGGATTTCAATCCTGGTAGGACCATAGAGATCGGTGTGAATCAACTCCAACATTCCAGAAGTAGAATGTTCTTTTCCCTTAAAGCTACATCTTGATTGCTTCCCCAATTAACAACTTCTGCACATAACATTAGCAGGTCTTGTGATTCTAGGTAGTCCTCGAACAATCTCCTTAGCACTAATCTTGACTAGGTTATCAAAGTTCACATGTCCCATTCTCTGATGCCATAACCAACTTTCACTGATTTGAGATACAAGGCAATGACCATCAACTCCCTTCAATTGATAGATCTTTCCATGAGTTCTTCTAGCTGCAAACATATCTCCCTTTCCAGATCCTTTTCTGATTTCATAGATATTGTTCTGAAACACAAGTTTAAAGCCATTGCTACACATCTGACCAACACTCAAAAGATTATGTTTGAAACCCTTCACATAATATACATCATCAATATTAATGCACTCCATCAAAACTGATTGAACCTTTACCATAGATCTTAGCTCCTGAATCATCACTGAACATTACTAAACCACCATCATATTTTTCAAGTTTAGTGAACTTACTCTTATCTCCGGTCATGTGATTAGAACATCCATTGTCAATTACCCAGTAGTCTTCATCCTATCTTGCATGAAAAGCGGTAACCAACGTACCTTCCCTCATATTCTTCTTAACCTCTGGAGCCTTCTTACTTACACATTTTCCAAAGCTAACAATAAGCATTCACTATCATCAACCTCATTGTCAGATTCATCATCAGAAATACCTGCCTCTTCTATAACATAGTATAACTTCTTATACCTTTTATCCTTTCTATCCTTATCCTTATAATCCTTGTTCTTCTTATGTGTAGCCCTATTCAGACATCTTGAAGCATAATGGCCAATGTTACCACAACTAAAGCATTTAAAGGGTAATATACCTTTGTATTTTCCAGTGCCTTTCTTCAATTTCTTGGTGAAGTTTGCTTCCAACTCTTCATCATCACTATCCGGTTCTTCAATCTTCAAAGCCTTAAATGTTGTTTCTGTCTTCTCTTCTGCCTTTTTGTCTTTTCAGAACTTTCTTATCTCAAATGCTTGCAAGGTGCCAAATAGTTCTTCTAGAGTATACTTCTCAGGGTCATACATTTCTTCAATAACAAAGATCTTGTCGCTGTAACATTTCGGTAAAGTGATCAAGATCTTCTTGATTATATCTTCATCTGCTAGTTTTCCTCCTTGATTCTTAACATCATTTGTTGCCAGCTCAACTCTCTGAAAGAAACTTGTAAATTCTTCACTATCCTCCATCTTCAAGTTCACAAATCTATGCTTTGCACCCAACCTCTTTGTAAATTTCACCTTTTCATTTCCTTCATACATGTCTTCCAAATTTTTCCATACCTCATATGCAGTATCCAAAGAATTAACCTTGACTCGCTCATTTTTAGATAAACCACTACAAATCGCATACTTCACTTTCTCATTTTCTTCATAAGTACAGATCTCATTTTCTGAATTAACACCACCTGACGGAAGTGTATACATATTCTCAACAGCCTTCCAGGTCTTAAAACCAAGAGAGATAATGTATCCTCTCATATGTCCCTTCTAGTCATTGTAGTCAGTTCCATCAAACATAGGGATCACCAATTTGTTCGCCATTCGATCTTCCTTAAGCGGTTAAGCTCTACACAAGGAACCACAAGCTCTGATACCAATTGTTAAACATGCACATGACAACTGAGAGGGGGGGTGAATCAGTTGTCACACAAATTCAAACTTAAAACTTAATCACTTATCAATTCTTCAACCACACTATTCTGTTATTAAACATGAGCATGAAACATAAATAACAGAAAGTAAATCAACACTTTGAACACCAGAGTTTTACTTGGAAAACCCAATAAGGGAAAAACCACAGTGAGGGTTAACTCACAATATAAATATTATAAAAAGGCTCACTGCCAAGGGCTCACTGCCCAAAACAGGACTCACTGTCCAAGTACAAAGTCTCACTGCCTACAAAGGACTCACTATCCAATAGGGAGGCTCACTGCCTACAGATACAAAAGAGAATAAAAGATCCACCATTGCAATTAAAGCACATTCGCAGGATCACTTTGCATCACATTGTCATACAACTCTTCACAATTCAACTTGCTTTTATACCATTCTCAACCTTAGAAACATTTACCAAGGTTGGCCACAAAACAATGTTTCATAAATTCAAATTAGGTCAGCAACTCAAAATTCCCATGGTGGAAAGGAATAAGAGTGGACCAATAAAAAATATTTTCTTGAACCATCTACACGCTTCCTTAATTGAATTTTATTCTTCGAATGAAGTGTAAACACCAAGTCGGCCAAACCTAATGAAAACACAAATAAACATTGATGCACATGCTTCCCAACAAGAAGATGACGTGCGGACGACACAACACACTTCAATATACACGAGAGTATATCTTAGAATCTTCCAGATACATCCACAACAAAAACAACAAACTTCAATCACTGAATTCCTTTCACCAGTTAGCGCGGACTGTGCAAACTCATACAAGAATACTGAAACATGACTTCCTTATTACCAAACTCCAAACCTCTTCTCCAAAGCACATGAAAGACCTTCACAAGACATATCTCAAATCCACACGATCTGAAACAAAACAGTAGAGGACTGCAGAGCATAAGCATTTCTCCCCGTCCACAAAAGATCAAAACTTGCCAGACAGTCCACATACCGGTGAACACAACTTTCATGTACCATCTCACCAGAAGCTGAAACTCAACATATGTCACCACTAAATCCTTATTATCAATCCTTCAGATCCACACAAGCATAGGATCAACACAGGAGAAACGTGAAGCACATACCGAAGCACATTCAACACTCTGACTTCCCTTCTTTATTAATTTTCTCAAAAGCACTTGAAAAATCATCAATACTACACATCTGCAACACCATAAAGATAGCTCCATGTACTCACTACATCTCAAAAGTATCTTAGCTAAGTACATGTACAATCTGCAACATACTGAACTGTGTTGACATCAATGACAACATCAATTACAACACCACCAAACTAGCTCATATTTGTAACAGTTGAACACCTCAAATATTGTAAGAAAAAATATAGATGTGGGTGGAACAAGAATTTGATTCCTGCCAAAACATGATTTGTCTTTAGGGGTGAAGCTAACTTGGAGAATATTCAAGAACTCCTCAACACTATGGAGCAAAACTTTGTAGACTTTAGAAGTATTTAGATTGTGAAGATCAAAAAAGAATCCCACTCTTGCTAATCCAGCATCTAGTTCACACATGTGGAATTTTATAATGAAATGCAATCACATTATCATTAATCATCTTTCTTGGATTATAAATGATGACAAATCTATCAACTTTTGGACAAATTCTTCAAATGGATATGGCCCTCTCATGGATCTCCCAAGCTAGGGGAGTGCAAAGGCATAATGGAAGATGTTTGGGTGATAAAGTGGTAAATTATATTACTCAATATTGTGGTTCTATAGGTTTGGAGTGGTGATGGAGGAATTTTGATGAGGCACCCATCCCATGGAGGGAAAAGAGCATAATAAAGGAGGAATTACCAAAAAGGAAAAAAACATTATAGCCTCGAAAGAGGATGAAATTATCTAGTGTGGGGTAAAGTTTGGGAGATGCATGGCTTAGATAGGCTATGAAATTCAAACTCTTGCTCCCTCTACCCCTTCTTGGTCTACAAATCTTTGTTGGGGGTGTTTTTTCTTCCTAAGGCTAGTTCTTTTGCTTGGTTCGCCCTTCATAAGCAAATCCTCACAGGGGGGAAGGCTAAACTCCATTGGCATAGTGGGCCCATCTCGATGTCTGCTATGCTAGAGCATGGGATAAATTGTTGAACATTTGTTAATTTAGGGCTCCTTTTTGCAAGAGTGTTGGTGTTGGGTCTTCAATTGATTTGGGTGGTCTGGTGCCTTACAGAGTAACCCACTAGAACTTTCCAAAGCTAGCCTTGAATTTTATTTGGCTCAATTTAGGCTAGAATTTGGTTAACTTGTCTATCTATGATCGTTTGATAGTTCTAAAAGATGAGGAATATTAGAATTTTCTAAGAATAAAGCTTAAAACCCGAAAGAGTTTTATAAAAGATCAACATAACAATGTGTGAGTTTCTAAATTATAAAAATTGATGTGTATGGAAAGATGTAAATCTTAAACGGAAGGAACAAAATTGATAAGACATGGACATTGTTGAAGGTCCCCAACAATACTTTCTCTTCTCGTAACATTGCTACTTGTGGATAAAAGGAAAGAGACTAAATGACTAGCCCCTAGATGAACTTTGATGAGACCTCTCAAAATCATCTTGGAGCCTTTAGTGCAAGTTACATTATTAAAAATGAGGTGGGAGTCTTCCAATGGCCTTCTTAATGAAACTTCACGAGGGCACCAATAACAATGTAAAATTTGCTACATTATATGAAAGGCTGAAGCTCTGTGCACAGAAGAATTTGACTTCGATAGATATCGAGGACAATTCACAGGTCTATGTTAATGTGATATCCTCCAACTCAACTTGTAGCTGGAAGCTTTCCAAATGGATTGATGCGATATGTCTTATCTTGGATAGGATCAGAAACTTCTCTCTAAGGCATGTATATAACGAATCAAATAAAGGCGGTGGACGTTTTGTCCAACCAAGGAATTGATTAATCAGAATCGATGGTTTTGTCAAATGGTATAGAAATGTGGCTCAAATTGGAGGCGATAATGATGATGAACTATTTGTCGTCGCCTGTGTAGAAAGTCCAATTGGGTAGTCCAAGAAATCTATAAAAGCCTAAGGATAGATCTCATCCACATTCCGCCAAAGGCTTCTGGTGTAAACGAGGTTTGCTTACATAGATGTTTTTGATGGCCGGATGGATCAAGTATGGCGGACAGCTGGTGATAAGGGGGCACAGTGCAACTACATTTCTGAGACGTTGGAAACACATATAAACTATTTGTTCATCATCATTGTGCTCTCAACTTATGGAGCAATCATCTCCACCATGGGTAGAGAAATCTTGGAGGGAGGACATGTTCATGGTCAGGAAATCATTGAAACTTTACAATGGTGCTCATTGATGTCTCGGGGAAAAAATGTAGGAAAAGTTGGCAGTGAACAAATACGCCACAACATATGGCGGGAAAAATTATTCTCTGCCATCGTAAACTACAAAAGGATGGCTGTCAAGCATGACATTGGTGGAGTCTTCAGTCAGATAGGAGTTAAAAACAACGCAAATGTCTAGAAATTCTTGGAGCTAATTTTAGATGGGGTCTACATGAGCAACTCGGAGAACTTTAGGAAATTCTTGCTATATAAACTAGGTCTTCTATCTCCCCAATAGTTGGAAGGCTTGGAAGTGAAGAATGGTCAATGTGGTTAGTTTTATGTATCCTCCAAATGAAACTCCTTCACGATCTCTCTATCTTTTATCTTTCAACAAGCAGAAATTGAAATACAATTTTTACTCTAATTAATAGTTGTGATAAATTTTTAAGGTGACTTCCATTGCATGCTTACTGTGTAAATAACAAAAGGTTTTCATTGCATTCATACTGTTTTATAAAATTTCAGGTTGTAAAATACTTGGTGTTATGAAACCTGCAACCTACATACTGGTGTAAAACCCTCTACGCGAAACAACCCAATTGGTTAGTTACCCCTCACCTCAATGTGGTTAATTTTATGTATCCCCAAAATGCAACTCCTCCCTGAGCTCTCTGCCCTTTAGCTTTGAACAAAAACAATGAACTAACAAACAACCCACATTGTGTTTTCCACCTTGTAATTACTTTGTGCATCTATTTTTTAATCATATTAAGAAATTGAAATGTAATTTCTACTCTAACTAACAGTTGTGATAAATTTTTAAGGTGACCTTCATTACATTATTACTATCTAAATAAGAAAAAGTTTTTAGTACATTCATAATGTAATGTAAAATTGTAGGTTGAAAAACACTTGGTGTTGTGAAACCTGCAACTCACATACTATTGTAAAACACTCAACACGTAACAAGCCAATTGGTTGGTAACCCTCAGATCAATTTTCTTAGTTTTATGTATCCTGCACTTGTATTTCTTAGTTTTATGTATCCTGCACTTGTAACTCTCCTCAAGATCTTCGCCCTTGAGCTTTGAACAAGCAAAATGAAATAACTCACAACACACATTATGTTTTCTAACCTGCAATTATTTTGGGCATTTATTTTTAATCATACGAAGAAATTGAAATGCAATTTTACCTCTAACTAATAGTTGTAATAAGTTTTAAAGGCGACTTTCATCACATTCTTATTGTGTAAATAAAAAAGGTTTTCATTACATTCATAATGTTATGTAAAATTGCAGGTTCAAAAACATCGATGTTATGAAACCTGCAACCCACATATTGTTGTAAAACCCTCTACACATAACAACCTGATTGGTTAGTCACCCCTCAACTTAATTTGGTTTGTTTTATGTATCCCCCATCTGCAACTCCTCTCGAGCTCTCCACCCTTTAGCTTTATACATGTAGAATGAGCATTTAGTTTTCAATCATATGAAGAAATTGAAATGCAATTTTTTTTTAAGAAAAGGTGGCAATGCCACAAATTTATTGAGTTAAAAGTAGTTTACATATGTCCAAAAATTGCAGATGAGAAATAAAATCTACAGAGCTCAAAAGCTAAAAGAGTAACAGGGAAACATATCCCAGAAGAGAAAACTCGGGCAAGAGAAACAAGAGCTTGTGTAGAGAACAAAAGCCAGAAAAATGGTCAAAATCCACCAAAGCCAAAGAATGAGAGATAATTGATAGCTCCAAAAATGCCAACTAGAGGAGCCAAAGAGACCAAAAGAAGCCGAAGAAATCTAGTGCAATAAGCATCTTCCCAAAGACATTTAAAGTGCTCAATTCATATGAAACGAAAAAATGAAGAAGAGGCAAAATTTGAGAAGAGAATTCAACTTGACATATACCAATGAAATGAGAGATAAAAGAAGGGAAATGATAACATCCCTTAAAAGGTACTTCCCTCGCGATGTCTACAGGCTGAGGGAAGTGGGGCTCTTCATGATGCTCTAAAATGGCATGTTGAATAAGGAGTCAAATTGCCTTGTAAAGCATGAGAATTGGATCGCTTACCGAACTCCCATATTGATGCTTGAGGAGATTTAACCGAACTTTGAACTCACTATGGAAATCATTTAGGATCCCATAGGCCATTGCATTAAGCAATTTGGAGAGATGAAAGTTTGAGAGAAGATGTTGCTTGCTCAAAACTCCACCAACTAAATTTAACCCCTACAAAATGTCAAATCTCTCCAAAGCTAGTTGGAGAGTAGAGAGAGGGCACACATGTGGTAACAGGTAGGTGCCTGCTAAAAATTTCACCATTTCGAATAGAACCCAATATATCCATTAAGTTTGACACAAATTGTGAAGCCATTTCATATGGTAAGGCCATTGTGTGCATATCCATCCAATCAAATCCCAAGACAATCTGAATTGAAACCAATACATGTTTACAATCGAAAGAAAAAGCCCTTCTAAGTTTCTCTTCAGTGAACGAAGAATCAAACCTGATTTCATGAACTCAGGGAGGTACTAGAACTCTGAAAAGATGATCCATTGATGAAGAACAGAGTAGCAAGCCACCAAATTCGAATGAGCAATAAACCTGATACAGAGAATGTGCAGAAAATGCCACTGCCATTTGAAATGTAAAAGAAAACTTCATTATGCCCAAATCAAAGAACAATAAATGTTCAGGCATGTCAAGAAATTTGACAATGCAAATGCTACCAAGTGTGAAGTGTTGGAAATGTAGTCGGAATGGCAGAGTACCTGAGCTACACAGTTCCGCCAAAGATATCACAATGGCTTCTTTAGATGTCTAGTCATGAGAACTAAATTCTCATGGTCAAACATCGAAAGAAGCAAAAAACCCCATTTCCAAGTTTATCCCCATAAAATTAGGTAGCCACCAAGAAAATGGTAGGGAATAATTAATAAATGAAAATCCACATATGAGAATTTAGCCATGAGTGAGTCCCAAGAGAGGACATAAAACATTTAAATCAACAGTGATGCCTGATTCCGTAAGTGTTTCTTGGGAATCAGGAGAAATAACATGTGCCAGAAAAATCACCACGTTGTTTAAAATTGGAGCCAAATCACAACTAACATGAGAAATTAATACTAAACCTTCTTCAAATTTGGAAATCAAGCCCAAGAAGGAATAATCAGAATTGGAAGAATAATCACTAGAAACAAGAGATGCATGTCTGCAGGATGAAATAACTACCAAAAAGTGAACACATGAATCTATTACCATTACCCCAATTAAAATAGGGTAAATAATTGAAGCCAAAGAAAATGTGATCATGTCTCACGTGATAACCCATTCCACATCTGACAATCCAAATATCTCCACGTGTAAAAGTATTATATCATGAGAATAGGGGTGAGAGAGATATACAAGCCCAGAGAACATTTCAAATTTTTGCAATAGATAAATCATCTCAGCATAATTAAATGATCAAAATTAAAAAAGGAACTTTAAGAAATAATTTTTTGCATTCTTCTGTAGAGAGTTCCTAAGAAGTAAGATTTTCATCTACAACTTTATTAGCTAGAAATTCTGCAACCACGTTAGCTTCCCTGTAGCAGTGAGCAATCGAGAAGTTAGGAATCTCTTCAAGTTGCAATAAAATGTGCTCTAAAATATAGTTCAAGTGCCACGAAGGAGTGTTTCGATTTTTTAGAGCTGAAATCGTAACCATTGAATCCCCTTCGATAAAGAGATGAGAAATTGATAATTTTTTAGCAAGCTTGAGACCCAAACATAAAGATCTAAATTTTGCCACGTTATTAGATCCAACAGGGATTTGTTCACTTGCAGCTGAGATAAAAGACCATTCCAATCTCTCAACACAACAACAATACTAGATTTTCCTGGATTGCCCCTAGATACTCCATCACAATTGAGTTTGATGAAGCCAGGGGAGGAGGAGACCATGAAGAACTATTTCTTTTAGAAATAGAAGACATCGAAGAAACTTAACCAACCATAGGGAGCTTCAATAAATCCACTTCTTTAGAATAAAAGAATCCTAGGAGGAAAACTGACTATTTGAAAAGGATTTTCTATGAAGAGTTGAATGAGTGACTTCAGAAATTGAAATTGAAATTCTTTGAAGGACCTGAGAGACAGGGGAAGATTTCTTTCCATAGATTTTGTTATTTCATTCCAACCAGATATTCCAAATAAGAATGGAGGGGAAAATTTCCCAAAGGGAAGAGAAAATGGAGGAGGAATGAAGAGAAGGCCATGAAAGAAAGTGATGGTAAAGTGAATTATGAAGAGGACTAGACCAACCAAGGTTATTTATCAACCAACACCAGTGTGAGAAAATTAACAATTTAAAAGAAGGTGATCCGTAGACTCAAAAGCTCTCCCACACATGACACAAGGAAAAATATTCATTATACCCAATCTATCTAATCTCAAACCACTCAAAGTTTTATCTTTAATGGCCAGCCAAGCAAAAGCTCCTGCCTTGGGGAGAATGTGAGGTCCCCAACAAAGCCTGATGGGAAAAGAGATGCTATGGTTAGAACAAACAAGAGAGTTCTAACCATCTTTTACATTGTATTGCCCATATTTTGATTTTAACCATATGATTTCATCATGTTTGTTTGACAGATAAACTTGTCTCTTGTCCAATTCAGACTTTAATAATTGTTTAAGGTGAGGAGGAGCTTGCAGAGAATTAAGTTCCTTCCATTTACAATTGGAGGGATTGGAGGGATCAATATCTAAATAATCTCTAACTTTTTGGCCCCATTTGAGTTTTGATTCTAATTCTAATTGATTCCAATCCCTCAACTGACAAAGAGGTGGATTTCCATTCCATGCATCATCTCAGAAAAGAGATTTTTCACCATTATTTATTACCCAAGAAAGATGTGGAAGAATGACTGATCTATAGGAAGAAAGAAAAATCCAAATTTTAGATCCCTTAGGAAGTTGCTTTTGCGTAAAGATTCTTTCTTTATCAAGAGAATCCAAATATTTGTATCTCATCAATTTGCTCCATTTACAATTTGGTTTAGAATATATTTTCCACACTAATTTTGCACCTAACGCCTTATTTTGAGGAAATGTATTTCTCAAACCAACACTACCATGAGATTTAGGATCACAAATAATATCTCGGGCAACAAGAGGTAATTTATTTTTTACCGTCATATTTTCCAACCAAAGGAGATCTCTAAGCACTTTTTGCAATAAAAACCCTTTCCCTTTAGGTAAGCTTAAAACTGACATTAAATAAATTAGAAGTGAACATAAAACTGACTTGAGCATAACCAATTTTCTTGCAAAAGAGAGCCATTTGGATTTCTAGAGAGAAATTCTATTGGAAATTGAAGAAATCAGTTTATCTCAGAAGTCATGCTTTTCCTTACTAGAAAAGAAAGGAATGCCCAAATATTTATAAGGAAGAGAGTCACACTGAAAGCCCCAAAACTTAAGTAATTGAATTTTGATTAAAGGATCAACATTCAAAAAGAATATCTTTGATTTTTCCAAGTTATAGACTTGTCCTGAATAAGAGCAATAATCTGAAATAAATTCTTTTCATAATCTTAGCCTTTGCCATAGTAGCTTGACCCAAGAGAAGTGTGTCATCAACAAAAAGAGACTAAGAGATTGGAGATTGAAAGGACCGAATAGAAATTCCTTTCCAAATCCTTGCATTACGAGCTGAGATAATGGATCTGCTTAAGCCTTCAGCCAATAAAATAAATAGAAAAGGAGATAATGGGTCTCCCTGCCTTACCCCTTGAGAGGGGGTAAAAAAACCACAAGGAGAACCATTAATAATAATGGAAAAGCTAGCCTCTGAAACACATGAAAAAATCCAATTACACCAAGAATGGGAGAAGCCAAATTTCTTTAATACTGCAAGTAAAAAATCCCAGTTAACTTTGTCATATGCTTTTAGCATATCTAATTTTAAAACTACTGCAGAAGATTTTTCTGATATAATTGAATGAAGAATTCATGTGCCAAGATGGCACCTTCAGGAGTTTCTTTCCCTGGGACAAATCCCCTCATCTGAGGTTATCAAGGGGAGTAATTTGGCAAGTCTCGATACAATTGCTTTAGTCAAAATTTTATAAATTGAATTGCAAAGGGTAATGGGCCTAAAATCATCAAATGAAGATGGACCGATTTCTTGGGAATAAGAACCAGAAAGGTTGTATTAAAATCTTTTAATACTTTCCTGTATCTCCTAGATTCTCCAATGACAAGAAGAACATCAAGACCAATAATATCCCAACATTTTTGAAAGAAAAGAATTGTAAATCGATCAGGACCAGGAGCTTTCTCGGGTTCCATTAAAAAGTTCACAACTTTAATCTCTTCAAGAGAAAATTTTGTCATTAATATTTTATTGTGATCTTCATTTACTAGATTGGGAATATTATTGATAATCTCATTCTCTTCATCAAAAGAAGAAGAAATATCAGGAGAGAGAAGGTTTTTAAAATAATTGACTACCTTGAAACCAATATCTTCATCTGAAGTGAGAATGGAACCAGAAGAGGATAGAATTGAAAGGATTTTATTTGACTGTCTGAGTAATTTTTTGGAGGCATTAAAAAAAATTGTATTCTTGTCACTTTCATTTAACCATGTCTCCCTAGATTTTTGTCTCTAATAAGACTCTTCACAGTCAAGAATCTCTTCTAAATCCGCTTCCAGCATTTTCTCTTTCATATACAAAGAATTATCCATTCCCTTTTTGATGACTTCATAAATTTCAGACAATTCTGATTCAATTCGAACTTTTTCAGAAAAAATGTTTTTGAAATGTTTGACATTCCAATCCTTGATCTTAATTTTCAAGTATTGCAACTTCTTGCATAATTGAAACATTCTTGTTCCCTCAAAAAAAGGAGAATTAGTCCACCAATCTCTTATTAAATCAATGAAATTTTGGTCTCTAAACCACATATATTCAAATATGAAAGGAAACTTAGTATTTTTCTTTTCTTTAGAAAAGGACAGAGAGATTGGAAAGTGATCCGAGCCAAGAAGAGCATGAATGATTGACATAAAGTCCCAAGGAGTCAAAATCCATTTTCTTGAAAGTAAAAAAATGATCAAGTTTTTCTGCAATCTGATAAAAATCCTTTCGCCTGTTAGTCCATGTGAAAGTACCATTTTTTAATCGTACAGAAGCATACAAATTATTGGAGGAAATAAAATTATTAAAGTCATCCATCATAGCAATTGGGGGAGTTATTCCACCAAATTTTTTAGAAGTATTTCTAATAGCATTAAAATCTCCCACAACGATTTTGTAAGCAGGTGAAACAAACTCAAAACTTAAAGATAATTGCTTCCAAATTTGCCTCTTTCCTTCTATGGTGCATGGACCATAAATATTGTAAATCAAAAAGTGAGTGTTTGATCTTAAGCATGACCAAGCTAACACTTTAATCTAATTTGATTTAATCTCAAATTGACCCACTTTAACAAAAGACTTATTCCATAGGGTGATTAAACCCCCTGAAGCATCGAAAGTGGGAGACACAATCAAATCCCAATCTTTCCAAGAACTAAAAGTGTCTTTATCCAATTTAACCAAGAGTTTACTTCCTTGAAGTAAAATAATTTTAGAAAATGTACCAAGTAAATGATGCTTTATCAAGCATTTTTTGTTAGGGGCATTTAAGCCCCTAACATTCTAGGAGGTGACCCTCATTGCGCTCAAGGAGAGACTCCCTCTCTCCTCTTCCTCTCAATTCTTTCCGAAGATTTGATCCCCATAGTAGAATCACACTGCCAACATTGCAAGGGGGAATTCAATCCATTCAATCTCTTGGAGGTTAATCAAAGTTTCATTTCCATAGTATATTGAAGCCCAGCTACAATTTCAATATTGGTCTTCTCCTTATTCAATTTCTGACCTCTTTTAGGTCTAGGAGAAGATGAAGCCTTTAGGTCAACATCAGATTGTGAGATGGCAAGAGAAGAAAAAGACTCCAACACAACAGGTAGAAGGAGGAGAAGATAGGATGAAATCAGAGAAATCAATTTTTCTTTTTGTAGAAGACTGTGAAATGGGAGGAGTGGGAGAAGTCATAACTGAATCATTTTCTACCAAAACCTCATCAACAATTTCTTCTAGCAGATCTTTTGTTGCTTTAGACATAGCCTCATTTACAAATTTCATCAATTCATCCTCAGATCCATTAAGGATGCTTTCAAAATGTTTAATATCTCCCTTCGAGAGAGCAAGGTTCTTTAATTGGGTATGAGAGGAAGATGTCAAAGCATTAGAGGTGAATGAAGATTTATTCAAAGGAAACGATGGTGAAGAGGGCTTCGATTCAGGACTTGCAATGGGTTGGGAATGAACTTGCTGACCTTTTTTAGAAATAATATTAAGATCCCAAATGTTAGAGATTGATTTTCGAAGAGACTTATAATGATTTGATGAAGAATGAGGAGAAGTGTGAGGAAAAGAATTTGGAAATGATTGGTTCAAATCTAAAACCCCCAAGAGCGAAGAAAGATCTGGGTTTTTATCTCTAAAGAAAATATCAGAATCAATGATTAAGTTTGCCTCCTTCTAGGAAAATTTCTCCCATTTTAACTGTTGAATCCATTCCCCTTTAATAGTGGACAAACAGATTCTAAGTTGGAGGAAATAAGGTTTCTTAATTAACGCCCAAACCCTAGTGGAGGGTTTTCCATTCACAATAATAAATTCACTTTTTAAAAAATCCCAAAAATGATTAACAATCTGCTTGATTAAGGAGATCTCAAAAAAATTTACTGGAAGAAATGGAAGCGAGAAACAAGCTAGAAGAGGACATAAATTCAAGGTTTACAGTGACATAGTTTCTTTCCAATCTAGGGTCCCAAGAAAAGTATTTCCAATCCAAAAGGGTCCTTTACGCAAAACTCTACCCTTAATAGTAGGGTTCTTGAAAAGAACAAAGAAGGGGGAAGCTGAAACTACAAATAAATCAAAATATTCATACCAGTGGTCATGGATCTAGACATGAACCTTAGAAAGCGGTTTGTCTTCACCCCAAAGTTGCACAAGGAAACCATTTTGTGCACAATATTCATATTGGGTCTCTAAATGAACAAGAATTGTAGGGAACGACCTCCATTCATGATCTTGAGTGGCTGAAGCCTTGGAGCCCTGAGGAATAGCATCATATCCACGCCGAGAGTGAGAGTTTGAATCTCTCAAAGTTTCTAAAACTTTTCCCAGCCCTTGAAGTGAAGGGTTGATTTCCCCGATCCTTCTTGAATCTTCTCTGGCTCCCTCACTGACTGGAATGATGATTCTGAAAGTTAATATTATGCTGGTAACCAAAATCCTTTTGAATTTGGTGAAGATTCCTTTTGGATGTACGACCAAAACTGAATGAGTATTTGAGGGAGGGCGAAGAAATTCCTTACGATTTTGCTTCTGGGGGGGCTCTAGATCTTCATATTTTCCTGAGTAAGAGGGATCTCGAGAGTGATAATTTCTTGGTTGCTCAGTGTTCCTCCAACCATCAGATGAGGAACCCAACTTTGGAGTTTCAAGGATACCCTTATCCCAAGGGTTTAGTTGGGGCCTCCTTTGATATGACGAAAAACCCAGATTTGGAGTGTCCAAAATACCCTTGTCCCTAGGGTTATAATGAGGGCACCTTTTTCCTATGGTAAAAGCTTGCCCAAGATGAGATGAATCTTGATTATGCTTGCCATAATGAGGGTTCAAGGGCCGCAAATGGTCCTGTTCCTTAGCCCACCTAACCCTCCTTCCATGTGTCATGCCTTGCATACCACCACCATGTTTATCAGGCACTTCCACTTCCATTTTCAAATCAAAATAAAAATGCTTTAAAAATTCTCTGTGGAAGATACAGAGAAGGCAACGACTCCTGGCACCTGGCTTGTCGGCTTCGATGGAGTCCAATTCCTATCAATCTTATATGGATTTGAGGTTCATATAGAGTTCAACTGTGCTATTTTAAAAAGAAAAATAAAAGATGGATTCATGTATTATTAGTTTTTCAAGATAAAAGTTACTTATTAGACTCTCACTAGGCATCATTTCATTATAGTTCAGAACATATCTAACATTCTAGCAACAACCACCACTTCAAAGATTTATTCATGTTTTTCAATTCATCGTCACTAATAGATATAATAAATTTTGTAATCTAACTAATAGACATAATAAATTTTGAAGGTGACTTTCATTACATTCTTACTATCTAAATAACAAAAGGTTTTCATTACATTCATATTACAGTCTATGTAAAATTGTAGGTTGGATAACACTTAGTGTTATGAAACTTGCAACCCATGTATAGTTTGAAAACCCTCTACATATAATAACCCAATTGGTTATTCACCCCACCTCAATTTGGTTTTTTTATGTCTCCCCCACTTGAAACTCCTCCCTGAGCTCTGCCCCTTTAGCTTTGAACAAGCATAATGAAATAACTGAGAACACATATTGTGTTTTCCAACCTGCAATTATTTTGTGTATTTATTTTTCAATCATATGAAGAAATTGAAATGAAATATTTTCTCTAACTAACAATTGTTATAAATTTTGAAGTTGACATTCATTACATTCATATTGTTTAAATAACAAAAGGTTTCCATTGCATTCATACTATTTTGTAAAATTACAGGTTGCAAAACACCTGGTGTTATGAAACCTGCAACCCACATACTATTGTAAAACCCTCTACACGTAACAACCCAATTGGTTAGTCACCCTTCAGCTCAATGTGGTTAGTTTTATGTATCCCTCAAATGCAACTCCTCCTCGATCTCTCCGTCCTTTAGCTTTGAACAAGCAAAATGAACTAATTGACAGCCCACATTGTGTTTTCCAACCTACAATTAATTTGTGCATCTATTTTTCAATCATATGAAGAAATTGAAATGCAATTTTTACTCTAACTGACAGTTGTGATAAATTTTGAAGGTGACTTTCATTGAATTTAAATTGTGTAAATAGAAAAAGGTTTTAATTAATGTATTCATAATGTTATGTAAAATTACATGTTGCAAAACACCCAGTGTTATGAAACCTGCAACCCATATATTGTTGTAAAACCCTCAACACGTAACAATCTGATTGGTTAGTCACCGTTGACCTTAATTTGGTTTTTTTATGTCTCCCCCACATGAAACTCCTCACCAATCTCTTTTCCCTTTTGCTTTAAACAAGAAGAATGAAATAACTGAGACCACACATTGTGTTTTCTAACCTACGATTATTTTGAGCATTTATTTTTCAATCACATGAAGAAATTGAAATGCAATTTTTACTCTAATGAACAATTGTTATAAATTTTGAAGGTGCCTTTGATTACATTCCTACTTTTTAAATAACAAATGGTTTTTATTACATTCATACTATTTTATAAAATTGCAAGTTGCAAAACACTTAGTGTTATGAAACTTGCAATCCACATATTGTTGTAAAACCCTATACAGAACAACCCAATTGGTTAGTCACCCTCAACTCAATTTAGTTAGTTTTATGTATCCTCAAAATGAAAATCCTCCTCGAGTTCACCCTTTAGCTTTAAATAAGAACAATGAACTAACTGACAACCCACATTATGTTTTTCAACTTGCAATTAATTTTTCCATCTATTTTTCAATCATATGAAGAAATTGAAATGCAATTTCTACTCTAACTAATAGTTGTGATAAATTTTGAAGGTGACTTTTATTGCATTTTTACTGTGTAAATTACAAAAGGTTTTCATTACATTCATAATGCTATGTAAAATTGCAAGTTAGAAAACACTCGATGTTATGAAACATGCAACCCACGTACTATTATAAAACACTCTAAATGTAACAACCCAATTGATTAGTCACCCCTCAACTCAATTTGGTTATTTTTATGTATCCCCCAACCCACTATTTTTTTCAACCGGTAATTGTTTTGTGCATTTATTTTTCAATCATACAAAGAAATTGAAATGCAATTTTTAGTCTAATAGTTGTAATAAATTTTGATGGTGACTTCCATTACATTCTTACTGTCTAAATAAAAAAATATTTTCATTACATTCATATTGTCTATGTAAAATTGTAGGTTGAAAAACACTCGCTGTTATGAAACATGCAACCCCTGTACTATTTGAAAATTCTCTACATGTAACAAACCAATTGGTTAGTCACCCCTCACCTCAATTTGGTTTGTTTTATGTGTCCCCCACTTGGAAATCCTCCATGAGCTCTCCTCCATTCAACTTTGAATAATCACAATGAAATAACTAAGAACACAATGTGTTTCCTAACCTGCAATTATTTTGTGCATTTATTTTTTAATCATATGAAGAAATTGAAATGCACTTTTTACTTAACTAACAATTGTGATAAAGTTTGAAAGTGACTTTCAATGTATTTTTACTATGTAGATAACAATTTTTTTTCATTACATTCATAATTTTATGTAACATTGTAGGTTGCAAAACACCAGATGTTATGAAACCTGCAACCCACATACTATTGTAAAACCCTCTACGCATAACAACCCAATTGGTTACTTACCCCTTAGCTCAATTTGGTTAGTTTTATATATCCCCAAAATGGAACTCCTCCCTAAGCTCTTTTCCTTTTAGCTTTGAACAAGCACAATGAACTAACTGACAACCCACACTGTGTTTTCTAATACGCAATTATTTTGTGCATCTATTTTTTAATAATATGAAGAAATTGAAATGCAATTTTTACTCTAACTAATAGTTGTGATAAATTTTGAAGGTGAATTTCATTGCTTTTTTACTGTGTAAATAAAAAAGGTTTTCATTACATTCATAATACTATGTAAAATTGCAGGTTGTAAAACACCTGATGTTATGAAACTTGCAACCCACATTTTGTTGTAAAACTCTCTACACGTAACAACCCAATTGGTTAGTCACCCCTAAGCTCAATGTGGCTAGTTTTATGTATCCCCCAAATGCATCTCCTCTGCGAGTTCTCTGCTCTTTAGCTTTGAACAAGTAGAATGAAATAACTCACAACACACATTGTGTTTTCTAATCTGCAATTATTTTGTGAATTTATTTTTCAATCATATGAAGAAATTGAAATGCAATTTTTACTCTAACTAATAGTTGTGATAAATTTTTAAGGTGAATTTCATTGCATTCTTACAGTATGAAAACCCACATTGTGTTTTCAACCCTACAATTATTTTGTGCATTTTTTCAATCATTTGAAGAAATTGAAATACAATTTTTACTTTAACTAAGAGTTGTTATAAATTTTGAAGGTGAATTTCATTACAATCTTATTGCCTACAAAATAAAAGGTTTTCAAAACATTCATACTGTCAATAAAATTTCAGGTTGGAAAACATTGGGTGTTATAAAACCTGCAACCCACATACTATTTTAAAACCCTAAACATGTAGCAACCTAATTGCTTAGTCACCCCTCAACTCAATATTGCTAGTTTAATGTTTCTCCTACCTACAACTCCTCCCCGTGTTCTCCACCCTTTAGCTTTGAACATGCAAAATGAAATAACTAACAAAAAACATTGTGTTTTCCAACCTGCAATTGTTTTGTGCAGAATGAAATAACTGGTTTTGGTTGGCCCAACTTGTAATATTTGTTCCCATGCCCGACCATACAAATTGGAACATTGAGCAGCTCCTAATGACCAACTAAGGGTTACAACACCTACCATGAAAGTAAAAGTCCAACATTATGAAACACTAGGTAGAAATGAAGGGACTTGTTGAAGGTGGAAGAAAAAAAGCACATAATTGTTTTAGTAAAATTTCTCATATGTACACAATAATGTTCAAATGAGAGCTCTATTTGACATATTCTTGAAAAAATGTAGCAACAAAAGTGGAGAGTTTGTAATGTAGATGTCCAAGAACATAAGATGAGTGGATTGGTTTTCTGTTAGGGAGAAATGCATAGTATGCTAATTCTTGGAAGAAATGATAGAATGAGTTTTAAAAAAGCCTTGGAATAGAGGTATTCTCCAATGGTCAAAATGAATGCAGAAACGCGGTTGGCTATAGGGAAGTGATTTTAGCCTCTAAATATGTATAAATTTGCAAAAATATCATAACAAAGACAAAGTGAATGTAAATATAGAAAAAAATGTGAAGACAAAATAGCTATACACCAACTGTTTGACGAAATGTCTCAGTTGGCTACAAGGAAAAATAAAGGAGTTTTGGGTGCTAAATTTGCTCATAAATAATTAGTTTTCACTTGTAGGCCAAAGAGTAAGTGTTGGAAGGTTTCTTTTTTCACCCACTTTATGCAGGGGTAAAATATTACTCATGAAATGCAGGTAAAAGTTGAAGAAATTGATTTCACTTTGGTGAGAAGGGAGTAAAATAGAGAAAATTTGAAGACATAATGACATGTTTCTATATGCCTTTTGTAGTTGCAGATTAGAGGCTCATTTTATGCCATGTGTCACATATAGAATTGATCTAAATTCTTCCTTTTCTGATATATTGTAATTTCTAGGATTGGTTTAAGAGGTTCATTGATTGTTTTATGGTTTGGTAGAGGTTTCCAAACCAATATGAGGTCTATGCTTTTAGTTATGTGGGATTTATAACATTTAGACCAATATAAAATTTTGTTTAATGTAAACATTGTCTAATTTTCAATCTAGTTTTTATAATTGACATTCTAATGTCTTTTAGAAAATCAATAAAAGACTTATTCTTGCTTTTCTATGTTATTTGTCTACATTTTTTATTGTATACATCAAGGAATTTGACAATTTTTTAGGTGCACATTTGTTGCATTTGTATTAGGGATTGGTTAGTTTGCATTGAAGGGATACAATAGGAGTTTCTATTAAGAGTTGTTCATAATAGGAAGCCTTTCTAACCTATTATGTGGGGTTTATGAGTTGAGAATGGATTACTAAGAATGAGTTACAGTGTTTAAGTGTAATATCCCTTCCTAGATTTTTTAATGAAAACAACACTTTGAAACAAAAACAACAATATTCACCAAATAAGATAAACATAATCTTCACCAAACTATATCCTGTAATGGCGCAAATTTGCATCCTAAGAAAATTTCACATTTATTTTATCCTTACTTTAGAAATTATAAGTTTGATGATGCAAAACCTGTTGTCGTCTTCCCATTCCTTCCATGTAGCCTTGTCCTTTTGTGTCGGTGGAGGAATATTTGTTGAGGACGTGCGCACACTGCACGAATTTTGTGTGTTGTGTTGTCATCCTAATAGATTCCTACCCCTGAGACTCACATAAGCGTTACATTTCCTGGTTGGCCGCAAAGGTAACATCCTTTGTTGGGTCTTGATCGATGAAAAACAACCACTTACCTCCTTTTTTATCATTAAGACTCATTCTTTCCCTTGCTCATGCTAATTATTTCATTCTCTAACTCACTCTCATGCTACTTCTTTCATTATCAAGCTCATTCTTCATCTCTTCTTGATCATTCTTACCTTTTCTTGTTGCTACAAGCTCTCTTCTTGGGCTCTACAATGCTTTCTTGTTGCAACACCATTGTTTTTGCAGGGCCTACGAAGTTCCTTTCTCTTGGCAAGGTGTCATCTCTCATCATCTTCTCATCTCATCCTTGAGTGCTAGTAGAATGGAAGGTGATATCACTCTTTTTATTTACTTGCATCATTGTGTCTTATAGAATAGCATTTAGGCTATCTTTGCACTCTATTTGATAGTGTCTTTTCCATTTTGTCTTTATCGATTTTCTCTATATTGTTGCATATATGGCTGCCCATGGAGGTGGGAACACCAAAACGAGGGTCTAACTGAGGAAAACCTCAAAACACAACCCAATACATTTTTGTTTTTGTGTGTGTAGGTGTTGGTTCATCCGTTTGGAGTTAAAGCTAAAGAATCAAATTTCACATGAATGGCATATTTTCCTACTCTTTCCTTGTCGTTTTCATTAGATTGATTCTCTCTAGTATTCTTCTTGTTGTACTTTCTAATTCCTATATTTTCTTTATCAAACTGTGAAACCTCAATAGTTGAGTCGTAAGTAAGTCTTCTGTGCTTTTTGACTGTTTATCAAACCTCTATCTGTACAAGATGCCAACACATTTCAAAGACACTAGCACGACATGCTGGAGTTCGATTCCCATGCTATCATCCTCAGATAGTGAGCTATTTGGTCTACAGTATGAAACCTTTGAAATCAACTCACATGATTATGGAAACACCTATCTTCATTAGAAGGGAAACAATGCTCTATTTCCCCTTCCTTTTCAGCCTCTTTCTCAACCTATCAAACAACCTAAGGTAGTTTAGGGCAATTCGTTCCTTGGGGCTCTCTTGTGACCTGGAGCCTTGGGGGTGACAAATCCCCCTACTCTACATTTTTGGTGAGCATGACGTGAAAGTCTTGTTTTCATTTCTTAGTGTTAGATATCTTTCTCTTGTATCATGAGTGCTTTACAAGCTTGTGTGTTGTGATGCTTTATGAGATTTACGACTCAGCCAACGACCTTTGGGCATTTTGTTAGAAGGAGCATACAACATATAGATATGGATTCTAAGAAGATCACTACTGGTCCTACCTTTGAGGAAATAATTTCAAGAAAAAATATAAGTTTCTCTATCCCTTTTGGGGAAGCTCTACATGTCCCTACCCCTCCTACTTCTCCTTTCGCTTCATCTTTGGAGGAAGATGATGCTCTCGAGGTTCCCACATAGCAACTTATTTCCATAAATAGAAGACTTGGGGAGTCTAGGAAGCATCTAGGGAAAGAAAGGATTGTGGCTAAGGCCGCTAAGGTTGTTAACGACTTAAGGACTATGTTGGACAAGGATCAAATAGGTCTAGAATTTCTTCAAGGCCTTGCGGACATTGTGGGCACTCATGTCCGGTCATACAATCCTAGGTTGGACATTGCTTTAGACCTTGGGTCCGAGACCACTAAGAGACAGATATAATTCTTGATGCCCAAGTCGTCACTATGTATGGTTGATACTAGTCCTTGTGTTGACATCACCTATGGTCCTCTTTCAACCCCATCATTAAAGTAAACAAGGTACCCTTGGGTTTTAGCTGCTCTAGTCCTAATGTTCTTGGTGGTAATCCTAGAGCCCATGTTGATCTCGGTGGTGGGGTCTCTACTGGAATGGGGGCTAATAGCTTTGGTGGTTTTGGTGGAGGTTCCACTAGTCATGTTTCATCCTTTGAATTTGTCTTGAACGCCTTGTTGTAGAACATGGGTCAGATATAAAACCATTTAGTAAACCTATCCAGTTCTACCTCTCAACCTATCTTTTAGCCTTTCTTCCAACACATTCCTCTATCTATTTCTATTCTAAACACTCCTATCCCTCAGGGGATGGAGATTCCAAAATTTGAAAAATATGGTGGTCATGGAGATCCTTAGATACACGTTTCAACATTTAATGTTATGTGCACTAATTTCTTCCATCATGATGCTTTAATGGCTAAGCTCTTTCCTAGATCCCTTAAGGAGACTACCCTTGAGTGGTACTGTTCCTTACTAAATAACTCTATCTTTCCATTTGATCAGTTGGTAAACCATTTCTTGAGGAATTTCCAAGCTAACATCAGACCGAAGATGGCCTTTTCAGATCTCATTCAGTGCAAGCAAGGGGACCATGAAAGGGTAACTGATTTTATCGCTCACTATCAAGTGCTATTTTCACAAATTTCTTATCCTTTACTAGATTCAGATGTTCAAAAGGTCTTCATCAGGAACTTACAAAAGCATTGGAAAGAGAGGTTTACCTTGATGAAGAACCCTTCCTTTTCACACCTATGTGTTCCACTTCATGAATACCAACAGATGGTTGCACAATTCAGGGGTTCATCCTCATGCTCTCGTATCGATACCCGATCTATGAAGATGGTTTCTGGAAAGAATAAAGCTATTGTGAATGTGGTCTCTATGTCTAAGGACAAAGGCCTAGGGCATAATAGAAATTTCACAAAATTATCTGAGTCTTATATGGTTGTTTTGAAGAAGCTATTGCTATTAAAAGATAAAGTTCTGACGTTTCCAAAACCACGACCTTTGACTAAGTCGTATCTTGAGTGGTATGATGAGCATAAATTTTGTCAATTCCATTGAGTGCACAAACATGATATCGAACGATGCGTACACCTATGTCATGAGATCCAGGATCACATTGATTATGAGACTATCAATCTCGATGGGAAGAAATATAATTCTAATAAATCTGTGGCCAAGGCTAACATTGAGTTGAAAATTTACACTAATTTACTTCCCTCTCATTCTACAAATTTAGTAACACAATCTTCTACATCTTTTGAGTTAGTTCCATTTGAGTACATTAACATGGTTTCGTTCACTTGTATCCCTCCTTCTAAAAATGCGAGTGTAACACCTTACATAACATTCACCTCACATGATGAACCTCTAAATAAGGAGCCTTCCCCGCTATACATTCCTACTTGGATTAGCGAAAATTTCATAACTGGCATCTTAGTTGATTTGACGAGTCAAGTTAATGTGATAATGAAGGAAACTCTATTTATAAACATCTTACATAAGGAGAGGTATGAATAGTCAGAGACCGCCCTATGTATCCATGATGGAATCTTTGTTGCCCCTATGGGCTCTATTTCTTTATTAGTCTTGGTAGGACCAAAGGTTTTTGACATAACATTTGTTATCATTCCAACTTCTAACATGTTCAGAGTTAGGCTACGCATCCCTTGGATAGCCTCTATGAACGGTCACCTTTGTGATTCATAAATGTTTAAGTTCCCTCGTGAAGGCACTGATGAGTCCAATTTATGACTCAATTTTGATAGAGTTTATTATCCATTTGTTGTAGTTGTCATAGACCTTGATACTTAGATGTTGACATTTTCATGATATTTCCTCAAAACCATAAACATTGGGCATAAGCTTATTTTTGTAACCTTTAAATGACATTGACATGTTATATGAACTATCTATGTTAATTTTACATATGGATTAATGAATGCTAATTTAAGTTAGTTATAGATATGCAATTGTTGTGTGTACTAATGTTGTCATGCAGATATAATTAGAACCTACAAAATTGAGGAAGATCCTACCAACTGGTCATTTTCCATAAAGGTCAACAAGGTGATCATTCAAAAGGTCAATGGGGGGAAGACTCTCAATGGAGGGATATTCCTAGTTAAAATCGAAGATTGTAACTGCTTTGCAAATGGTCATAATAGTTTATAGAGAGTATATAGGAGCTATTGTTATGCTAGATCTGCGTTAAGGAAAACCGGCTTGACCAGATTCCACACATGCATAACCTCCTTTCCACTTTCTATGCTTTCCCTAAAGTGGCATCCTCCTAATTTGTTGGAGTTGACCCCCTTGCTAGGTATTTAGTAGTTTTTCCTCCTATAAATAAGACTCGAATGCTCCTTCTCAGGGGATTGATTAATTTGATGATGTACTCACATTCTTAGTTTTTTAGTAATACAGTTATGCTGCTCTATTGTAATCATGCTTTCCAATGAATAAAATGAAGTTATAAGCTCGTTGCATCTGAGTTTACATTTTCCTTAAGGGATACTCATCTGAGGGGGGCCACTTTGTGAGCATTCCATCCTTTAGCTTAGTTTTTAATTTTCTATGCAAATAGTTAAGAATCTGACAACTGTCTATTCCTGCAGCCACTAGAATTTCATTTTGTGACTGTTCCAACAACCAAAGCAGACAAAGTAGTTTCATGTCTGTTTGCTCAAGTTTTCATTTCTGTCATGCATTTCAGCCTAGTATAGTTGTTGGTTGATGTTCAACCTTTATGTTACTTCTTTCCAATCAATTTAATTTCAGCATTATATCTTTCTTAGTTGTAGAATGAATATGGCTACTATGGATTCCTAGTGCACATATTGTGCTGACCCATTTCAATTCTACGTCTTGGGTTGACAAGTTAAATGCACCTTCATGATGATCAAGATAGCTATTCAAATAAGATGTCCAATCTCTGGATCACAACCTTAAGGGCTTAGTTGTTGAGTCATTGTAGGAGGCCAACATTTTTGGTGTCATTGTCAGGGATGGTGTCAAACTAGCGAGTTTTTTGGAGTCATTGATAGTTTCTTTCTTGTTGTAGTATTTTTGCAAGTTTGTTCTTAGTATACCCCTCATTTAGGAAAGTAATGATCCACTATTCTTTTTCCAATTCTTTGTGTGAGTTGGATGATAGTGAGTTGATACCGTATGCATAGAGGAAGGAGGAGAGATGCTCATGGGAGATTCCTTCCTACTAACCCTAATCCATTCCAGCTAGTTGAGCATCAAAATCTGCCAAGAGACGAAGAAGAAGAAGAAGCAAACCCTTTTGCTGATGCATTTCCCAATCTAACCAGTTTTGACACTTCCTCTGAAGATCAAAATTAGATTGAGAACCCCTTTGCTTTGGAACTCCATTAGGCAGGCACGGGTGATGCAAATAGAAATAGACCTAACCAACCAATTTTTCCTTTCCCCATTTCTCATTAGAATGAAGTTGACAACCTCAAAAATACCCTTGCTTCAGTCCTTCCTAAGTTCTATGGACTTGCCACAGAAGACCCTGATACTTTCTTGTTTGAGTTTGATATCCTTTGCAGAAGCTATTACTATACCATTGATGCTCATAGGCTTAAGTTGTTTCCTACCACCTTGAAAGAGGCTGCATTGAGATGGTTTATGAGCCTAGGAAGGATACTGTGGAGACTTGGGATGACATGAATACAAAGTTTCTTGATAAGTACAAGGAATATTGTAGGGGCAATAACATGAGAGGAGATGACATCTTTAGGATGCAACAAAAGGAAGATGAGAGTCTGGAGGATTATATTTCAAGGTTTCTATTTTGCTTACAAAAATCTCCACACCATACACTTAATAAGAATCACAAAAGTTGCTCTTCCTAAGAGGAATTAATTATGGTTGCGCTGATGCCTTAGACCTGATGGGAGGAGGAGATATCACTCAAGTCTCTTGGGAGGATATCAAGAAGATATGTTAGAACTATTCTAGGGAAACCTCAAAGAAAGGGAGAGCTTACCAATCCTCTATGGGTAAGTCATCTACTAATGGAGTTTCAAGGATGAAGATTACTCACTTGCTGGAAGACTTCAAGCAAAACATCATAAACAATTTGGCTACTCAGCTAGATACACTTCAAGCAAAGAAGAAACAAGAGGAGGAAGAGGCAATGTTGGCAGAATATTGCCCTCATTGTAGATAAAAGAAGAAGGACTGCAGATGCAAAATGGTAGCTAATGTTGATAGTAAGAAGATCCCACCTGAGTTCAAACCAATCCAGGGTGATGATGATCAAGTCTACTACATTGCACAAAGGAGACCATGGGCTCCAAGACAAGGTATGCCACTAGATCCATTATCCTTTATCAGGCCTTATTTTAATTCTTATGCATCAGGTAAATGGCAGCCCCCATATCCATCCAATTATGGAGGATATCCACTACAACCTTGGAATAATACTCCAAATACCTAGCCCAATCACCAAAAATCTCCACCCCAATGGAAACAACCTCATGGGAATTGGCAGCAGTTTCAGGGAAATTGGTAGCCACCTCCAGGAAACTGGCAACAAACATCTCAATGGAGGGGAGGATATCAATGGCCAAACTAGACAACCAGTTACATGTAACCACCTTCTCAGCCCCAACAAACTGCTATAATTCCTCCTCCTAGTAGTTCAAGTTCAACCACACCTAAACCTACTCAACTACCAACTCAACCCACACCTAACCCAAATAAAAAACCACAACAACAATAGCCAGTATACTTTGTTGATCCAAATCAATTTCTTGCATATGTTGTGAGTGTAAGTGACATCCACTTGCGTTCAAGAACTACTTTTCCAACTCCTTTCACACCCATTATTACTGAGCTTCCTGTGGAAGAGGAGGAGCATCTAAATGTCTCCATTCAACCAAGTGCACCTAAAAACCCTGAACCAACCCCAGTCCAGCAGGCTGAACAAGAACCACTATTTCCTCAAAGGTTGGAAGTTGCTAAACAAAAGGAAGATAAGAAGGAAACAACCTTTGACATTCTAGATCAGCTAAAGCATATATGTGTCAAGATACCTCTATTTTAGTCCATAAAAGATGTTCCCATATATGGAAAAGCAATTAAGGAAGCATGCCTCAAGAAGCTAGGCAAGAAAAATAAAGACGCCGCTATGGTTCATGTGGTGGGACAACTGGCTGACATCATGCTTGGGAAAGTGACTGTTTCCAAATATAATGACCCAGGTAGTCCTATGGTAGGAGTTGCTATAAATGGGATCCAAATAAAGAATGCTCTGATTGATTTGGGAGCAACAATAAATGTGATGACTGAGGATACCCTACAACAACTAAATGTTGCAAGCATGAGACCTAATCCTACTGTCCTGCAGATTGCTAATAGTTCCACTGTTAAACTTGATGGTATAGTAGAAAATCTTGTGGTAACTCTAGACTCTTGGGAGTACCCAACAGATTTCATGATTCTTTCTCCAAAAGCTACACTAGGTGGGTATCCCATCATCCTAGGGAGGCCATGGTTAGCAAAAATAGATGCCTATATTGGATGTCGGACAGGAGACATGACTATTTCTGATGGAAAGAGCACTAAAAATCTTGTTCTCTACCCTCCTGCTCAGCCATCCCATGATATGCATAACCCCATATGGCCACATGTTGGTGAAGAGGCCGAGGAAGTCAATTCTGTGGCACAACTTATGATGTTAGGAAGAAGTTCTTTCATGTAGCTTCAGGAAGAAGATGAAGTATTGTCTAACATAATTCAAAACCATTGTGAGGTGTAGGAAGCATCATCCTCTCATTCATCTGATTATGTTGGTCCAGTGAAGACACTTATGCCTGCTCTTCCTGCAACAACATGCATGTCTCATACATTGCTGCCACATGAACTCAAGGTACCAAGCATTAGTGAAGAAACTATGATAGAGTTAACTACACAAGTGAAAGTGTTAGAAGGAAAATATCTACATATTAACAACAAGCTAAGTGAAGAATAACAACTATCATTGGCAAACTTAATGAAGACCCACTAACATGCATTTTCATGGGACTATCATGATATGAAGGGATTGGATCCTAAGCTCTACACTCATAGGATATACATCAGAGATGATTTCACACCAGTGAGGTAGCCACAAAGAAGAATTAACCCTGCATTGAGAGAAATTGTAAAAGGGGAACTACAAAAATTGCTAGATGCAGGATTTATCTACCCCATTTCAGATAGCTAGTGGGTGTCTCCATTGGTGATTGTGCCCAAAAAGGGAGGGAAGTGGCGAGTTTGTGTTGATTACAGGGAACTCAATGTTGCCACCAAAAAGGACCATTTTCCCCTTCCTTTCATAGACCAAGTTCTGGATTCACTTGTAGGAAATCAATACTTTTCTTTTCTAGATGGATTCAGTGGGTATAACCACATACAAATTGCACCTGAGGACCAAAATAAGACCACCTTCACCTATGCATGGGGGACCTATGCCTATTCAGTACTTCCATTTGGCTTATGCAATGCACCTATCACTTTTCAGAGGGCAGTCATTAGCATATTTTTAGATATCTCACATGATTGCATGGAGATTTATACGGATGATTTTACTACCTATGGTGTTGATTTTAATGAAGCATTGAGAAATATCATGAGAGTCTTATAGAGATGTGAAGACCATAATCTATCTTTAAATAGTGAAAAGTGCTTCATGATGATGCAGGAAGGTGTAGTCCTTGGCCACTACATCTCTCACCAAGGAATTCAAGTAGATCCTACCAAGATTGAGGCGATCACCAATCTGCTTATACCTGCAAAACAAAAAGATGTTAGGAGTTTTTTGGGACATGTAGGTTACTATAGGAATTCCATCAAATATTTTAGCAAAATGGGAGCACCATTGTACAATCTCCTAACTAAAGATGTTGAATTCCAATGGACAGAAGACTATGACAAGGCATTCTTTGATATGAAAGCAACTTTAACTCATGCTCCTACACTCAAAGGTCCTAATTGGGAGCTTCCTTTTCACATTCATACAGATGCATCCGAATATGATATAGGAGTTGTCTTGGGATAGAAAGAAGGAGCAATTGAGAATGCTATTTATTTTGTCAACAAAAACCTGCAAGGAGCTGAATTCAATTATATAGTGACAAAAAAGGAAATGTTGGCAGTAGTCTATGCCCTTAACAAATTTAGGCACTACATAACAGGTTATCATATCTTTGTGCACATAGACCATGCAGCCATTAGGCACCTCATGAATAAGCCCTTGATCTTAGGTAGGCTAGCAAGATGGTTGTTGCTAATGTAGGAGTTTGACATAACCATTATTGATAAACCAGGGAAGGCCAATGTTGTTGCAGACTTTCTTTCAAGGTTGACTACATCAGAGGACAATCAAGTCATTAATGACTCTTTCTTTGATGAAAAATTATTTTCCATCAGTGTGCATACACCTTGGTATGCTGACATAGCTAATTATCTGGTCACAGGGAGAGTTCCTCCCCATTTCTCTCCAAAACAGAGAAGGGTGCTCATTGAGAAAACTTTACCTTTCTCATGGATTGCAGGATGCTTGTTCTACACTGGACCAGACCATGTCATGAGGAGATGTGTGAGGGAAGATGAGACATATGATATATTGCATGCATGTCACAATGAACCTTGTGGAGGGAATTTTTCAGCCAAGAGGACAACAATGAAGATTCTGAACACAGGATATTACTGGCCCACACTCCACAAGGATGTAGGGAAATATACAAGGAAGTGTGATAGATGTCAGAGGATGGGCCGACCAAAAAAATCTGATGAGATGCCCCTTTACCCCCAAGTAGTAATCACTCTATTTGATAAATGGGGATTGGATTTTGTAGGACCCATTGATCCTCCATCAAATGGTAAATCCTATATCCTAGTTTACACTGATTATGTAACCAAGTGGGTAGAAGTTAAAGCCATGAAGCATGCAAGAGTTAATAAGGTTGCAAAAGTTCTTTATGAGGAAATTTTCACACGGTATGAGGTTCCAAGGGAGATAGTGACTGATCAAGGGGCACAAGTTACATCAACCCTTGTCACAACACTAGTTAATGAATATAATGTGAGGCACAAGAAGTCTACTCCTTACCACCCTTAGGCCAATGGCCAAGTTGAGGTGACCAATAGGGAAATTGAAGCCATTCTAACCAAAATAGTGGCTATCCATAGGAAGGATTGGGAAAATAGGCTACCAGAAGCTATTTGGGCCTATCGGACCACCTGGAAAACAACCACAGGCTTCACTTCTTTTGAGTTGTATGGAAAGACAACTACGATGCCTATTGAATTTGAGGATAAGACTCTTAGGACTACACTAGACTTAGGGATGGATATCTCTGAGGCACAAAAGAATAGAATTATGCAGCTAAATAATTTGGATGAGATGAGAAAGGCAACCTTGCATCACACAGAGGTAGTGCAGAATCAGAGAGTAAAGTGGCATGACAAATTCATAAAGGACAAGAAATTCCAGCTAGGTGATTGGGCACTCTTTTATGACTCCAGATATCAGGATAATGCTGGTAAGTTGCAAACAAGTTGGCTAGGACCATACGAGGTTGCTGAAATATTTCCCAATGGAGTTGTTCAACTCACTACCATTGACCCTATGAGATTTAAGCTGCTTGTCAACGGTCATCGCCTCAGGTTGTATCACAAGCCAACTTCCAGGGAGGAATTCATGCAACAATTCACTCAGCATGCAATACCCAAACCTCCTAAAGCCAAAGGAAGTGGACCTAGTGTCCCTCCTTCTGGCTAACCAAGGTACGTAAATTGTCATAATAAAGACTTCCACTTGTGTGGGAGTCCACTTCTTCATTCATCCACCCATCCTCCCATCCATCTCCACATTTATCTCTCTTCCATCACTCTGCCATAACTTCACTTCGTTCCACTTCACTTTCATTAATTGCTAAACTGACTTCTTAAAAGGTGATCGGTACTTCCTCAATATTCTTTGCAACAAATATTCCACAAATTCAGGTATGTGCGCATCAATTTGTTACATCTTAATTATCTTTTAGTACATTTAATTAATTACTATACATTAATGTAGATATTCTCTATAGCATGTAATTATCTCACCCTGTCAAATCATCATTACCACCTCGCACATGAGGACACATGCTCAAATTTAGGTTGGGGGGAGTGTGTATAACATGTCCACGTGTCAGTCCATGATTAGTCTATGTTAGAAAAATTTAAATTGAGCCAATTTGAATCCCGAGTGAGGTGATGGCTTGCATGTGTGGGAATGACACCACACCGCTTTCTCAATTGTATCCTTCATTTATTTTTCCTTACTGCCTTTATTACCTCTATCATTATCCTAAGTCACCAAAAAGGTAAATTTAATACGACATTGACATTGGGAATTCAACAGTGTTGCAGGAAGGTGAAATTTGGGCTTTTAGACAAATATTGTAGGAAGGGAAACCTTGTAGAGTGCTTGTTTAATTGCAGACAACTGAACGATGGGAGGCCAGTTAATTTGAAGTGAACCCACAGTTCATGATGTAGTATTGCAGGATGCACCTTCCCAAGCTGAGTTCAAAAATTGCGGATGGTTAGATTATTTCATGAAGCTTAATGGTTATAATGAAGACATTGCATTGAAATTTGTGCAGACATTGTCTAAAGGAAAGGCCATGGTAAAAGGGTTGGAGGTAATAGCTACTGAAGAGAGAATTGTAGAAGTTACAGGGTTTCTTGCCGATGGTGAACATTATCCTGCTACCAGAGATGCAAGGTCAGCTAGGTTTGAATTTACTAAACCTGGTGACCCTCCTTTAGATGTGGACAAGCAAGGCACAAAGAGAACCTCTCTGCCTGAGCCATGGAAGCAAGTAGTTGTCCAAATTGTGAAGTACATCACTTGCGAAGGCCACCAGTCGAACCTACATTTTGTGCACCTCAAACTCTTGAATCATATGAGGCATGGGAGAAGAATGAACGTGTCAAACATGTTAATCATCTCCTTTCAATCATGGCGGTTGAAACCCAAAAAGGTAGGGATAATTTTGTCTCCCACCATTGTCTGATCAAATTATTAGTAGAAAAATCTTTGCATGATGTGTCTGATATGACTTGGGAGGAATTTTTAAATATTGATCAATTTAGACTAGAGCATTTGTGACCTAGGGTTTTTCCTCAACCTCTTAGGGTTAGTAGGAGATTGAAAATTTTTGAAGCCACTCTTGGAGCCTCAACTTGTGGTGCAAGCCCTAGTGTAAACCCTCCTGCAACTGAGCAAAATATAGAGATTAGTTCTTCTGAGGCAGAACATTCAAACAAAGATAATTCCTCTTTAGACTCTGATGATGATGTCCCTCTTGGAACCCTAATTTGAACTAGGGTACAAAAGAAAGAAGTAAAAATGAGGAAGGGAAAAGCTATAAAGCAAACGACAGAAAAAGAAGCACCAAGCTCTAAGAAACGAAAGGTTGACACTGTTCTTCCTGCGATCGAAGAAAAATATGAAACCCCTCCTAGAAAATCAAGACCAGCTAGGCTAGCCGCTGGCGTGTCTCCAAAGAGAAGCCCTAGCCCTTGAGGAACATCATAAGAGGACACAAAAGTCCTAATGGGACAGGTGAATGTTGAGGAAAAGGACATTTTTGAGGAGTAGGCAGACATAAGGTTGGCAGAGCTTGTTGCCATCACAAAATAGGTTGAGAGTCAAGAGTATGAGAAGAAATAGGAGCTCCTGCAGCAAGAGCAAGATCAAGAGTTCCTCCTGCAAGAGTCAGAACCCATGCAACCAAAATTGGGTGAGCAATCAGAATTCCTACAACTGGGGCCACATGAAGAGCAAGAATCAGTGCCAATTTTTTTTTGGGTAGGAATACATAAGCCCTCTAATTTTTCAATGCACATGGTAGCCATGAACTTATGGAATGAGATGCAAAGGAGGGAAGAGGAATGGAAAAAGGAGAAACACAGACTAAAGGAGGAAATTAAAAAGAGAGATGAAGAGATTGAAGAGAAGAATACAAAAATTGCTACTTTAAAGGAAAAGGTGGACAATGTGGCAGCCTTAGTACCTCAACTATTAGAATGCAAGACTCCTCCAAGGGTCTATGCTCTATATTTGAAGGAGAGGAATCTTTCTTTTAGATTAGCAAGGATCATTTCAGGTTTGAATCCTTCCATTGAGACCCCTCTTGAATTTTTCCAGGCTTATTAGATTGCTCCTCCTAAAATGAAATTTTTTTTGTGCGAATTCTATTTGCATAATTATGTTGTGTCCCAAGATCATGATTGGAATCCATTGTTGTATGTTGGGGATCTCCAATTAAGGGCATTTATGTCCTGGATACAAAATGAAATTAGCTAGGGACAATAGTTTAGGACTTATAGGAAAATAGAATCCAACACTCCCCTGCCCATCAGGGATAAATCTAGAAACCTAGGAGACATTTTCAGGGAATGGCACATATTTCTTTACTGACCAAGTTATAACAGTAGGATCCTGCCTGTGAGAGAAGCAATTTACAAAGAATATGAGAAGGTAGCAGAAACCACAAGGAAATCTGTAATGGGATATCTAACACAGAGGTGGAATAGTCCGACTGATGAGTTAAAACAAGCTGAGCCTCACTCTCTACAAAACTATGTTGCAACATGCAAAAGAGTTGATAGATATATACGGATTGAAAGGATGAAGAGACAATTTTGGCTTCCATTAACTTTTCAGCCACCTATCCTATTATGGCATGTTCCAAATTTTAGGTATTATCAGTATGATATAGCTACAAAAAGGCAAAGATGGAATGAGTTGGACAACAAGAAAGGGTTCTATTGGGACCCTAATTCATACACTACAAGAACTGATGTAGGACAACTGGCAGTTGCAGATTTTAGAGTGTTGACCAAGCAAAAGAACAACCCTTCCTCTGTTGGAGGACCACCAAAACCTTAGGTTGGGGGGAGTGATGAGTCCAATTTATGGCTCAATTTTGATAGATTTTATTATCCATTTGTTGTAGTTTTCATAGACCTTGATACTTGGATGTTGAAATTTTCATGATATTTCCTCAAAACCATAGACATTGGGCATAAGCTTATTTTTGTAACCTTTAAATGACATTGACATACTCTATGAACTATCTATGTTAATTTTACATGTGGATTAATGAATGTTACTTTAAGATAGTTATAGATATGCAATTGTTGTGTGTACTAATGTTGTCATGCAGATATAATCAGAACCTAAAAAATTGAGGAAGATTCTACTAGCTGGTCATTTTCCATAAAGGTCAACAAGGTGATCATTCAAAAGGTCAATGGAGGGAAGACTCTCAATGCAGGGAGATTCCTAGTTCAAATTGAAGATTGTAACTGCTTTGTAAATGGTCATAATAGTTTGTTGAGCGAATATAGGAGTTATTGTTATGCTAGATATGCGTTAAGGAAAACCGGCTTGACCCAATTCCACGGATGCATAACCTCCTTTCCACTTTCTATGCTTTTCCTAAAGTGGCGTCCTCCTAATCTGTTGGAGTTGACCGCCTTGCTAGGTAGTTAGTTAGTAGTTTTTCCTCCTATAAATAAGACTCGAATGTTGCTTCTCAGGGGGTTGATTAATCTGATGATGTACTTGCATTCTTCATATTTCAGTAATACAGTTATGTTGCTCTATTGTAATCATACTTTCTAATGAATAAAATGAAGTTATAAGCTCGTTGCATCTGATTTTACATTTATCTTAAGGGATACTCATCCAAGGGGGCCTACTTTGTGAGCATTCCATCCTTTAGCTTAGTTGTTACTTTTCTGTGCAAATAGTTAAGAATCTGGCAACTATCTATTCTTGCAGCCACTAGAATTCCATTCTATGACTATTCTTGCAGCCAAAGCAGATAGAGTAGTTTCTTGTCAGTTTGCTCAAATTTTCATTTTTGTCATGCATTTCAGCTTAGTATAGTTGTTGGTTGATGTTCAACACTTATGTTACTTCTTTCCAAACAATTTACTTTTAGCATTATATCTTTCTTATCTGTAGAATGAATATGGCTACTATGTATTCCTAGTGCACATAATGTGCTGACCCATTTCAAGTCTATGTCCTTGGGTTGACAATTTAAATGCACCTTCATGATGATCAAGATAGTTATTTAGATCAGATGTCCAATCTCTAAATCACAGCCTTAAGGGCTTAGTTGTTGAGTCATTATAGGAGGCCAATAGGCACTGTACACGTGGTACATGACACTAGCTATAAACCACTAGTGTTGCATGGGGGCTTCTCACTAGATCAATTCTGGCCTGACTTGGTCAGACCTCTCCCTCCTAGGGGAGATTTGTTATACAAATCTTATATTAAATATAATACTGTGGGATCAACATTGAAGGCTAGTTATTTGGTGTCTCCTTATGCTATCTCAGTAAAATTCTCTATGATAGCACAACAACAAGTTGCCTCTTCTAGCCTATCCAAGGGAAAGGGGAAACTTTCTCACACTCTAGAGTCTTCTCCTATTTCTACAATTCTATATGCTTCTGTTTCTCATCTTGTTGTGGAATCTTCTACTTTCTCTCATATGCCTCACATGGGAAGTGTGATGGTTCCCACATGGCGAAAAGTGAAGCATCAATTTTTTGAGCTTCCTGTGCTACCCACGGTACCATGACCGTTGTCTATGGTAGGGGGAAGTCTTCCCATAGGTTCGTTCCTACTTCTCAGCCTCTGCAGCCTCCTACTATTCCTCTTCCTACCCCTAAGGAAGAGAATGAGAAGAGGCCTGCCACCAAGGAGTCAATGTATGCTTCCCCTCTTGTAGTTGTTTCTTCTCTTGTGCTCCTCCTACTGCTCCCGCCTAGGAGACTATCTTTCCATTGGAAATGGTCGTGAAGGATACTCTTATGGTTGAGCAACAACCTCTGATCTTTTCTCAAGCTACATCTTCCAATGTCTGCAACCAACGTAACCAACTTGCATGTGAGCGCAAGAAAAGACAAAAGGATCTGGCTATGAAACACACCACCTTGCAGAAGATGGAGGGGGAGAAAGTAGCGTTTGTTGTTGAATCCTCTTCTGTTGTTCCATATTCTTTTGTTGTGTTTTCCTTAGTTCCCATCACCTCTTTTTCTCTTACGGCTCCTCTGGTGGGTCCCGATAATACTCACCCCAAAAGGGTGCAAGTTTTCATTGCTCCCTCCATGAAGCCCCCTCTCTTGATGTCCCTCTCAAACATCCCTTCATTATCTCAACCCATAGACATGTCGAACACAATGGTGGTATCTACTGCAACTTTGTCTACTTCCTCCTTGGATTTTGCTTCTTCTATGGGGATTCTGCATCCTCTGCTAAAGGGTAAGAGGAAGGATGACCTCACTACAAGTGGAGGTCGAAAGAAGGGATCACCTTCTTTGAAAGTTTGTTTTTTCTTGGCTTGTGTTGTCCTCATGATGGGGTGGCAACTGCTTCCCCTAAGTTTTTCACTGTCCCTCTTGATGAGGTTGGAAATGACTCTTGGGTGTCTCGTTCTTCTCCCACTCGGTTAACACATGCAACTCTAGTAAAGTGCATGTTTAATTCAATGGATGACATCTCGATTCTATCTTTGATCTTTCCAAGATCAATGACTTTTGCTTCACAAGAGATCGATGGAGAATACCTTGAGGGGCCTTCTTCCTTGGCCCTTGTTGCAAGCGAGTCAAAGGGTATCACTCTCGCTATCCTACCCTTATAAGCCCATCCAACCTACCCTTATAATGATCTATATTGGGAGCAAGATGACCTACTGGTGAATGAGGACTAGGGCAATACCTCTTCTTTATCTGTAGATTAGATTTGTTTGTGTGTTTTTGTTCCCCCATGCTTGTCTTTTTTTTGTTTGTGATCCTGCTTGGAGGACCCTTGCTACCCTTGTAGGTGCTTGGATACATGCATGAATTTTTTTTCATACATTTCTTCTATTTGTATCATCATTCTTCTATGTGTCATGAATTTTCCTTTTGATATTGGGGATGATGCAAAGCGTTGGGGGCATTTAGGCCTTCTTCCATGTTGACCCAATTTTTATTTTTATTTTTTCTTCATGTGTCATTCTTCATGTTCTGAGAACTTTGGGGATCAATGATCGTTTGTTCATACACTATATTATATCTATTCGTATTTATGAACAAATCTGACCCCGAATTCTCAGATCCCCTTGTCTCTTGATTTCTTTGTCTCTGCTTGTTTGCTTCTTGATGTTGTGGTTCTTATGTGTTATCCCTCGCATGTGTGTGACAACATACCACAAATATATCTAGTCATGTGTTTATTGGATTTTAGTTGTTTATGTGTTAGTTTGTCCTTGATGCCAAAACTATTTTATGGGGTTCATGACTGTCAGCCTCCTACAATGATTTCAATAACCAGGCCCTTCCAACCATGATTCAAAGATTGGACATCTAACCTGAATGGCTACCTTAATCATCATGAAGGTACATTTACTTTGTCAACCCAGGGACGTGAAATTGAAATAGGCGAACACAGTATGTGCACTAGGAAATCTTAAGTAGCCATTTCTAATCTATAGGTAAGAAACACAATACTGGAAGTAAATTACAGAAATGAAATAAATAAAATGTTGAACATCAATCAACAACTATGCCAAACTGAAATGCATAACAGGAATAAAATATCTGAGCAACAAACATGAACTACTTTGTCTACTTTGGCTGTAGGAACAGACACAGAATGGACTTCTAGTGGCTACAGGAACAGTCGATGCCAAATTTCTAACTAAGTATAAAACATAAAATGATAATTAAACTAATTACTCTAAGGAAAGGATTACTCACCAAGTGGGCCCCCTTGTATGAGTATCCACTAAGACTAATGCGAACTCAAATGCTTAAACTTAGACTATCATCTCATTCATTGGAAAATATATAAACAAAGTAACAACATGGCTATATTGAAAAGTAGAGAATGCTTAATACATTATCAATGTCATTTTCCAACAACAATCAAGAACTATGAATACCTAAGATTCAAATCCTTATTTATTCTACCAACTAAACAGGGCGGTCGACTCCCACTAACTGAGAGGAAGCCATTTAGGGAAAGCAAGGAAAGAGTGGCAGAGCGGTTACGTCTGTAGGGAATCCAATCATACATGCATGTCCAAATGTGGACTCAGCGTTGTAGTAATGCCTGCGATTTCCCAATTCCATAAATACAAGGTGGTTACATTTAACTATCATGAGGAATCCGCCGCTGTGCTTAGTTGACTCCTTTGAATGATTCCCCTGCATGATCATCTGACAGTTTCCTTTCTCAACCTAGCATCCACAAATGGTATCCTGTAGAACAATGTCAATACACATAATAATTGCACATCTATAATCACCTTAAAGAACATTCATCAACCATGCACAAAATCGATATAGATAATCCACATAATATGTCGATGTCATTAAAACTTCACAAAGAGGGAGTTAAACCCAAAGTCAATGTTTTAAGGGAGACATTATGCAAATATTAACTCTTAGCTACTAAAGTTCATGATACTGCCAACAAATGGACTATAAATTCTACCCAAAATTTTGACCAAAAACTAGGCTCATCATCCCCCCCAACCTAACGTCTTTCTGGTCCTCCAGCAGAGGAAGGGTTATTCTTTTGCTTGGTCAAGGATTTGAAGTTCACAATTGCAAGCTATCCAACATCTGTTGCTGTAGTACGTGAGTCTGGATCCCAATAAAATTCTCCCAATCTATCAAATTTGTTCCATCTCTACCTTTCTCCAGCAATATCATATTGGTATAATTTGTAATTTGGTATTGGCCACATGAGAATGGGTGGTTGGAAAGTCAGGGGAAGCCAAAATCTTCCCTCTGTTCTACCAATATGGATGTACTTGTCAATCCTCTTTAATGTTGTAGCATAGTTGTGAATAGAATGGAGCTCGACTTGCTTTAACTCATCAGTTAGACTATTTCATCGCTGAGCTGGATATTCTCTTACAAGCTCCTCTTTTGCTGTTGTTTTAACTTCATACTCAGTATAGATGGATTCAATCCAGGGCATAATTCTGTTACCATAACTTGGTCTAAGAAGCATCTTGAGCCATTCTCTGTGGATATCCTTTGGGTTGCTTGATTCAACCCTAATGGGTAAGGGGATATTGGATTCCATTTTCCTATAAGCATTGTTCTGCTCACCCCAATTAATTTCATTTTGTGCCTAGGACATAAATGCTCTCAGCTAAATATCCCCAACATATAGCAGTGGGTTCCAATCATGATCCTATGTAACAACATAATTGTGCAAATAAAATTCACATAATAGATTTTTCATCTCAGCATTGGAATTTTTCCAGGCATTGTGCATCTTGCAGCAAAATGTCATGAATTGAGGGCTCATTCCAAATTAAACCACCTCCCATTGTCTGAAATTACTGTCACTCAGCAAAATCTTCTTCCTCTGCAATTTTTGTTCTGAAAACAACCACCTTTCTGCTAAATTTTTATTGCTAGTGCTGACTGAATTTCTTTTTCTGCCTCTACTTTTACCATTTACTGCTTATAACTCAAGGTTATGACAAGGCAATTAAGGAATTATGGTGGAAAAAGAGGTGATATATGAGAGTGACAATGGAAAAAATTGGCAGCTCAGTTAACATTACTTCACGCATGCGAGCCAAATTTTCAAATCGGCTTATTTAAATTTTCTGACGCAACCACATTATGATTTGACACATAGGCAGTATATTTGCATTTGTTATTCCCCCCCAACCTAAATTTGCACGTGTCCGCACATGTGAGAATGGAGTGATGATTTGACAAGACATAATGACATATTATGTAATCACCTATAGTAATGTGCCATGATTAAATAAATGCACTTAAAAGGTAATTAAGAGATAAGAATTACCACGTACATACCTAAGCGTGTGAAGGATGTGGTACAAAGATTGTGGAGAGAAAGTATTGTTGCACCTTTTTTAGAAATAATTGAGCAATTAATGAAAGTTATGCGAAGTGAAGTGAGGCAAAATGAAATGATGGAAGAGAGAGAAAGGTGATGCAGATGGACGAATGGGTGAATGGGTGAAGAAATTGATTTCCACTAAAGTGGAAATCTTTATTATGAAAGTACGTACCTTAATTTAGCCAAAAGGTGGGACGCTAAGTCCACCACTTTCGACTGCAGGAAGCTCGTGTACTGGACGTTGGGTGAATTGCTGTAGGAGGTCTTCCTTGGAGGCTGGCTCAAGTAACTCAAACCTGACAGGGTCAATAAGGGTGAGTTGAACGACTTTACTAGGAAAGATTTCAGCAACTTCATATAGTCTTGGCCACCTTGTCTGAATTTTTCCTGCAAGTGAGTCTGAAACTTGGTCACTGAAGGGTGAAGGAAAGTGATCCTTCTTGGTGGAAACATTAAATTTTCTATAATCAACACAAACTTGCCATCTTCCTTTCTTCTTTGGCATGATTACTAGAGTAGACACCCACTGGCTGTCTAAAATAGGATAGATAGATAGATCATCTGACAATTTTTGTAGTTCTGATTTAACCATTTTGCTCAATGCAGGGTATATTCTTTGTTGAGGTTGCCCCACTGGTTGAAAATCGTCTCTAATGTAGATCCTATGGATGCAAGAATTAGTATCCAGTGCCTTCATATCATAATAGCCCCATGCAAATGCATGCTAGTCAGACTTCAGTGAGTCTGTTGTTGTAGGAATGACATCTGCAAGAACAGTGGTTGCAGGAAGAACATGAAGGAGTGTTTTGACCAAAGTAGAAGATGATGCTTCCTCCACCTCATAATGGTTCTAAATTATACTGGATAACATTTCATCTTTGTCTTGAAACTGCAAGAAAGGATTTCTATCTAACATCATGAGTTGCACCACTAGGTCAATTTCCTCGGCCTCTTCACCAACTTGTGGCCATACAAGACACTCTTCATTACGGGTCGGCTGAGTAGGAAGATAAAGAACACACTTTTTAGTATTCCTACCACTAGAAATAGTCACATCTCCTGACCAACACCCAATATAAGCATCTGTTGTTGCAAACCATGACCTTCCAAGAATGATAGGATCATCAGGCTTCACAGTAGAACTATTAGCAAGCTGCAGGACAATAGGAGTAGGTCTTATGTTTGCAACATTTAGTTGTTGCAGGGTGTCCTTAGTCATCATATTGATTGTTTCCCCAAGTCAATCAGGGCATTCTTTACTCAGATTCTGTTGATAACAGTTGCCATCTCAGAACTATCTGGGACATTATTCTTGGGAATAGTCACTTTTCCCAATATGATATTAGTAAGCTGGCCCACCACATAAACTGAGGTTGGGTCTTTCTTGTTGATAGCTTTGCCATAGATTGGAATATCCTTTATGGCTTGAAATAGGGATATCAAAAGTAGTATCCTCTTTTTCTTCTTTCTTCTTGGCAACTTCCAATCTTTGAGGAAATGGTGGCTCTTGTGTAGTCTTCCTGGCTGGAACTGGTTCAAGATTTTTAGGTACAGTAGGCTGAATGAGATCATTCAAAGGTTCCTCTTCCTATTCCACAGGTAGCTCAATGATGGGGGATGTGGAAGGAGTTAATACAGTAGTTCCTGAACGCAAGTGAATATCACTTATACTCACAACACAGGTTTAAATTAGCACAGTATATTGGTTGTGGCTGTGGTGTGTTATTTGGGTAAGGTGAGGGCTGAGCTGGTAGCTGAAGTGTATTGGAGCTTGAATTAGTAGGTGGAGGTGTTATGGCAGGCTGTTGGAATTGAGAAGATGGTTGCATGCAACTGATTGCCTAGTTTGGCCCAAAAAAGGATAGTGGATCTAGTAACATACCTGGTCTTGGAACCCAGGATTTCCTTTGTGCAACAAGGTAGATTTGATCTTCCTCAGTCCATAGTGGTTTGAACTCAAGTGGAATCTGGCTGTCAATGTTAGTTATCATCTTGCATCTGCAGTCTTTCTTCTTCTTTTGTCTACAATGAGCGTAGTATTATGTCAGTGTTGCCCCTGCCTCCTCATGCTTGTCTTTGGATTGAAGTGTATCCAATTGAGTAGCTAGATTGTTTGTGACATTCTGGTTGAAATATTCCAATGGATTAGTGATCTCCATCCTTAAAATACCACTGGTAGATGACTTACCCATAGAAGATTGGTAAGTTCTCTCTTCTTTTGAAGCTACTCTAGAATAGTTCTGACATATTTGCTTGATATTTTCCCAAGAAACTTAAATGATATCTCCTCCTGCCATCAGGTCCAAAGCATTAGTGCAACTCTCATTGATTCCTCTTAGGAAAAGAAACTTCTTTGATTCTTCATTGGGTGTAGGATGTGGAGATTTCTGCAAGCAAAACAAAAACCTTGAAATGTAATCTTCCAAGATCTCATCTTCTTTCTACTGCATCTTGAAGACATCATCTCATTTTGTATTATTTCCCCTGCAATATTCCTTACATTTTGTTGGCGTAACAACTAACACCTCTGAAGTAAGAGTTGCTACGAACAACCTATGCACACTACGCAATGAGTGCTCTTCAAATTAGGAGGGGAAGCTCCCTTGTTGTGCTTTGACAAAAATACTTGCAAAGGGAAATAAACTAAACTATGTCCTGTCTTTTTGTTTCAGCTGTAGAGGTACAAGGCTTTCTTGAAAAACTATACGTTGCAGCTGAGTATTTTATGGTTTTGCAGATCCAGTAACTACAACTAAACTTAATTACTTAAATTCTATCCAGTCTCCTCAAGAAAACAGAGCATGAGGAAACGAAGCAAGGTTTGACTATCAGACGATAAACTAGTATAGATTCTCAACTTGAAGGCAAGGTGGCGCATCTATCAGCTCAATCTAAACAAGTTTATTGGCAACAACATCACACGATAAACTGGATACGGATTCTCAACTTGAAGGCAAGGTGGCGCATCTATCAGCTCAATCTAAACAAGTTTATTGTTCACAACAACACACGATAACTAAGTGCAGATTCTCTACTTGAAGGCAAGGTGGCACAACTATCATCTCAATCTGAACAAGTTATTAAGCACAAAACAGATTTATCTAATATATGGAAAGAATTCACCATTACAATCGCATGAAACCCTATGTGGAATAACAATTGATCATAATAGTAAAGACGCACAAAATAGATTTACCTAAACTATGGAAAGAATTCACCATTACAATTGCATGAAACCCTATGTGGCATAACATTTAATCGTAATAGTAAAGACACATGAACAAATACCAAAAGAGCAATATTGAGGGAAAGGTAGGCACAACATATATTTCTTTCTCAAGAAAAAGTTAATTACAAATGAGCAAAAGCTCTTATTTATATACATCAAGGTGTAGGGAACCCTAAAATCACCTTGAATCAACTACAGTCTTGCAATGCATGCAAGATTTATTGCTAAGCCCTAATAAAGAAAACTATACAGTTAACTGGAAAGCTACCATCAATTAACTGAAACATCTAATCTAAAAATGGACAATTGTGCAAGCATGCACGTCCTTATTGAAAGCATGTTAACTGGAAGACTACCATCAGTTAATGAAAAACCCTAAATGAAACTCCAAGTGTGTAAAGCTAATCTCAGAATAGATACACATGAGACGAGACAGTGAGTTAACTTGGGAAGGTAACGCCAAGTTTAACTCCTGTGTGTAATGTCTATCCTAAGAGGTGGGAACTAAAGTCTACTGTCTGTGATCTCGAGCAACCAATCCCTCAACGAGATTGTTAATTGCATCACTATCTGGAGCTATGAGACTCTGTCGAAGAATGCTATGTCGGTGCAGCATATCCTCACCAACTGTGATCTGAGACTGAAGTTTGCTCCTACTCCTTGTTGCCTTATCGAACAATGCTGACATGACTGTAAGTTGAGTAACCTTATAGCCAATGGTCTCCCCACTGAAAATGGTATGAATGAGTGCCTGGAGCTCTGAATGAACATCAGTAAGCTCAACATAGGCACCACCCTCGATCTGATATGCGCACAGTAAGTGAGATACTAGAGTCCTCACAAACTGGAGTGCACTAGTGACGTGCTCTCTACTCTCAGCCAACTCTGATGCTAAAGTCTCTTTTATCTTTGCCCTGAAAACCAATTGTGTTTTCCAAGAGTAGATAGCCTCTCTATCCTCTGCATTTGTGACTGCATCATACGCCACACTCAGATGAGCAATCATAATCTCATCTCGGGGTTTATTAATCGCCATTTCTTTCTCCTCATCCTGGAGACGAAGACGAAGCTCTCGTGCATTGTACCGCAACTGATATAACTCTGTGAGCATAGCACGACCTCTAGCAACGAACTCCTCCTCCCATTCATCCAAACGCTTGCCATATGCAACTAAGTGATTAAGTTGACTTTGCTCTGCTGGAGGCTCAAGCATCGGTGGGAGTGTGTTAATGGCATCTGGTCTGTGTACAAGACTAGAAATGTACTAACGAAGTTGTCTGATTTCAGCCTTGAGGGCTACCTTATCCTCTCCATCCTTTAGTATTCTATCCCTGGCACTATTTGTAGCAACCTGTAGGAGATCAACCTGAGTCTGGCATGTGCTACGACCAAGGTTGACTGTAATAACCTCAAAATCCTGAGATTCCAATTCAGCCAAGTTCTTCCCCTATGGAGGTACAGCAGTCTTGACGACAATCTCCATGTCAGTGTTCCTCTCTACATGGACCATGTTTTTGACCCTCTTGTCTGGCGCATACTGGTAAATCTCATCAAAATCAAAATGATTGAGAACATAGGATGGCTGCCTCCTCTTCCTTCCTAGCTGAGCTTTGATCCAAGATTGGTCTCGGCTAATGCTACTAGAAGGGTCTGTACTAGCAACAGGAGGTACTGACGAGAGTGAACGTGTAGAAGACCCACTGCGAGGCGGAGAGTCTAAATCCAATTCAATGAGAATCGAGGTTGGTGACTGCTCTGGAACTGATGTAGGAACTTGAGGCTGAACCTCAGGTACTGGCAGACTCTGAACTAGCTCTGTGACCGGATGTCTGTCAGGCTCTGTGTGTGTAACAGTAGCAAGCGCCTTGCCCTTTGAATTGTTTGGCACTTGTACTTTCTTGGGAGGATTACTCCTCTTCTTTTGTTTAGGTTTTGACGAGGAAGGTAGCGAAGGATTCACCACTACTGGCGGCTCTGATCTAGGAACACTTACCCTCCTTGTCTTCTTGATGTCGAGGTAAAGTATACTATTCTGAATAACTCTACTTGACCTCTCCTTGACCGTTGCGTATTCCTTGGCATACCAATAAACTGCTGGCAACGGTTGTGTATCGACCTGCTCTCTGAAAAACTAAGGAAGAACTTCTCCCTCATCATCTGATAAACCTCCCACATCTTCTGACAAGAAAAAAAAAATCTATGAGAGAGAGAAGCGGCCGTAACTACGTCTGCGAACCTCGAAGTCATCTGCGCAATTTGCCTAGTAATCCTCCATAGAAGGCTCATGATATGTACCTCCAGCAAGGCGAGTTGTATAATGACCTGAAAGATCATAGGCACATGCTTCAACAAGATACTTAAGATGATATTTCTCAAGCTCTTGTCCTGCAATTCTAGCATCAATTGCTGACTTGCACCAATACATTCCAAATTGAAAAGGAAAATTGAGAGATGGTCTGTGCCTACGGCGTAAAAGACGATGAACATCATGCATCTGTCTCAGGAACTCCTGAAAGATTGTCTTATCCGAAGGATAGCGTGGAAGAATAGCTGGATTTCCTATAAAGCCGTATACTCGGATGTAGGTGTACGTTGGGAACTGAATAAACCAATCTGCCCATCCATCCATCGCTGCCCTAGCAACTACCGAGATACGAACGTGCAAATCCTGGTCCAAATTTCTCACTGTATAAGTCAGGAAAGCCTCATGAACATGCTTGAAATGACGTTCAGCTCTGGTGAACTCAAGCTGATCATAATACTGATAGACTTTCTGAACACTGAGAATTCCCATGGTGTTTAGTCCTCGAAACTGACCCTGATAAGCGATCAAGTACATGAGATACGAACACATGTGAAACTCATGGGCAACTAGGAAACCGATGATCTGCCTATGGAGAATATCGCTGATGAAGGATGCCCAGTCATAATGCTCCTGCCTAGAAATGATGCGACCAATAATGTAATACATCCAAGGCTGGAAAACATTCGCATGTACTTGACCTGAGACACGATTCAGGAGTGTGATTAGAATCGTGTACTCATCCTTGTATTCACCACGACCCACATGGTTTGGCAATCTGTTCTTCGTTTGTTTTAACCATCTTTCTGCCATCTTCTTCTGACACTTGTCCATATCAGCATCAAATGCCTGCTCACACTGCTCCATGGAAATAACCAGACTGTTAGGGTGTTGAGGAATGCCAAAACTCCTTTAAATGTCTAGAGGTTTGAGACTGCAAATGACTCATCCATCAACTGACACTATCTCATGAGTAGTAGGATTGTAATGCTTAATACAAGCCATCACGAATTCAACACAATGAACGGAGATAGGTATGGAAGCGGCCTCTAGTAAACCAGACTGCTCAATATTTTGAATAATTGAAGCTCTGATCTTAACAGGATCAAGAGCTGCTGCTGGCAACACTTTGTGAAGATCTGTCTCAACCAACCTGAGGAAATCATGAGTAAGGACTGTTTTGGTCCTATATTCGAGCTGAGTGAACTACATTCTGAAGAATTCGCCTGTTGACTGTGAACTTGACTATGTTTTGACAAGATTTCTGGAAGCTAAAAATAGCCTGCGAGAGTTAAAAATAGCCTTTCGAAGAATTATTTTCAGCGAAAAATTTGAGATATGGGTTTTGTCCAGAAAAGGATTCTAAGACACCCCAGAACATCAAATTTGCAAAAATTCAACTTCTACTCAATCGTACAAAGACTTTTCAGTTGAGAAAATTAGTAACTCGAGAACGAATGTTCTGAAGTTAAAAATTCCTGAAAAATCAAGCGCAAGATTTTAACTCGAGGAAATTATATGGAAATGATCTAGATGTTTGCAATTGTAGAATTCGCCAATTTTAGGAACATGTGAACTATAATCTGAGAGAAATCTGAGATTGAAGGATGAAAAAGACATTTTTATGATGTTCTTTTTTTGTGAAAATCGCCCTAGATTTCTTCAAATTGCTGATACTTGTGAACTTTGATCTGCAAAAAGATATGTTAGATAAAATCGCTTTTGGAAATTGATGAGGAATTTGCCTTTGATCTGGAAGAATTCGCCTTTAAAAATTGAAAACCACGAATTTTCCTTTGAATTTTGCACCTTTGTTCTTGAGGAAATTCGAATTTCTCTTGAAAAATACGAATTTATATGAAGTTTGAGAATTCGCTTTTGCTCACTGAAGGATTTGCGAATTTTTCCTTTTGAAATTTGCGCCTTTGTTTCTTGAAAGATTGCGATTTCTTTTAAGGATATGCCTTTGATCTTGAGAATTGAATTTGCTTTGAAAAATATGAATTTCTCTTAAGATTGAATTTTCTCTTGAGAAATACGAATTTCTTTTGAAAGCTTTGTGAATAATAAATGCAGGCGCCATACTTTAAATAAGAAGAAATTCGCATCAACTTAGCAACTGCAAGATTTCAAAACCCTGATGAAAATAGAAGACCTATGATTGGACCCCTTTCAGTTCCACTGCCACTGACTGGAAGTTTGAATTTAAATAAATAATAAAATATTCATCATGCAATAGCAAAGGCGCCAAGAATAGAAAATCGCCACTTAATGCTAAAATTGCAAAATAAATATTAAATATTTTGAACTTCAGTTGACAATTCGAATGAAGCTTTAGGATTCACCGTTAGACTTCACCGATTCCGAAAAGTCATCTCTTGAGCTCATAGGCTTCCATTTGCTCAAGTTATTTCACTTTTTATTAACTTCCTATTTTATAGCTAACGACAAAGTTACGACTGGCCAACTTCAACACTGATTCCTGAGTGACCGGGTGATGCTGAGACTGAACTATAGAATTCATCAGAAATCCTACTGAACAAGGAAGAAATGTCTGTTGGGAGACACTACTGCAAAATCCATCATTTAATACCCTGAAAAATTAGGCGCCCCTGATTAAATTCATTTACGAGTTCCAGACTTAACCATTTTCCTAAACTGCCATCTAATACTTCAAACGGCTGCTGACAGCGAACGGTGAACCCTACTGACAAGAAATGAAGCTCACTGCATGCCTAGAGACATTCTGCATCCAACGACTATACGCATGGTATCTGAAAAGTGCATTAAGGGCCTCAAAAGTAAAAGCGCCCCTGGCCTTTAGTTGCACTGGCAACATTTTGACGAAAGTTGAACTCTCAACTAGATGCCCTACTTTGATCTCTGATATCTGGAGCTGGGATAACCCGATTCGAGCCACGTTGTTTTAACAGACAGCCAGAAGGGCCCACAAGAGAAGTCTCTAGAGGTGACGAAGCAAGAAAACTGCTTCTAAGACCTCAAAAATGCTAGTGCGTATTTTATTTAAAATATTCGCTCCATACTTAGCCATTTTTTGGATGTCTTCACTTTTCAGCATATTGCTAAAGACCTCGCACGTATGAGCGTTTTCCAAATCCCGAAGGCTGACGGTTAGGCTCGTTGAATAGATAAAGTAATTATGCTCAAGTCTCGTGAAGACTTCGAACGCGAACGACCTCATCTGACAGGCCTAAAGGCTAGGCGCCTTTGGACTGTAGAAATACAATGAAAATTTTATGTTGGTCCACTCGTGAAATTACGTGCTTGGTAGAACCTCTGCCACGATCACTTGGAATGTCGGATCGATAGGCAAGATGGTGCATCGCGGAGCTGGACTAAAGTAGTACTGATGTCAAAAAGACTTTGTTTACAAATTTTGCCAACTTAAGGGTCATTTTATCCAACGCCCCTGAGCTATAGTTGCACTGGAAAGGCAATGAAGAAGCTCTGGAATGTGAAACCTCCATTATAAGCTGATCTTCAGATGTTGACTGCCGGAGCTCTGAGACTTGAATGACTGTGTTTGATAGTTCATTGGATAAGCAGACTAGTCGAGAAGAGATTGACTGCATGAGCCACCAAAAACACCAGAATCTACCCCCTCTTTAAGATGGGCGCCCTCAAGCTACAAGCACGCTTTTGCCTAAAAAGGACAAATTTTTCATATCTGGAACTTTGGGAATTTCAACTTCTGATGCTAGTTGCCGGAACTGCGGATCTCGGAAAGCTTCGCTGGATAGCTCATCGGATAGCCAGACCAATTATGAAGAGATTGACTGTATGCATGAGCACTTTCAACAAAATCTTGACCTTCAAAAAGAAGGGCGCCCCTGGGCTACAGGTGCGCTTTTCTGCTTTTCTCTGAAAAATATTCAAAAATTGACCGTTGAAATCATCATCTCGATCACCGAAATGATCGTGTGCAACGTGAAATACTATCGTGAGACACTCTTCCATCGTGAAATGCTCCATTCTGAGTCTCTGCTTCAGGTTCTGATCAATAAAACTGACTTTAACTGACAAAATATTGACAAAAACTCCATGCTTGATATTGCCCAAAAACTGTATTTTACATCATTTTAGCAAGGTTTATACTCTTTTATGCAAAATGCCTTGATGAAGCAAAAAATTTGGTTTGGGTACAACACATTTTCCAAGGAACTTTGTCTTCATGTCCTCCCAAGTTTCCATGGTATCTCTGCCTAGGCTCATAAACCATCCTAGTGCAACTTCTTTTAAAGTGGTAGGAAATAGTTCAAGCCCAGGAGCATCAGTGGTGTAGTCATAATCTTGGCAGAGTAGATCATATTCAAATAGGAAGGGATCACCCATGTCTTCTTCATGGATTCCAGGGCAAAGGTTATCAATCTGGTTTTGATTTTTAGTGGAGGCTTCAAAACTAATCAGATCAGGATATGTATCAACAAAAGGGAAATGGTTCCTCTCCTTCTTTGGTTTTGCGCAGATTTGGAAGCTCAACTAGTTGAAATGGATAAAAATCATTAAGAAGGAAACATGCGGCATCAACTCAACATTAGCTCACTCACACAAAGAATGGGAAAAAGAATAACGGATCATTACTCATCTAAGCAAGGGATATTCTAAGAAAAGTGCTAAAGCAGAGAAACTATCAATGACTCCAAAGGACCTCCTAGCTTGACACCATCCCCGACAACGATGCCGAAAATGTCGGCCTCCTATAATGATTTCAATAACTAGGCCCTTCCAGCCATGATTCCGAGATTGGACATCTAACATGAACAACTACCTTAATCATCATGACGGTACATTTACTTTGTCAACCCAGGGACGCGAACTTGAAATGGGCCAGCATAGTATGTGCACTAGGAACTCTTAAGTAGCCATTTCTAATCTATAGCTAAGAAACACAATACTGGAAGTAAATTGCAGAAAGGAAATAAAGAAAATGTTGAACATCAATCAACAAATATGCCAAATTGAAATGCATAACAGGAATAAAAGATCTGAGCAACAAACATGAACTACTCTGTCTGCTTTGGCTGCAGGAACAAACACATAATGGACTTCTAGTGGCTGCAGGAACAGTCGATGCAAGATTTCTAACTAAGTACAAAACAAAAAATGATAATTAAACTAATTACTCTAAGGAAAGGATTACTCACCAAGTGGGCCCCCTTGGATGATTATCCACTAAGACTAATGCGAACTCAAATGCTTAAACTCATACTATCATCTAATTCATTGGAAAATGTATAAACAAAGTAACAACATGGCTATATTGAAAAGTAGAGAATGCTTAATACATTATCAATGTCATTTTCCAACAACAATCAAGAACTATGAATCCCTAAGATTCAAATCCTTATTTATTCTACCAGCTAAACAGGGTGGTCGACTCCCACTAACTAAGAGGACGCCATTTAGGGAGAGCAATGAAAGAGTGGCAGAATGGTTACGTCTGCAGGGAATCCAGTCATACATGCATGTCCAAACTTGGACTCATCGCTGCAGTAATGCCCGCAATTGCCCAATGCCATAAATACAAGGCAGTTACATTTGACTATCGTGAGGAATCCATCGTCGTGCTTAGTTGACTCCTTTGAATGATTCCCTTGCACGATCATCTGATGGTTTCCTTTCTCAACTTAGCATCCACAAATGGTATCCTACAGAACAATGTCAGTACGCATAATAATTGCACATCTATAATCACCTTAAAGAACATTCATCAACCATGCACAAAATCGATATAGATAATCCACATAATATGCCAATGTCATTAAAACTTCACAGAGAGGGAGTTAAACCCAAAGTCAATGTTTTAAGGGAGACATTATGCAAATATTAACTCTTAGCCGCTAAAGTTCATGATATTGCCAACAAATGGGCTATAAATTCTACCCAAAATTTTGACCAAAAACTAGGCTTATCAATGACATCACTGGTTCTATTCTTTGGATTCTTATTCTAATGAATGTGTAATATGCAGATTCACATGGTTGGTAATATGTAGTTACACAGTTACAAGATTGTGATGATATGCTTGATGGATGTTGACATGATGCATATTGATATATGATTTGCAGTTACATGTTATAGTTACAGGTCTTTGATTCATATATTTGATATATATACATTTGTTGAGGCTGACAATGTTTATTACTCGTGTTTCAACAGTTTGATTTCTCAAAGACTACATGTCACAGTGTTTGCCATAGGTATATTTAGGTTTTCTTTGAATGATATATTAATGCATCGTCAATCTTAAGTTATTGCACTATTGTATTGTTTTAAGGTATTCATGATGTTTTGACCTGATCAATTAAAGTCACAATGTGAATATGGTGATATCAAAAAGTAGTGGTTTTGAACATATTGGATAATTCAACAATCTTTGTTTCACTTGATATACTCAGGGACAACATTCAATACAGGTTGACTAATGCTTGGCGTATTCTTGTGTTATGGGAACATTGTATTTATTTTTTATGCAATCATGTGATTGACATATATTTGTCAACAATGTTAATGGGATTAAAACCCCATCGATGGCAAGCAATCACTTTGTAAAGTTATAAAGGTATCGAGAAACATATTATTGAAACATATAGCTTATACTAAAGGTTAATGGTTTTGGGGCAGCATTATTATTAATTGGCATTTTTGTTTTATTGTTAAAATCAATCATATTGAACATATGCAATTGGTTCTCATTGCAATACTTATCAAAGGAAGTTTACTTTGTTGAAAAGTCTCATGGAAGTGATAAGGTAATCGATATCTTGTGGCGTCGATAACTTTCATTCCTTGGGTTTAATAATTAACAATGTTTACATTGTTGACAATTTTGGTAGAGTTATCATTTGTGTTGACAAGCATGCGGATTTCAAATGTTTATCAATGATTGTTAACCTTGAAAGTGATGGACTCCAAAATTTTATCATTTACTATTGAGTTCGGTTTGAGATGATTATGTTTGTAAAAAACCATTTCATTATGCTTGATTAGGGTTTGTAACCCTAGCCGTCGTGGTTTTCTGTGGTATGCAAATTCTTTGTTTTCTTTAGTCGACATACTGTGGATTTGAAAGCTAGCTCACTGTATGAGCTTAGCCGACATATGGAATGTTTTGAGCTTGAGAAATTGTGTAAGTGCGGGTATTTGGAAAAAGAAATGACAATGGCAGTTGGCTTCACTTAGCTGGATGGTTATTAGGTTTTGAGACTTGTCTTTCAGTTTGGTTTTTCATCGAAAACAGGTATTATTTCTGTTGAAAATTGTTTCTTGAAGCAAATGAGTAAAGGCAGTTAATGTTTTTTAAGGCTCGAGCTATAACTGAAATAGTTTGTTAACTTTGTTAACTGTGGTGATATTTGTAAGGATTATTTAGGTTTTTTCCATTTAACCCTAACCCAAGTTGGTTTACAGTTGTTGAAACTGCATTCAGTGATTATAAAATGACAACATTTTTGTTAGTTACGGTGGCTTGAAGAGGAAAACAACAGACATACATTTTGTGAGAAATTTTTGAGATGTATTGATACAATGTTCAGTCTTGAAAATCTTGAAAAGTGATTTTGCAATAGTGTTTACATTGAGAGCTATTTTGTAATATGTTACAGTAATATCAGTTGATGTATCAATTGGAGATGTTATCAGTCTTATATAACATTCTCCTATGTGCTTATTGAAAATCATTTATTCACAGTCTTCTATTGCGGCACTAGCAATGCTAATTTGCATTACTAGGGTATTGATGGAACACTGTTTGATTATACACATTGGATTTTGTAGAGTTGGTGCTCCTGTAACTTTGGAGTTGGTGCTCATGTAAATTTTTTGAGTTGGTGCTCTTGAAACTTTGAAAATTGGTGCTTCTGAATTGTATGGAGTTGGTGCTCCTGAACTTTGTAGAGTTGGTGCTCTATCTGAATAAAGTGATATAATTTTTGAGTGGTTTTTATTCCCCAAGAGGGTTTTCCACTTAGGACATATAATGTGTTATGTGATGAGTCTTTGTGTGATTGTATTTTATGTCTATATATTATTTTCATAAGTTATTAGATGCATTAATGTCTATTATTAGTTCTTATTTCAGCAATGTTAATGTAGTCTGTTGTTACAAGTGTTTTCACAGTCATATGTTCCAAAATGGTTTAACAGCTCATGTTTTGCATGTTATGGTGAAAATCCTTTACTCTATCACTTCACATGTTCTTTCATAGTTTCATAGTTCAAGGTTAGTATGTTTCAATCTGACATAATATACTAAAGCTCTCTATTGTTTCGATGCTTATCATATGCCATTCAGTTGTACAATTGTTACAATGTCTCATAGAGCCACATTGAAATCAGGTGGTCTTAAGGTGATTCAATGATGTTGGTCTTCATGTACACAGTCTTACGAGTTGTGCTTGTTTTGTCATCATGCTCTGATTGTTAAACAATGTCAGTCACATATTTTGCAAGTGCAAGATATCTCACACAAGTTATATTGGCATAAGTTGTCTAAAGAATTGAGTCAATGTTGTCATATTTGTGTTTACCTCTTTCATGAATGCTTTCAAATTAATTACTCTGCTCTGTCGAAAGGATATCTAAACTAAAAGTTCTTGTTGAAGTTTAAAAGGTTTTTTATTTTTATTTTTATTTTATTTTATTTTATTTTATTTCTGTCTATTAGACTTTGATTCACCCCCCTCTCATTGTTTTTCCATACTCCAACAAGTGGTATTAGAGCGTAGGGTCCTCATATAGGTCTAATCAACCTTGGATTGATTCTGGTTTTTGGGAGTTGGTCAAACATGTCATAGACTATGTGTTTTGGAAAATCAGAATGGAAATATATTTGATCTCAATTGCTATTGATGTATAGAGCTAGATCCTTACATAATTCCAACCAAGTTCTTGATAAGAGGAGTACTATGGGTAAGTGCAAAAGAAACAAAAGTCAGAAGAAAAACACTAGTGTCAAGTCTAGTGAAGTATTGTCTCAAGAAAAGTCTTTTCCAGTTGACTCTATAAGTGTTAATAAGGAATCTCTTGTAGAAGAAAATATGTCTAATATAGATCTTGATGGATTCATAGTAAATATGAATGGATCAGATATAGAATGGTGTGTTAGTGACTCTGAGGGAGTAATTCATTTTGAGGCAAAACTTATTGCTGCTCTAGATGAGATTAAGAGGCTTTGAGAAGTAAATCAGAAGTTAGAGAAGCAACTCTAAGAAGAAAGGGAGGTTAAGGATAAAATTCTTACAGATCTTAAAAATGCAAAAAAAATGGTTATAGATTGTAAGCATCAACTTGAAGAAGGAAACAAGATGAAGGAGGAGAATAACTTGCTAATAAAAAGACAATAAGAATCAGATAAATTAATCAATAGTCTGAAGTTAGAAGTCCAAGAGTATAAAAGGATAACAGATGTAGAAAATTATGATTTGGAAGTTAAAAATATTGTGTGTTAAAAACTGGAAGGAGAGGTAATTGCTCTAAATAAAGACATTGAAAGTGTCAAGATTCAGAGAAATCAAAAGTTTGCACAAAGCACCATTAAGCTAAACGAGATGCTGAATAAGAAAAAGCATCACAAAGATATTTTTGGTTTAGGATATGAAAAAAGACAATGTTCAGGAATTCAAGATGAGTCTCAACATGAAATATTATTTGCAACAAAAGATGGACAAAGTTTCAAGGTTAAACAGTCACCAAGAAAGAAGGTAGATTTGGGTCATCATGTTGTTGTTCAGACATAAGATAAATGTGTTGATGAAAGGAAAAAAAGAATATCAAGACCTCCATTTATCAGGTATAACTACTCTCAATTTCATGGCTATTGCTATTGTTGTCATGCTTATGGTCATAGAGCAAGAAATTGTAGGAGGTATGGAAGATATGATCATAGAAGTTTTGGAATGTCAAAAAAGTATGATTCCTTTATTGCTCAAATTGGTTATAATATCACATGCTTTAAGTGTCATAAACTTGGGCATAATGCACAACAGTGTAGGAGTAATTTTAAGGCATCATTTAAAAATAACAATGTAGATGCATTGACCAAGAAAAAGAAAGGGCCCATACAGGTTTGGAGGAGAAAACAAGACCTAGGAAATGAAAATACTAAACTAGTGTATACTGCACAAAAGGAATCAACTGTTGCCTAAAAGGTCAACATAAGGTAAGGGGGAGTTGGTTATTGTATTACTCTTCAACTCCTTAGGGAAATTTTGAAGGTGTGCAAAATAATACTTGTATTGCAGTAACAGTTCTCTATGATGTTGCAAACGTTGCCAACTTTAATGATGGAGTAAATTGATTTGCAATAATAGAACTTTTTGATTTGTAGAGAATAGGTGACAAAATTTATGCATATGCAAACCTTGGAGTGATGGTGCAATCTTTATGGGTGAATGATTGTTTGAGCATAAAATTTATTTTTTTGCATTGTTTTTCAATAATCAAGGTGTGAGCTATATGTTTTATGGATTTGATGTCTTGAAGTGAGATTTTATATTTGAAACAGTGTGGAGACCGTAAAATATTTGTGCATCTATGATCTTGAACATTTCATAAGTTGTTGTAATAGTGATTGGCTCTTACAAAGGGAAAAACATGTGTTCAGGACTGTCATGTGGTTTCTATGTCATTGTTTTACAATGTGAGCATTTGTTTATCTTGATAGTTTGTATCTTGTACACACGATATCTTGAACTGAGAATGATGGAAATTGGTCGCAATGAACATACAAGGACTGTGAGGTCTTGAAAGCAAGCATAACATAGCAAGTAGTGGTGGTACAGGGTATTTGTTTGAGTGATATCAATTAAATTATTCTTGGCTCTTAACATAAGATGACAAGTACTGTGACTTCTTGATGTGGATACCATTCTATCTCTTTTAGAGTGTCTTAACTTTCAATGAATACAAAATACATTAAGCTTCAATACAGGGGTGTTTGACAAATACCATTGTTTGGACAGATCATGATACATCTATAACTTTTGTTAAATCTGGAAGTTTTTTTTGTAGTCATTTGATTAACAAGGTTCAGAAATGACATTAACTCTTCTTTGGCATAGCCTCTACTTAATAACTGTGGTATTGATACTGAAAGTAAGTGTTTGTTATGGCTTATATGTGGTATAATGAATTTCCAATGCTCTTGCAATAATAAAGAAACTTGCTTTAAAATAATGCACAAAACTCTAATGTGCTTGATGAATTTCAATGGTATCAAGTCACAAGTATATTTTATTTGGCAGTATTCATGGTGTTTCTTTATGGTTCACAAGCTAAGTTATTTGACAACTCAGAGTTGCTTAATACATTCCAAATTACTTGATCTTGTGTTGATTCTAAAGGATAGTTGTCAGGATGATTGGTGATATATGGTCTAGTGGTGGCGCTCGTATCAAATGATAAAATGAGCAAGTGACAACTTCATGATATTATAGGTTCAAAAATATCTATTAGACACAATGTTATGCCTTCTTGTGACATTGTGATAGATGTTGAATAGTATCATGTTTTATGACAGTACCATGCTAGAAAGAGATTTGCTTTGTTATCTCAAATAGGTGGAGAAGCTCAAAATACTTTTGATGTTGTAGATGCAACCTTGCAAATGACATAATTTCTTGAGAAGTGCATAGTTGATGCCTTAGTACATGGTCATTCATGTTGGTAACATTGTTTATACAGTTGATATTTGGTGTAGACAGGTTCTTTGATTGTTTTGGATACAAAGATATTGTGATTGCTCATGAGATTAACACAAGGAGATATATGACATAGAGCTATTTGATTATGGTTGAAGTAATAATATGTTGATAGTCTTTGATTCTTGATTTCTACTTTCAGATGGATATGTGTTGGTTGGCTTCTCAGTTATTTATATTCATGGCATCTCACATTCTCTTCTTTCATTCTTTGTCATTGAGGAAAAAAGGGGGAGAGATGATATGTGTTTTGCCATCAAGGACAAAGGGGGAGTTTGTTGGCTTTCAGTTGTTTATGTGTTAGTTTGTCCTTGATGCCAAAACTATTTTATGGTGTTCATGACATCACTGGTTCTATTCTTTGGATTCTTAGTCTGATGAATGTGTAATATGCAGATTCACATGGTTGGTAATATGCAGCTACACAATTACAAGATTGTGATGATATGCTTGATGGATGTGACAAGATGCAAATTGATATATGATTTGCAGTTACATGTTACAGTTACAGGTCATTGATTCAGATATTTGATATATATACATTTGTTGAGGCTGACAATGTTTATTACTTGTGTTTCAGTAGTTTGATTTCTCAAAGACTACATGTCACAGTGTTTGCCACAGGTATATTCAGGCTGTCTTTGAATGATATATTAGTGCATTGTCAATCTTAAGTTATTGCACTATTGTATTGTTTTAAGGAATTCATGGTGTTTTGACCTGATCAATTAAAGTCACAATGTGAATATGGTGATATCAAAAAGTAGTGGTTTTGAACATATTGGATAATTCAACATTCTTTGTTTCACTTGATATACTCAGTGACAACATTCAATACAGGTTGACTAATGCTTGGCGTATTCTTGTGTTATGGGCACATTGTATTTATTTTTGATGCAATCATGTGCTTGACATATATTTGTCAACAATGTTAATGGGATTAAAACCCCATCGATGGCAAGAAATCACTTTGTAAAGTGATAAAGGTATCAGGCAACATATTATTGAAATATTTAGCTTATACTAAAGGTTAATGGTTTTGGGGCAGCATTATTATTGATTTGCATTTTTGTTTTATTGTTAAACTCAATCATATTGAACATATGCAATTAGGTCTCATTGCAATACTTATCAAAGGAAGTTGACTTTGTTGAAAAGTCTCATGGCAGTGATAAGGTAATCGATATATTGTGGTGTTGACAACTTTCATTCCATGGATTTAATAATTAACAATGTTTACATTGTCAGCAATTTTGGCAGAGTTATCATTTGTGTTGACAAGCATGTGGATTTCAAATGTTTATCAATGATTGTTAACCTTGAAAGCGATGGACTCCAAAAGATTATCATTTACTATTGAGTTCAGTTTGAGATGATTATGCTATTTGTAAAAAACCATTTCATTATGCTTGATTAGGGTTTGTAACCCTAGCCATTGTGGTTTTCTGTGGTCTATAAATTCTTTGTTTTCTTCAGCCGACATACTGCGGATTTGAAAGCTAGCTCACTGTATGAGCTTAGCCGACATATGGAATGTTTTGAGCTTGAGAAACTATGTAAGTGCGGGTATTTGGAAAAAGAAACGACATTGGCAGTTGGCTTCACTTAGCTGGATGTTATCAGGTTTTGAGACTTGTCTTTCAGTTTGGTTTTTCATCGAAAATAGGTATTATTTTTGTTGAAAATTGTTTCTTGAAGCAAATGAGTAAAGGAAGTTAATTTTTTTTAAGGCTCGGACTATAACTGAAATAGTTTGTTAACTTTGTTAACTGTGGTGATATTTGTAAGGATTATTTAGGGGTTTTCCATTTAACCCTAACCCGAGTTGGTTTATAGTTGTTGAAACTACATTCAGTGATTTTAAAATGACAACATTTTTGTCAATGACGGTGGCTTGAAGAGGAAAACAACAAACATACATTTTGTGAGAAATTTTTGAGATGTATTGATACAATGTTCAGTCTTGAAAATCTTGAAAAGTGATTTTGTAACAGTGTTTACATTGAAAACTATTTTGTAATATGTTACAGTAATATCAATTGATGTATCAATTGGAGATGTTATCAGTCTTATATAACATTCTCCTATGTGCTTATTGAAAATCATTTATTGACAGTCTTCTATTGAGGCACTAGCAATGCTAATTTGCATTACTAGGGTATTGATGGAACACTGTTTGATTATATACATTAGATTTTGTGGAGTTGGTGCTCCTATAAATTTGTGGAGTTGGTGCTTCTGAATTGTATGGAGTTGGTGCTCCTAAACTTTGTAGAGTTGGTGCTCTATCTGAATAAAGTGATATAATTTTTGAGTGGTTTTTATTCCCCAAGAGGGTTTCCACTCAAGACATATAATGTGTTATGTGATGAGTCTTTGTGTGATTGTATTTCATGTCTATATCTTATTTTCATAAGTTATCAGATGCATTAATGTCTATTATCAATTCTTATTTCAGCAATGCTAATGTAGTCTGCTGTTACAAGCATTTTCATAGTCATATGTTGCAAACTGGTTTAACAACTCATGTTTTGCATGTTATGGTGAAAAGCATTTAGTCTATCACTTCAAATGTTCTTTCATAGTTTCATAGTTCAAGGTTAGTATGTTTCAATTTGACATAATGTACTGAAGCTCTATGTTGTTTCAATGCTTATCATATGTCATTCAATTGTACAGTTGTTATAGTGTCTCATAAAGCCACATTGAAATCAGGTGGTCTTAAGGTGATTCAATGATGTTGGTCTTCATGCACACAGTCTTATGAGTTGTGCTTGTTTTGTCATCATGCTCTGATTGTTAAACAACGTCAGTCACATATTTTGCAAGTGCAAGATATCTCACACAAGTTATATTGGAATAAGTTGTCTAAAAGAACTGAGTCAATGTTGTCATATTTGTGTTTACCTCTTTCATGAATGCTTTCAAAGTAATTACTTTGCTCTTTCGAAAGGACATATGAACTAAAAGTTCTTGTTGAAGTTTAAAAGGTTTTATTTTTGGTCTGTCTATCAGACACTGATTCACCACCCCTCTCAGTGTCTATCCATACTCCAATAGTGTTGTGTGCCACAACATCTCTACCTCTCATTTCTCTCCTTAGAATACCATGTGCTCCTTTGTGTAGCACACATCATCCTAAGGGGGGGCTACCATGTTCTAATTTTCAATAAGGAAAATTCTTTCAAAAGGATTCCTTGATGTCAATTTTTCTTTATAATGAATTCTTTGACGAAAGAATCCCTTGTTGAAATCTCTCATTTTCTAAAATGTTGTAATCTCTCAAGACTCTTGGATGAATTTTTCTTTCGAAAAGGATCTTGTATGTGAAAGAGCCTGAAAAAATTTCCTTTGAAAAAGTAATTTTTCTAAAATGAAATAGTCTGAAAACTTTCCTTTGAAAACGAGTACTCCTTCCAACAGATTCCTTGATGAAAAATCTTTCAAAAGGATCATTTTATGATAGAATAACTTGTAGAAAATGTGGTGTCTTTCAATTAAAGTGTTCCTTTGAATGGGCCCCTTGGTTTCTTGAAGGGTTCCTTATCGGAGGAACCCCCTTTGAAATGTTTCTCCTCAAAATGAAACCTTTGATGTCTTGCAATGTGTGTATTTTATCTAATATTTGATGTTACGTGTCTTGGTTCCAGACATCTTATATCTTGGCATCTAGCTTGGGGGTAGCTTGACTAGAATCATCTTTTCTATGGTTGTCCTACAACACAATTTGTAGTAGTCATAGGCTTATATGATCAAACTGTGTCTTATCATTCTAGCTTGTGTGTCTTATGAATGAGTGTCTTATGATTAGCCTTTTTTCCTAACATATTTTGTCTGCAGCCTAACATGTTTATAGTGAGATTGCAACTAGCTTTGTAGGACTGAGAAGCTGTGGAGCTCTCCCTCTTTTGCATCTAGGTATGTCGGATCGAAGATTAGATTCCTCAACGTTATTGGTATATTCTCTTCAACCTCTTTATACTTTAGTTTGCATACACATTGACACATATGCTCGCTAAAGTGGGGGAAAAATGTAATGGCACAAATTTGCACCCTAGGAAAATTTAGAATTTATTTTACCCTTACTTTAAAAATTATAAGTTTAATGATGCAAAACTCATCATCGTCTTCCCATTCCTTCCACATAGCCTTGTCTTTTTACGTTGGTGGAGGTATATTTTTTGAGGATGTGCATGCTCCACGTGAACATTTGTGCACCCCACTATTATTTTGACAAGTTCCTACCCCTGAGACTCATAGAAGCATTACATTTCCTGGTTGGTCGTGAAGGTAACATCCTTTGTCAGGTCTTGACCGATGAAAAATGACTCCTTACCTCCTTTTTTATCATTCAAATCCATTCTTTCCCTTGCTCATGCTAATTCTTTCATTCTCTGACTCCCTCTTATGTTGCTTCTCTCATTCTCAAGCTCATTCTTTAGCTCTTCTTGATCATTCTTTCCCTTTTTTGCTACTACAAGATCTCTTCTTGGGCTCTACAACGCTTTCTTGTTGCAACACCATTGTTTTTGCAGGGTCTCCAAAGCTCCTTTCTCTTAGCAAGGTCTCATCTCTCATCATCTTCTCCTCTCAGACTTGAGTGCTAGCAAAAGGGAAGGTGATATCCCTCTTTTTATTTACTTGCATCATTATGTCTTATAGAGTAGCATTCAAGCTATCTTTACACTCTATTTGATAGTGTCTTTTCCATTCCGTCTTTATTGATTTTCTCTTTATCATTTCATATCTAGCTATCTGTGGAGGTGGGAACACCAAAATGGGGATCTGATTGAGGAAGACCTCAAAACAAAGCCCAAGAATTTTTTTGTTTTCGTGTGTGTAGGTGTTGGTTCATTTATTTGGAGTTAAAGCTAAAGAGTCAAATCTCACATGAATGATATCTTTTCCTACTCTTTCCTTGTCAATTTCACTAGATTGATTCTCTCTAGTATTCTTCTTATTATACTTTCTGCAAGCTGTATTTTCTTTGTCAAACTATAAAACCTCAACAATCAGGTCGTGAGTAGGTCCTCTGTGTTTTATGATTGTTCATCAGACCTTTGTCTATATAAGACATCAATGTGTCCTTGAGATTCCAATGCAACACGTTGGATTCTGATTATCGTGTTGTCGTCCTTAGACAGTGAGTTATCCGGTCTACAGTTTGAAACCTCTAAGACCAGCTCACTTGATTCTGGAAACACCTATCTTCAGCTAGAAGGGAAATCATGCTCTGTTTACCCTTCCTTTTCAGCCTCTCTCTCAACCTGTCAAACAACCTGAGGTAGTTTAGAGTAGTTCGTTCCTTGGGGATCTCTCGTGACTTGGAGCCTTGGGGTTGAAGAATCCCCCTACTCTACATAACACAACAATAATTAATTATACTCAAACAACACAAAAAACTTGCATAAATGATTTAAACTCTAGTAGTAGCTTAAATTGATTATAATCTAATCTCTACAACAAAGGGAGTATTATGACAGTCATTACAACAACAAAACATAACATTAACAAAAATTTCTCACACTGATTCACTGAACTTTCTTGCAAATTCTTGAAGCTCCAATACACTCCTTGAGTGACAATGCTCTCAAAGAACCAAAAGGTGTTCATTCTTTAATTCTAGCAACCAATGGGTTTTTGTACATTGATCACAGTCTCATATAAGTTTTTGTCCACATAAGATCACTTGAACACATAGTGTGTAAGAGATACGACAACATAACATAGATTATTACAATTGAAATATTTTCCTAATTTTATATTCTACCCACCCAAAAGATCAAACTAGTTGGCCTAGACCCAAGTTGGCACCAAGGCCCAAATTTGAATTCTACAGGCTACATCTATGGTTAGCCATAGTGGGCCTTTTTCACATTACATCACATGTTGGCCTTACATGTCGTATAGAATTTCTCATCAAAGGTTCAAAGTTTCTTTCCTTCCAACTTGGCATGCATTGAGCCATAACCCCAATCCCCAACCTTTGATAGCTCCTTCGCATGTATCAAGTAGCAAATCCAATCCCTAACGTCCAATAGGTCTTAGCATGCATCAAGTGACAACCCCAATCCCTAACATCCGAAAGGTTCTTGGAATGTGTCAGACAACCTTGATCACCAATCTTTGACAACTCTTGAGCTTGAGTCAAGCCACATTCTCGATCTTTGATCTTCAATGTATCCCTAGAATGAGTCAAGTGGTAGTCCCAAACTTCAATCTCCAATGCCTCCATGTCCTTTTCATGTGTTGGAAGCAACCCGATCCTCGACCTCTAACAAGTTCTTAGCCTAGACCCAAGTTGGCACCAAGGATCAAATTTGAGTTCTACACACTACATCACAAGTCACCCTTAGTGGATCTTTTGCATGCTAGACTTCTAGGCCTTACATACTTTCTTGTTAGAGGTTTGAAGTTTCTCCTTCCTTCCAACTTAGCATGTGTTGAGTCACAAACCCAATCCATAACCTCCAATATCTCCTTGGCATGCGTCTGGTAGAAACCTTGATCCATAATCTTCAACAGGTCCTTCACATGCATCGAGTAGAAAATTTGATCCTTGACCTTCAACAAGTTCTTGGCATGCGTCAAGTAACCCTAATCATCAATCTCCAACAAATCTCAGGCATGATTCAAGCCGTAGTCTTGATCTCCAATCTACAACATCTCCTTGGAATGAGTTTTGTAGTAACAAATCCCAATCTCTGATGTCTCCTTATCCTTTTCATGCGTTGGGTAGAAAGCCTAATCCCTGACCTTCAACAAGTTCTTGGCATGCATTAGGTAACAACTCTGATCCCCAATCTCCAACAAATATCGAGCACAAGTCAAGTCGTAATCTTGATCTTTGATCTTTGATGTCTCCCTAGCATGAGCTAGACGACAATATTGACCTTCGATCTCCAACATCTCCTTAAGAAAGAAGTCTTTCATCCTATTTTTGGAAAGGGAACATGATATTAAGACATGAAGGATCTTAAGAGTCTAAGTTTCGTAAGATAGATCCATGTGAGATAAGATCATCTAAGTTGTGACATGCTTTTCCATTGTTGTTATGTCTTGATTTTACTTTGTTCCTACATGATAAGGCACCGATCCTTGATTATTGCATTTGACTCATTACCTCAAATTTATAATTGATTTGAATATCTACAAAAAAGTAAAGTTATATGAAGTTTGTTTGGCTTCATGGAGCTAAAATTTGTATTGTATTTATCTCTCTTTTGGGGAGGAGTTTTGTCCACTAGGTTTTCTCCTCTTCTCCATTTGTGAGAGATTTCTTTACATTGCATTTGTACATGGCTACCCCCATCTTTGCATCATTTGCATAATAACTACACTTCCTAAGATGCACTTATGGGGGGTGTTGGTGTAATTAATTATTTACACTTACATAAGTTTACTTAGGCATTTAATTATATTCCTAGGTATCCTTTCCTAGGTGATAGGTTCACATGTTTGCTTAGGATATAAGATTCCTTCTAGAAGGATGCATTGTCTTTTCTAGAAGTCTTATCTTATCTTGCATCATTTCCTAGGTAGTTAGTTAGTTGTCTCATGTCATATGATTAAGAAACTTGTCATAATATTATGACATCTCATGTCTCACCTTGGCTATATAACCAAGGATCTCCACTACATTGTACACACAACTACATTGATTATTTTTGCATTCATTGATAGGAATATAGTTTATTCTTGTCATATTGATCTTCTGAGTATTTTATGCTTTCCATAGGCCTTTAGATCTTGGGTGGCTATCTCCATAGCCAAATCTTACAATCACCCCCCACTTTCCTCATTCCATATTTGATTCAAGTATTTTTCTATGTTTTAGTTATACTTACATATTGCCCCATAACATTGGACTAAATTCTCCTCCAAAAGGATTTCTACCAATCACAATGGTTTTGTTAGGAGATCAATCATGCAAATTTGGAGTGTCGTTGCATTAGAGGTGTTGATAGCCTCATGTCTTAGTTGGTTTCAAGGCAAATGAATAAAGGAGGTAGGCAATCTAGTCTATTGGATCTAGAACCAATGTACTGTAAAACCCAATGCTAATGAATGTTATTGTAAAGTGGCGCTTATTTCATCTATGTATAGAGAAAGATATACATTTTTTACAATATCAAAATGATTTTTTGAAAATGACTCCTCGTACTATAAATACACTTTTCTCACACTACAAGATAACATACAAACTTGAGCTTGACTAGACCTTATGAAAATAACTTTGAGTGCTACTCGTGTGCAGACACAAATGAAAATAACTAAACTCCTTTACAAATCATGTAAATCCTTTATTCAAGCATTAAATAACATATCCTTGCCATCCAATGGTGGGTAGACTCATGCAAGATCTATTCTCTTTTAAAATTGGCAGTTTAAATGTGCTTCTCTTCCTCTTATTTCTCACTCTTGTTTTTACTATTCTTTGGGTGAAGCTCTAGATGAAATTTCCAACATAATTAATCCTAATGACATCCACTCTTGCAATTAAGATATGAGGATCATAAAAAATACTATTCTTAGAGCTCTAAGTTTCTATTTGACATGATAAACAAAATTAGAAGAATGTGTCATTCATAATTTATGTTATAAAAAATATTTTATCATGTTACCTTAACTCTGAAAACTTTACAAGTTATTAGTATGGAACAAAAATGTGCTAAAAATAAATTGTTGCATTGACTTATAGATTGTTTCAAATATTTGTAATATTGCATGTATCATTGCATGAGGAAAGCTCAATTAGTAACTTTCTTGTGTATCATATGCATTGAAAAACTATATTAATTAAACAAAAACTCCATTATGGTGGTTCCACATATATTTATAAAAGAGCACTGTAATTCTATTCACAATGCTCTAACTATCGTATAGAACCATTCATTTGCTAAGAGGAGCAACTCTTATTAAAAAGATATATGATACTTCAAAAATAATATGATTGTCTTGATAAGTTATTATATAATATTAATGCCCAAGTTTTATATAATATCCCTAAAAAACAAAAATAGTCTTCATAACCATTTAAGGAGGTCATTATATATCTCAAAGAATTCTTATTCTTGTTATAATAATGGTCCAATTCATTCCATTTTTTATAACTAGGATGGAAAAGTGAACCAAATAGGTACATGGAAAATGTTTCAAACTCTTACACATCTATAGGCAAAGTGAAATTGCATTAACTTTCAAAGCATCCTTTGGCTACTATATTTTCTTCTCTTTTGAATATTACTTTAGCCAACATTTTTCACGAGCTTCAAGTATCCTCTAAAACTATTAGGTGCAAATCGCCTACTTATGATTAGTGGCTATTGCCCTCATAATGTGTCTACAGAGCAAGCTTGTAAAGGATAGCTCACTTGTTGCTTAATTTTTTTAGGATCATTACTATATATATTAGTAGCATGACTATTTAATTTATTCTTGAAAGAAACATGATAAATTATTCATCATTGTTATATGTTTAATAGCATGACTATTTTTTGTTAAAGGAAACATGATAAATTATTCATACTTATGTTCGTGAAAATCTCTTATGATGTCCTTGCTAATGATCATTAGACTATATTATAGATTTATGAAGAATACTATATCCTTACTGAAAAATGAAAAATGCATATTAAAAAATTCTTGCACCGAGAATCAACTATTTAATTACTATGTTATTGACTATACCGATGATTCTCTTACATGGATGGTGTAATATTTTTTAAAAAGTTATCTTCTATATTTTTTTAATCAAAGTCACAAATACAAAAGTAGCTCTTGAAGAATCAATGTGGCTTTGAAAATTTATGGAAGAGTTTCAACTGGATACTTGTAAAAGTACCACCTTACTATATGATAATTGGAGTTATTTAACTTGTACCAAAGAATCTCACTTCCAAAGAGAAAAGAACATTGAAGATCATGGGCACCTCACTCAAGTGAAAGCATATTCCATCATAAAAGTTCTCTCTAGTTCTATTCAAGTGAAAGTATTTCATCATAAAAGTTCTCTCCAATTCTATTCATCTAAGTATATAGTGTATACTATGATCAAGAAGAAATAGATTGGAATCTTAGTCACCACATATCAAAACCCCCATGTAGTGATTGGTCTTAGGTGATGCCATTGAGGGGGAGTGTGCATGTCAATGCCACCTTGTGGTTAAATCCTAGATGTATAAGTCCTACATGAATCTATTAAATTTCTTCTCTATGTGAATCTTCCACCTATAAAAGCATCGCATTAAGTCATGTGTGCACTATGTAATGAACCTGGCGTGAGGTTGATTTGAAGAGACTCATGCTCCAATTAAAATATTTATAAGACCTTATCTATAGCATCATTTTTAAAACATAAGAATTATAAGTTATGATAAAATAACTTTCATGTAATTCGGAATACATGGCCTTCATTTTGACATATATTTGTGTCCCTATTTATCATTATCAAAAAGACCTACTTTGTTGAGATATTTCATTTTTTATTATATGAAAATTGACATTTGATGCCCTATTAACATTAAGGGAGAGTATTAAAATATATTGTTATTAGGGGTCATATCCTTCTAACATTTATATAATGTTCTAATATAAGGTTATTAAATCTATATATATATTATATGTTTTATTAAGCATATCCCATTTTAAATAATTATAGTCTAATACTATTAGATTATTAATTATTTATGAATTATTATTTTGAATAGGTGACTAGTATCCCTTAAGGTATTATGCCACCCTTTCTCTTATATTTAAGTTCTCTCTCATTTGAGATTGGAAGAATTTAGATTGATAGTGAATCCTATCATTATGCACGAGGTATTATCGGCCATGTGGAAATATGGAGAAGTGTTCCTGAGGTTTGATCTATGTCAGAATAGAACATTTTTTTAAGTGTTTTAATAAAATGATTGTTTATGAGGTCTTTTATCCGAAAGGATTTTCCTCATGTATATCTTGTGTAATGTGTAAAATCCATGCTTGTATGATTCTTATTTTATGTTTTGTTTATTATGATCAATATCCTAAGATCCTAATTTCTAATAATTGTTAACTAAAGATTTACATTTTAACTCTAAATACTCATTTCCCATATAGAAAGATTGTCTCCATGTCAAAAAAACACATATGAAGACATCTCCAAATGTTACGAGAGTTCTTATGAGAATTCTCACATTTTATACATTTTGTGGAACTTAAAATTTGGAAAACTTCTTATAAAGGCTTCTTAGATATATCATATCAGTTATATTGGTTATTTTCGTTTTGAGTGTAATTAATTAGTTGACAAATACAAAAAGATTTAAAGGAATACAAGAAGATTTCTAGTTTTCTAGTTTTTACAATTTAAAAATAAGATCTTATGAAAGCCCAAAGAGATGCTTATTAGAAGAGAAATAATTAAAAGGATCAAGATGTGTGTACATTGAAGTTTTATCAATTGATTGAAAATATAGTTGATTTTGAGTACCATTATACCACACTTTTAAAGAATGACATGCTTATCTCGGTTTTTATCTGTTTCATTGTCTTGGTTTTCATATGTTCCCTCTAAGTAATTATGGTTTAAAGTTGTTTACGTCATGATATGATTATCAAGTGTCAATATAATTAATCTTTGTTTTCGCTGACATTTAATTATGTACTTTAAAATACTAGTTTTGAAAATTTTAAGCATTTTATATTTTTTTTGTATAGCAATTGTGATTTTTAAAATTGTTGTTTAAGTAATTATAATTTCACAATTTTCTTAAAATTTTCTATTTTTTACAAATTGACTTCTAGTTTTATGTTTTTTATAAATATTTTTTTAATATAAATTTACATTTAAAAAAAAAAGCAATACACAAGGGCAAGGTATTTGCTGACAAAAAAATATGAAATTATAATTATTTACATCTAGAAAAAAAATGCATGAGGGCAGTATGAAAAAAAAGAAATATTTAAAATTTTCAAAACTAGCATTTTAAAATATAAAAAATAAATGTCAACCAAAACAAATATTTAATTATATTGATATTTGAAAATCATCAAGACATAAAACAATTAGCTTCAAACCATGGGCTGGCCAAAGGTAACTTTAGGCCGACAAGAAGTAGGGGAATGTTAACAGATCAGGAAAGCAAGTTTATTTCAACGGTGGCACTCCCTTTGGGCAATCAAACCAATTACTTAGTTGAAGTTGTGATGGCCTATAACAGTCTTAAGTTAGCATATGTCAAGGGTTATAAGAAATTCTGGTTGGAGGTGGACTCTCTAAACATAATCAATGTCTTAAATGTGAACATAATCCTAGTTGGTTGATTGAGACCATCATAGACTCCCAAAATATGGTTAAATCCTTTGATGAGATTATGATTTCACACATTTATCATGAGAGGAATAAGCCCACAAACATGTTTGCTAATGAAGGTGTTAAATGTGAATCATTAAAACAATGGGAGGGGTACACCTCTATACCTATGGGAGGGGTACACCTCTATGCTAATAAAGGTGTTAAAGGTGTTTCCTTCCCTTTTATCATTTAGCGAGGCTTAAGGAATGGTATTTGTGGTTTGTTTGTTGGGGAATTTAAGAAATTAAAAAATGTAACTATGAGAGGTGAGAGGAGCAAAGTGGAGCCCTTGTCCTGTGATAGGGTCTACTGGAACCACAAGGTGTGGAGGATTGTGGAGGGAAGCTTTACTCCCTACTTGGAGAAGCTTCACGGACATGACCTAGAGGCTACTAAGCTCTTTATTAAAAGGTGGAAAAACATAATGTTGAGTGTGCATAGTAAAGAAAACGTTATCAATGAGGAGGTGATTGCTAAAATTGTAGGGCTCTCGATGCATGACAAGAAGTTTTTTCATGATAGAAAGGTAAATGACGAAGCCCTGAATTAATTCTTTAAGGGAAATGAGCGTACTAAGCTGGTGAAGTTTTCCTCCTAAGGTTACGACCGCTTGTCCATCAAACCCATCTGGGCGGAGGTACCTGAGGTCGTTATTCAGTACATCACATTGGATGGAAGGTTCAGTATGATATGTGGTGTGCATTTCATTTTCCTTAACCACTTTCATCATAAAATGTTGGCCTCATTTCCTTTATTTTCTTTTAGCTTTTCTACATCTTCTTGTTAAGGAACACTCCAAAAACCCTAAATTGCATGTTCTGCATGAGACACTAATAATTCTCATTATGGAATTTGTAAAAGATCAAACCCCAAAATTGGATCCTAAGGGGAAGTTTAATGCTAAGAGAAAACAAAAACTTATGGTGATGCACTACTCGGATGAGTTTTGGCACCAATGATGATGAGGAAGACGAGGAATGGAAAGAGGAAGATGAGGGTGAAGATTATGTGGAAGTGTTCTCTATGTAACCTTCAGAGGATGAGGACCCCAAGAAAAGGAAGATCTATGGTAAGAAGAATTCCCCTAAAAAGAAAGTGAAGAGACATATTTCTTGGTTTGAGGGCTCACAGATAAGGGAGGAGAATGATGGGTACAATACTCACATGAAGGGGAAGCAAATCTTAAAAAACTAAAGTGGATGAGTCTTATAAAGGTAAGGAGAAAGTTGACGATAAAATGGCTACATTGAACTCGTCACTAAAGAAAGACAATGCAAAGGATATCCAGGGTGTTGTTGATTTCCCTTATTTGTCAAAGGACTTTACATATCTACATCCAAATAGAGAGGAGATTTACAATGCTTTGGGGCTGGTATCTACATCCAAATAGAGAGGAGATTTACAATGCTTTGGGGCTGGCTAAGGAAGGGGTTACAAACCATTTTAAATTCTCAAAATGGTTCTTCCTCGGAATTAACAAAATTAATATCAAAATTCAAGCCATGCAGAAGAAAAACACTGAGGATAGGGATCAACCAAGGTTTGGAACAAGGATATGAAGAATGGGATTGAAGGTTTGGAGAACTCTATAAATATTCTAAAAATGGAGTTTGAAAACGTATGACAAAATTGGAAGATAAAGTTTAGGAAACAAATAAAAATCTAGATAACATGTTGAAGATTAGTCATTGCTTTGTAGAAAACAGTGTTGAGGGGATCAAAATTCTTATAGAAAAGATCAAACAATTGGAAGAAGAGCAAATAACTGAAGTGATCCCTAAGAAGGCTAGAAAGAAAGAAACAACCAACAAGGATAAAGGTTAAAAAAAAGTGCAGACCAAGACTAAGGGGCCTAGCTTGAGGACTCAAAGAGAGCAAGAATAAATCCTTTGAGGAAAATAAAGAGTTGTTGAACTTGGCTAACCTTCATCAAAACTTTTATAATCAAGAGCTAGAAATGGCAAACACTCTTAAGAATATGAAATAGTTGTTTCCTTTGGTTGTTTTTTTTGCTTTTAGTTTGTTGTTGGTTGGTTGCTATATGACTATGTTTTAATCTTGTAACAGCATTTTGTTTATAAGGGTTTTGAGTCCCTCCAAAACTTGTTTTTCCTCTTAATAAAAAACAATTAGCTTCAAGTCATAATCATCTAGAAGAATTATGAGGACCAAAACAAAAATGCTATTATTTTAGAATATGTTATGAAATACTCAAAGATAATTATATTTTCAATCAAATGATATAACTTCAATGCATAGAGATCTCAATCATTCTTATTGTAAAAAATAAGAAAATTTATATTGAAAAAATAATTATAAAAAATAGAAAACTAGAAGTCAATTTGTAAAACATAGAAATTTCAAAAAAAAAAGGGCGACATGTGCTGAGACAAAAAAATGTGAAACTATAATTATTTAAATAACAATTTAAAAAATCACAATTGCTATACAACAAAAAAAATAAAAATTAAATGCTTAAAATTTTCAAAGCTAGTTATAATTTTTTATACTTTTCGTCCCCAAGTACCTGTCTCCCATTTTCTTGAAAAACAGTGTATCAGTACCCATCGGTCTCCCATAACTTTGCTTAACACTAAATGAATTGAACATTCTGCAAAGCTCTCACGTTACCCAACTATTTGTTTCCTCCACATTTGGTTCTTGTAAATATAAAAGATGGATGACCACCAACAGGTTGTCTCCATTCATGTTTCATGAGAGTATGCTTGTTTGTATTTCGTTGCAGTATACTTTGATAGTTTTTCTTGCTTTTTAATAATTTCATTGTTTACCAAAATAGTGACAGTGTATATCGCAAGTAAAAGAAATGTAAAAAGGTAGTCATATTTGCTGCATCAACTTACAAAAAATTATATATTTTTAGGTGCATCTAATTCAACATAAGGACCTTTTTCAGTCTTTGAATCGAAGTTATGGATCTTGCCTTTAGTCATCTGTAACGATCAAATTTTGAAGTAATGAATTTAAAATCCTTGTATACATACTCATTCGGGGATTGCTTCTTTTTCTCCAATTCCAGTCCTTGCCTAGTGTGGTTCAATTCAACCAAAAGTAAAATGTCATCTATAAAAATGGCTGTGCTCGCTTCTGTATGGTTACTTCAAATGATCAAAGTTATATATCCAACTCATGAATAGATTATGGGATAAGTATGCTAATAAATGGTAGTGATAATCTGGCAATTATTTGCCATGAGAATATAGAAATATTTTCTATTTAAAAAAGAAAAACACCAGTTTCTATCCTTCAAACCTTGGATTTTTGCTAGCTTCAGTAAGTAGCTACCTCCATTATTCTGTGCAAAGTAATAAATTATTTATAAGAGTAGAACACTTGTACTCTTCTGGAATCTGAATAACCAAAATAGATAATGATGGTAATAAATTACAAGCTTTAAACATCCAGGCAGATACAACTCTATATGGATCAGATCGATTAGGTCAAAATGCTCCAATGTTAAAAACTTTAGCGGTGTTGTCATCTCCTCCTGTGACAATAAACTGTCTATCCCTGGAAAAAAATATCACCAATTCAATATGTAATGACAGAAATCAATATCGGTCAAAGCATGCTGCATTTTATTTATATCTATGAGGTGGTTCAATGAAGCATAATACATGAAGCACTAACAGCACTAATGTCAAAGGTCTAGAAAACATACATTGTGATTGCCATATCCCGTATTGAATCACTGTGACCGTGGAAAATTCTTTCACAAATTCCTGACCGGCTATCCCAAAGGCGGACATTTCCATCAAGGCAGCCAGTAATGATGTGCTTAGATGAATATGACCACAAGAATCTTATAACACCTTCCTGTCATTAATCAACACTAAATGTTTCACAATCGCCCATATGAATGGACATAAATATAACATCTGGCACATGAAGAACAGATCTATATATAGCAAAAAACATGCCTCATGTTGACAAGTACACCGAAGAGAAAAGCTTTGTAGTTCCCAAATCATAAGCTTTCCATCCATCCCACCTGTTGAAACCCATGTCAAGCTGCAACACAAGGGAAATAAGTTTAGATAAGCTGGCAGTTTGAACAAGGAATTTGTATATTCTTTTAACCAAAGTTTCTCATTTCATAAAAGCTCAAAGGTCCGATCACTTTAAAATAGAATCCGAACCAAATAGGAGATGATGACCATAAGACAAAGATATCCAACACTGTATTTTAAAGCCCTTATGGTGAGATTATCCAGCACAATCTGTTTGGAGGATATTCAACTTGTGCATTTGAAGAATACCACAAGGCTTACACTTTTCTAATAAACAAAGAATATTTTGGCATCTGGTTAACTCCTTTTCCAGACAATTTAAGAAAGCTATCAATACAACACGCACCAGCTAAATAGGGAAAATACCCTACAACTCTCCCATTTCAGGAAAATAAAAAATCTTTCAATTGCATACAACTCGTACCACAATGCTTACACTTTTCTAGTAATCAAAGTATATCTTGGCATATGGTTAATTCCTTCGTCAGACAACTTAAACAAGTTATCCATACAACACACACCAGCTAAATAGGAAAACAACCATATCAGTAATCTACTAGAATCTTAATAACCACAGAGACCAAAGTAAGCCATAGTACATAGCACTCCCAATGGCTCCCAGTGGAGACTATCCTTGTTTATGTCTTTGCCTTGACCATATGCAGCATTGCCATGCAGTAAAAGTTGTGAAAATCACTTACTAATTCTCAGAAAAGCATTCCACAAATCAATATTGAACCTATAATTATTTAAGATGATCTTCAATTCCACTCAAAACTGATTCAATGTTCTCAATCTGAAACGTTGAAGCTACAAGGCACGATGCTTGATTCACCAAATCATTAAATAGTACTTCCGAGGTTGGCTTCTTTTACCCTTTGTACTAATCAAAGTGGGATTATTTTCCTAGATTTTCCTCTGGATTTCCATACTTTTCCTATATCCTATTATCCTCTAACTACTTAATGGCCTCTTGCAGCTCCTGTACTCTACTCAACTTCTTGACTGGTAGGACTAGCCTATGCAAGTGTGAATTGCAAATGTCCCTTACTCCCTGTTTTAAGTTCACTGGATTGTTATGCGGACAACAGTCACTGTGATCACTGAAATCACACAGCCAGCACAACCTCCTCAATACTTGATTTGATTAACATTTATTGCAATGCGCCTTTCCTGCAATCAACAATTCACAGCAATGGAATCATTATACATCTTTTCTACCCCTATGGTATTCTAGTTTCTTCTTGGTCTCGCATTTTCATTTTCCTCATACTTCGGAATCTCAGATAGTTATTTGCGCAAATATTTTAAATACACACATAGTCATGTCATAATCAAATAATATGAAATTTAAATACATATGTCTAGTCTAAGTCAACTTTATTGGGATTATTATTAAGTATATTAAGTGGCTGTGATAATCAAAACATTTATACATGTAGCCATCCAGTTTTACAAATACAATCCAGCCATAACATGAAAGTGTGGCATTCCAGCATGCATTGCTGCAGCATAACTTGCTTCTAGTAGCAGGTCCATTAGTGTGGTCAGCACCAATTGTGTTTGAGCACAAAGCTTACACTCATTTGCATTGGTCAATTCTGCTTTGCCTTGGGACTTTTGTGTAAGATTGGGCTATGGAGATAGACACCCAAGGTCAAAGCATTCCAATGAAACCATAAAAAAGACCCAAAATGAGAGAATAGTTCAATGTTATCAAAGGATGCGAACATACAATGATGGCAGATTACATTACAAAAGATTGCTCATATGAGAGCAAGAGGTAGGTATCTAAAGGATACACCACAAAGAGATGTGAATGTACAACCAATAAGAGGAGATGTAGTCACATGTGTGCACATCTCCATCAAACTAGGAAGTACAAGTCCCATGATACAAGTAAATCCTACCTATATGTATAGCTACTTAAGCAAGCTTATCCTATCCTACGTGCATAGTAAGCAATACCATAATTAAACTAAACATGAAAATAAAATAATGCACCAACACCACTTTTAAGCAATAAAGTAATTAAACTAAGTAGGTGTAGCTTAGGTGGGTAGGAAAATGGATCTGAGTTAATCAGTTGCCATGTTAGGTACCCATGTACGAAATGACCCCCTTGAAAAAGATGAGGATTACAAAACCCATAAGACAAAACTCCCCCCAAATGAGGATTTGTAACAAACACAACCTTAGAACAAGGAATTTACTTGGAATTTTAACCATAAAGTAAAAAGTACTCATTCCATAAAAATAGGACATAAAAATTTTCTTTCAATAATTGAAAATTGCAATTGCATAACTGATATCATAAGCATAGCATAATAAATTCATTTCACTTTTTGAACTAGAAAGAATAAACAACTTTTCTTTTTAACATTTTCCACATGAATGATTTCGAATAAATAACATGAACATTTAATATTTAAGGAACAAGATCAGAAATCCATATCTAGATACCTTTTTTCTTTCTTTCTCACAAGACTCGGCATGCCATCTGCAAGAGGGAGAGCATCACCCAGGTGCTTTACCTCCAACCACAGACTAGCAGTCCCCCGCACACATTCCTAACTAGAAGTGGCCCTGCCCTTCAACAAAGGGAATAGTTAAGAACCCTCTAGTAATTGCCATCTGAGCTTTGGTGTTATGCCCTACTTAACCAATACTATCAAACAACTATGGAGACCTTCCAACTATGAATGACAACTCTGATTGTGTTAAGTATCTGAAACACAGTGAACTGACAAGTGCAAGCAGATGCTATTGCACTCACTTTGGTCAAAGTATTTGTAATATATATACAATTGCTACTTAGGAGCTAAGTCGTTCATTCACCCACCCTACTCGACTTGGAAAACTTTATCTGACCTATGGTTAAAACATACTATAGACCAACTAGTTCTACTAACATAGGGTTTATATTCTTAAGCGCATACCCACTAAGGTGGTCAAAATAACTAGATTGATATAACATCATGGACAATGAATTCCCTGTTACATTCCTGTAACATCTAGGATCTAGGCTACTGCCTCTAATTCAAGCCCTATCATAACCCATAAGGTTTACCATTCACCTATTCTTAGGCTTCTTAGACAGATAATAATGACACTATGCCATCATCCTTACATACACATGCTCATATAGATAATATTGGCACTATGTCATACAAACATGGAAATATCATTATTTGAGCTAAATAGAGGATTACTTCCTCTTACTCACGTTTTAAAACTCCCATTAACAAGTCATAAGGTTGAGTTCACAATTCATCATAATAGATGATGGGGTTTATGTTATGTAGTAACATCATGATTACAAGCAATTGGATAATCTGGTCAACCCCCAAATTCTTATTACTCAAGCAGCATAACATACTATTTATTCTCATTTAGCTCTTTAGGAAATTACTCAATAAAGTTTGCTATTTCCCTAGCATTTGAACCATATTCTCTATTATGAACTCATATATAATAGACTAAATTTAGAATTCATAAAAGTATCATTTCATTCATATTTTCAGAGATATCAATATAAAAATATCATTATTTAGTCTCCTATTTTCAGACTACATAAGTTCATTCTTTTAAACATTCATAAAAAACTCTTTTTTTAATAATACTTAACATTCTCATATAAAACTCTTTGATAAGAAGATAAAAAGTTTGCAACAAATAAAACATGCCTACAAATTCTGACTTTTAGCTGCAAATAGTTCCTTGTTGTATCCTCTAGTTTGACAACGCTCAGCTACACTCCTTCAATTAGTTTAACAGCTGCTTACACCTCTATCTCAGATAATGCAATCTCTAATTACTTAAAAATACTAACTCTCGGCTACTACTTGCTGTTATCACTTCTTTGAACTGATTTTGCAAACTCTAAAATGTTGAGATTAGTACCTCAGACTATACAGCTCCTTCCCTATGCCTTTCAGCAACCAAACAAACAGAAATCAACTCGTTGTTATAAGCAAAGCTTACTCAGATTTAATACATTCCACTACTGAGGAATATGGCGCCATATTTATGCTTGCACAACCAATTTTCTCTTTTAAAACTACTTCTTAAAGAGGCTCAACCAGCTCTTAGTTATGCCACGATTTGAAACAATTTAACAACATCCATTTTGCAGTATTTAATTGCTTTGAATGCACAGCCATAGGCGCCACTATGGTAGTTGGCTAAGTTACTGGGTTCTTCTGTTTTGCCCCCCGTACCTATGTGGGTACGGTTCTTGTCCTGGTCCTGGTCCTTTACTGGTTCTTCCTGGGTTCTCTCAGGGTCCTTTTCAGGCACCCCAGTTTCCCTATGCAAACTCTAAAATGTTGAGATTAGTAACTCAGACTATACAACTCCTTCCCTATGCCTTTCAGCAACCAAAACAAACAGAAATCAACTCGTTTTTATAAGCAAAGCTTACTCAGATTTAATACATTCCACTATTGAGGAATATGGCGCCATATTTATGCTTGCACAACCAATTTTCTCTTTTAAAACTGCCTCTTAAAGAAGCTCAACCAGCTCTTAGTTATGCCATGATTTGAAACAATTTAACAACATCCATTTTGCAGTATTTAATTGCTTTGAATGTGCAGCTATAGGCGCCAGTGCCACCATGGTAGTTGGCTAATTTAACGGGTTCTTCTGTTTTGCCCCCCGTACCTGTGTGGGTACGGTTCTAGTCCTGGTCTTGGTCCTTTACTGATTCTTGGGTCTTGGGCCTGGGCCCCCTCTTCCTCCTACCCACCCTGTAGGGGCTTCCCCATCCGGATATAGATTGGCGTGGGTGGGAGGAGATAAGCTACCTCTCAGTACGAGAAATGGATCTAGAAGGATAGAGAGTTATCCCCCTTGGTCCATCTCCCTTTGGATACCTTCCATCAATAGCCCTATCTTTTCTATGTTGGCGGGGCTGGCAGCGGAAAGAAAAAGTACTATAGGGTTAATAGTCAGCTCCTACCTAAAGAGATAGATATAGAAGGATGGAGAGATATCTTCCTTGTACTGGTACCGGTACCAGCAGGTTAAGGAGATGGACGACTGCTTTCATCCAGCTTTCGATTTAATCTATCTGGCATGTGACCCCCTCCCCTCAATTGCCCTAGGGGATGGGGCCAAAAAAACTTTATCTAGCCATCTCTCTATCTGCCAATGTAAGAACACTTTGTGCCCTTGATTTTATGTCACCTTTTTTTTTGTGTGTTTTGATGTTTAATGAGGGTTTTCAGCTTTATGTGTTTTTTTGCAAATTAAGAGAATGCTGGAAATCAAATGATAGAAAACTAAAACTAATTTGCAGCTCCCAAAAATATCTTAATTTATTGAATACTTGCGAAGAGAACAATCTACAAGCATACCCAAAACAAATCATTAACATGCAGCTGCTGTCCTCAATTTGTAGCCCAAAAAGCAACCTTTCAGCAACCTTCAGAGATTCGTTTCTCCTCCAAGAAGCTGCCTTTTTCCTCAACTTGACACGGCTGTGATCTAGTGTCCTAGGCACCCCTTCTAGGATTTCATCAGATTTTTTGAAGCCCTCTTGAGCAAAATCGCCCTTGCTAGTTTGGCCGCCCCTCTGCTGCATATAATTGATAAAAATGATCAAGGCCGAACTCTTCTTTAATCTGTCAAGAGCAGATCAAGAAGGGATCTGCAGTGCTTTTCCTTATCTCAGAAAACTCTGCAAAAATCATGAAATCAAACCCTCTGAATATCTCCTCCAATATGCTCAAATAGAACACCTGTATGATGCCCTCCTGTATGCCTGATTCAGTAGATATCTCACTACTTCAAAAGGCTGCAACAATGGAGAGTTAACGTTCTCCAATGGCTGGCTGAATCATAAACCCTCGGCTTCCTCTCTCAGACAAAAAATCATCAACACCAATGCTCAATCCCTTAATGTAAAAATGACTCCAAAGTAAAATATATACGCTCTCTTGAGAAAGTCGAATTTCTCAAAAAGGCATAATTAATATCATTAAATATAATTTCTTTCATCTTTTTAATATTTCAATAAATACTTTGGAGTGGGCGCCCAATAAATAAATTAAATAAATGGCCCCTTCCTTATGACGCCTAGAACCTCAATTATTAAGTTAAAATATAACTTAATAATATATCTTTTTTAATTAATTAATGTTTATTTGAGCCAAATAAACATTAATAACTCCATAAATACTCAACATCTTTGAATGTCGTCTGAACTGGGTGTTAAGCTGAGGTAACTGCATACGACCACACCCTTACTATAAATAGTAAGTAATGCATACGGAGCCCTGTGAACGCCAAACGAAAGCCAAAATTGAATGCCACTGAACACTGGAGATGATGCAAACCTCAGGAGACCCTCTAACCATCCTCACTAGCCTACGAGGGTCAGAATTATAGGCTAATCTCCTCTAACAATTGATGTTAGCTAGAAGGGGACATCACAGCCAACCATCCTAGCCACCCCACCCTCTAGATGGGGATGGATCTATGTGGATGGATAGGGCCACCCACCCACTTAATCCCCTCCCCTCCCCTATATCTAGATATGATAGATATGAGAGTTGGCTAAGTTACTAGGTTCTTCTGTTTTGCCCCCCGTACCTGTGTGGGTACGATTCTAGTCCTAGTCTTGGTCCTTTACTAGTTCTTCTTGGGTTCTCTCAGGGTCCTTTTTGAGCACCCTAGTTTCCCTATGGTTCCTTCTGTGAAGGACCCATAGAGAACCCGGGGTGCCCGAGAAGGACCTTGGGCAAACTTGGGCCGAACCCAGGGGGACCCAAGGGTGCCCCCCCCCCCAAAAAAAGGAATTTTTTTAAAGCATTTTTAATGTAAGTTAACAAGTAACAAGTAGGTAATTGGTGCAATATCAAGAAGTGCCGGCTTTTTTGAGGCATTGGGTATGGTTTGCTGTTAAATGTATATGCATATGTATGTATGTATACATACATGACACATACATACATAAACAAGTAGGTAATTGGAGCAGTAACAGGAAATGCTAGCTTTTTGGAGACAATGAGTATAGTTTGCTGTTAAATGTATATGCATATGTATGTATTTATGTATGTATATATGTTATATGTGTATGTATATATACATACATGATACATACATACATAAACAGGTAGGTAATTGGTCCAGTAACAAGAAATGCTAGCTTTTTGGAGACATTATAATGCCTTTAAATAGGCACGAGAACATTGACAAAGTCATGCACATGTTTAATTTTTAATTGCAGATTTTAAAGACCCTTATGGTGGCTGATTACCAAGTTCGGCGCCTTAATTCAAATCAGTTTTAAATTGCTATCCTTTAGCAATGATTTGCAGCCTTCTTGAGAGGTCTTTATTATGGCTTTTAAGCCTCAAGAATATGCAAATTATCATAAGCCTTTAATTGAGGCTTTTGCCTCTCGAAAAGCTTTAATTCATATCATCTTTTTCTTTGCAATATTTAATAGATATGACAAATACTTATAATTATATATATATATATAAATACCTATATACATATGCTCATATACCTTTACGTATAAATATATACGTATGTACGTATTTATACATACCTATATATAATATATCAAAACAATGAAACTATTTGATCTTAATGCATACACATATCATAATATATATATGATCATTTCTATATACAAATATCATAACGATGAGATTGATACTAATTCAATTTTGATAATAATAATATATAACGATTAAAACGTTAATAAATAAATACTAATAGTCCTATGGCTTTCTATAAGGAAACCAAGCTTGACTCAACTTAGGTTTACTCGAGAGATACAACTTAAGATCAAACTTACTAAGTTTCAAAAGTATCCAACACCTGACCTATGCACAGACATTGAACTCAGATGGTATTACTATCACGTCCTTATCCATACCCTTCTCTCGAGTGATACTCTCCCTCTCCCTCTAGAGAGCATGAAGTCCTTCCTACATATCCACTTAGAAAAACAAACACATAGTTAGCCATAACATTTTCATCGCATTCATATCTATAATGTCCCATTTTTGAAGTTGACGAATATGTTGGCGTAACAACTAACACCTCTGGAGTAAGAGTTGCTACGAACAGCCTATGTACACTACACAATGAGTGCTCTTCAAATTAGGAGGGGAAGCTCCCTCGTTGTGCTTTACAAAAATACCTGCAAAGGGAAATAAACTAAACTAATTCCTGTCTTTTTGTTTCAGCTGTAGAGGTACAAGGCTTTCTTGAAAACTATATACGTTGCAGCTGAGAATTTTCTCTGGTTTCGCAAATTCACTAACTACAACTAAATTTAATAACTTAAATTCTATCCAGTTCCCTCAAGAAAACAGAGCATGAGAGAACGGAGCAAGGTTTTGACTATCTGACGATAAACGAATTAGATTCTCTACATGAAGGCAAGGTGGCGCAACTATTATCACAATCTGAACAAGTCTATTAGGCACTAAACAGATTTAAGAATTTACTATGACAATCTTATGAAACCCTATGTGGCATAACACTTGATTATAATAGTAAAGACTCCACAAACAGATTTATCATCATAATCTTATGAAACCCTATGTGGCATAACACTTGATCATAACGGTAAAAGTTCACAAAACAGATTTATCATCACAATTGCATGAAACCCTATGTGGCATAACAATTGATCGTAATGATAAAGATGCACAAAACAGATTTATCTAAACTATGGAAAGAATCCACTATCACAATCGCATGAAACCCTATGTGGCATAACAATTAACTGTAATAGCAAAGACGCATGAACAAATACCAAAAGAGCAATATTGAGGGCAAGGTAGGCGCAGCATATATTTCTCTCTCAAGCAAAAGTTAATTACAAATGAGCAAAGCTCTTATTTATATACATCAAGGTGTAGGGAACCCTAAAATCACCTTGTGTTAACTACAGTCTCGCAAATGCATGCAAGATTAATTATTAAACCCTAATGAAGTAAACTATACAGTTAACTGGAAAGCTACCATCAGTTAACCGGTACAAATAACCTAAAATGGACCATGTGCAAGCATGCACGCCCTTATTTAAAGCAAAGTTAACTGGACACTACCCTCAGTTAACTGGAAACCCTAACCCTAACTCCTGTGTTGATAATTCCAAGGATGATAAGCATGTGTTAAGTCAGCAAGTAAACTCAAGACTGAAAGTCGAGTTAACTGCTACTCATGACTCAACCCTCGAAACTTAACTGCAGGTTCCAACTGGCAGATCACTCCATGTCAACTCGGTCTAACACTTCGACCAAGAACTCATCGATCTCTCTGTCATCGGCACTTTAACGCTGCTCAAAACAACAGTCTGTTTCTTTAGTTCTCTGCCACTTTCCGTAATTGTGTGCATACCATCTTTACATTCTTCAGTCGCCTTTCTGAAACTGGCTGCAATCACTGAAATATTCTCTAATTTAGGCGCCATAGGTTCACCTTCAAGGCTGTCACGAATCAGCTTCTCGAACTCTGCTTGAACTTTATCCAACTCAACATACGTGCCATCTTCGAGAAGATAATGACACGGAATCTGAACAACGAAACCGCTGACAAGTGCAAGTACTCCAACCACATCATCTTTGAGTGAAAACAACTTAGTAGAGATCTTCTCACATATTTCCATTCTGAGAAGGTGCTGCTCTCTCCAAGTAAAGACTTTCTCCTGATCCTCATCAATCTCCAAGGCATCGTATGCAACTGACAACTGAGATACTAGAACACGATCTTTTGCCAAATTCTCTGCAACCGCAATCTCAAGTGACTGAACACCCTGACGAACCTTATGCGCATCACTTCTCAACTGATACAAATCTGCAAGAAGACGCCGACCAGCAGCAACTAAACTATCAATCCAGTTGTCCAAAAGTCTGCCATGACTAACTAACTGATCCAGTTTCGTTGTTCTGCAGGTGTACTCTGAGGAAGAACAAATGCTCTACTCGGATTTCCGTGAACAAGATCAGAAATGTACTGGCGAAGTTGACTATTTTCAGCCTTGAGTAAGGCTTTATCTTCTCCATCCTTGATTCGCTCTTCAAGATTATTAGTGACAATATTAAGAAGAGTCACATCTGGCTCTCTTAGTGGTCCTGCCAAGATTAGCCTTTAGTAAATGTAAAGTCACCAACTTCGACTTCATCTAAGCTTTTACCCTCGAGGAACCGCGAACTCAATAACAATCTCGATTCGAGTCTTCTCGATATGCACCTCGCTTGATCTTCTTATTCGACCTTCCCTGATAAGGTTCACCGAACTCAGATAAATCAAGGTTGTACGAAGGTTCACGCCTCTGTCTTCCCAAAGACTTTTCGAGCCAACAAGATTGAACAATATTTTCAATTCTAGGAGAGACTGTCCCTGATGTATCAACCTGTGGTGGTTCAGTTGTCTCCGATCCTGCTTGAATTGGTGTCTCAGGCTTTGAATCTATGTCAATAGGCTGCATGTGAGGCGGACTAGGAGGTGAAACGCGAGGCTCGGCCTGAATGACTGTCTCTACTGGAACCTCAGGAACACGCTCAACCTGTTTCTGCTTCCTCTTACCAGTAGCTCTTTTCCCCGTGTTTCCACTAAGTCTAACCCCTTCAGGAGGTATTATAATGGCTTTGACTCTGGGTCTTGCTCTAGAAGTAGAAGGCAACGAAGAGAAATCCTTTGGCGGCTCTGCTACAGGAACTGACTTTCGCGTCCGTTTGCTCTCCAAGAACAACCTACTAGTCTTGATAACTGATCTGGAAACCTCTTCAATAGAAATATTCTCCTTGGCATACCAATCAGGTGAGCGAAGTGGCTGCCGAGCAACTTGATCCTTGACATATGAATTGAGAAGAACTTCTCCATCATCATCTGATAGACCATCAACATCTTCTGATAGGTAATCAGAGAGCTGACCGATAGTAAGTCTACAATAGTGACGACGACGAACCTCGAATTCATCTTCACAATTAGCCCAGAAATCTTCAAGTGCTGGATTATGTGCAATCCCTCGCTCTAACCGATCTGCGTAATGACCGAGAGGATCATAGGACCGCCTCTCAGTATAAGTCTTGAGTTTGAACCTTTCTATCTCAATAGACATAAACCTGGCATCTGTTGCCGCATTGCATGTGAAAATTCCCAATGTAAATGGAAAATTAGCTGCAGTCTTATGACGACTACGAAGAAAGAAATGAACATGCTGCATTTGTCTAAGGAACTCCATGAAGATGAGATTATCTGAAGGGTACCTTGGTAACATCAGGGGCTCTCCAACATATCCATAAACCCGGATGTATGTGAAAGTAGGGAACTGGATAAACCAATCCGCCCAAGTCTCCATTGCTGATTTGGCCTCGGCAGAAATACAAATGTGCATTTCATCATCAAGATCTCTAACGGTTCTCATAGAAAAGTATCATTCACTGCTCGAAGTCTTGCTCGGATTGAGAAAACTCCAACTGAGGATAATACTCATGAACACGTTGAACACCGAGAGTGCCATTAGTTTTCAGATGCCTGAAGCTACCTTGAAATGCAACCAAGTAAACCAAGTAGGATATCATATGAAACTCATGATACTTGAGAAAGTTAGTAATTTGCTGATGTAAGCAATCACTAATCAACATAGCCCAGTCAAAATGCTCTGTGTCATCAAGAATTCTGGTAATCAGGTAAAACATCCAAGAACGGAAAGTGCTAGCGTCTGATTGACCAGTAACTCAATTGAGTAAAGTTATCAAAACAGCAACTTCCTCTTTGAATTCGCCACGACCAACCTGCTTAGGCATGTTAGTTTTCTGAACTGTCAGCCATTTCTGAGCTACCTTCCTCTGTGAACGTTGATGATCAGCATCCCATATCTTCTCACAAGCCTCCAAAACCACAGTAAAGTTATCTGAACGAGGAGGAATAGTAAAACATTTTTCTATGTCCTTCGGTTTGAGACTGCAAACAACTCTCCCGTCAACTGATCTGATTTGTCGTGAAGACGAGTCATAATGCTTAATGCAAGCAAGTACGAACTCAAGATCGAAAATAGTAACAGGAATAGATGCCGCTGCGAGCAACCCAGAACGCTCAAGATTCCTCAACGAATTGCTGCTAACATTCTCCAAACTGCTCAGATTCACCACTAGATAAACATGATTCAGGTCTGTATCTGACGTTTTGATGAAATTATGTGTAAGAGCTGATTTCACCTTGTAATCAATGAGATTGAACTGCATTTTGAAAATGGCGACTTTTGACTGTAAAGTCGAATATACTTGAAGAACTTTCTGAAAACCTCTGGACAAGGCTAAAAATAGCCTTTGACGAAAGAAATTTTCGAAGTTTTTCTGGAACATGGGTTTTGTGCACAACTGAATTCTGAACAAACCCAGATAGTTGAATTCTCGAAAAAATGTGTTTCAAGCCCACATGCAAAGAGATTTTCGGAAAAAAGCACAGAGCTTCAGAATGAAGACTACGGGGCGATTTTCTCGAAAAAATCTAAGACGTGGGTCTTGCTGCTGATGTTGAAATATGCGAACCCAGATGATCAGATTCTGAATATGTGTTGAATTTCTTTGACATGGGAAGAAAGTACCTAAGGTGAGAAATAGAAGAAATAAGATAGAAGATAGAAAGTTTTGCTTGTCTGCTTCTGAAAAATCTGCCAACTTCTTCCCTGGAACTTGATGAAACCTGCATGCAAAGAGAAAATAAAGTCTAGAGTCGCCTTCCTCTGAACAATCTGAACTCGTTGCAATGAAGAACGCTGAATTCGGACACCTGTAGCACCTTTAGCTTGCTGGTCACTCAAGAAGAATATGAACTTCAGAGCAAAAGATGATGAAATAATGGACGCCATGGCTGAAATATATAGATTTTCATCTTTGAAAATTCACACTAGGCAAGGAAACCATGAAAAGTGCGCTTGGCTTCTAATTGGACCTCATTTTAGTTAACTGGAACTCAAATATGCTAATTAAAGCGCCATGCATTAGGGTTTGCCTTTCAAGTCTTCAGTTAACAATTTCATATGACTTTGACTTCAGTTAGCAATCATATTAAATTCGCCATCTTCAAACTTGCTTTAGATTCACAAACTTGAACTTGAGGCGACCCTTTTGATAACTAAAGTTAACAATCTTAATTGAGATGAGAAATTCGCCATTTTCATGCAATAAACAATCTAAAAATAGCGACCCTTTTCAATCTTCAGTTGGCCTTCAAGAAGTGCGCCAACTTCACACTTATGCTTCAATTTAATTCTAAAAATAACAACCCTTTTGGAACTTCAGTTGTCATTCCTTGAAAAGTGCGAAGCTTCACTAACTTAATGCTTCATCAAAAATATCTAAAAATGGCGACCCTTTTGGGAACTGAAGATAACAACTTCATGCGCCATACTTCACAAATTCATGCTTCATCACTAATGCCGTCCCTTTTAGAACTTTAGTTGACACTCAATGAAGCGCCATCTTCACTAAAACTTCACAATTGCAACCAAATTCGCCATGCATGTGAACTCCAGTTGACATTCACTGATAATCTTCAGTTAAGTGGACATGCAATCAAGTTAACTCAACATGCAAGATAGTTAACTGAACATGCAAACTAGTTAACTCGACATGCAAACTGAAAGATCACTCCACATATACTTAACCAAGATGACAACCTGAAAACGCTTAAGTCTAAGCTGCCGATTGAGAACTCGATTAAAGCCATCCATTCAACTCACTTTAAAATTCAACTTTGAACTCGTTAATTCCGGTGACTTAGCCAAATTTCATGAAAATTTATTTAAAACCTTTGCCGACCTCTCGCTCATCCTCGACACCGGTTGATTGACTTCTCCGGAATAGTCAGGTCAATGGTATCGCGGTGCCGAAGTAAGAACTCCATCAAAAAGATATCTTGAGACTGCACGTCATAAAACTGACATTTGAAGGCTCAAAAATCCAAGCGCCTTTTTCAAAAGCTACGCTTTTTCTCAGACTTGTCAAATTTTGACTTCTCCATTTCGTACGAAGGGAAAAATAATTCCTTCATAACTTCGCTTTACCAATTCTCGTGGATCGATCTTCACCGGGCGGAGAGTCGAATTTCATTCTCGCGATAATAGCCGCAGCGTACATTTTTCCGTAAAACATCATCCGAGGTGAAAACAAGGGCTTTGAGAAATCAGCTTTCATTCCACTTAGCCATTTCGAAATGATAAAATTAATATAAAATCTGATCGCGAAGTTGGCCGAAAGCCATCAATTGACGGAAGATAGGCAAATGTAGTCAACATAACACTAATATTGAATATTTGATATCATCGTAAAGAAAGCATTAAAGCACCAAAACTTGTTTCTCAAATTGTGCTCTTTTGCTTTTCCTCCGACATTCGACTAAGATTTGACCCTACGTCAATCTCGTGTCTGCACTTCAACTCCCGCATTCACCCATCGACGGATGCGTCAGCGAAGCTCAACAAAAGTGAGACAAACATCTTGGGTGGCATTTAGCCAAACCTTCATTTGACACTCCAAAAGATGGGCTTTCTCAAAAGTTGCTTTCTCCAGTTGTTAGCCAATTTCATCAGTATCCAAACCACAACTTCCGTTCCCAAAACAAAAGTCCTCGCTTGATTAAAGTTTGATAGTCATCGCTGGCCGACGGATGCCGGGAGCAAATGTCCGCCAGAGGATAAACCTAAAATAGATCCGGGGCCCTTAAAAGATAGGGTTTCTATTTGAGAACAAATGTGCTCCTCTCCAAAGAAAATTTTGATGTTTTTCACCAAATTTCATATATTTTCTTAAATCTTTTCAGTGACAGACTGACATGATACTGACACCAACTCCATATTTAAGAACCCCAAAAACGACCTTCTGTCATCACTTTAACAGGATTAAAACTCAATTAAGCAAAATGCCTTAGTGAAGCAAAAATTTTGGTTTTGGGTACAACATTAGGCTCCGTCTGGTGACCATGTCGGATACTTACGGCATAGGAGATCCCTAGAATCTCAGTGTTTCGTAGACCAGTGACTTATAAGTTGGGTATATGGAGTCAGGACTTCCCTAATCACCTATAACATTAAATTTCCTAAAAACTTAACCTAAAAATCACCTAAAACAAGACTACTTAAATCACCTAATACACGACAAAACATCACAAAACGGGGAAAAACAAAACAACATAACAATAAAGCATAAAAATACTTACAAAATATTTACAATATTACTCCTCCCCCGGAGGGTTGAAGTGCTTAAGATACTGCCCGCTATAAGGAAGCGGGAAGAGCCTTCCATCCTTATGTGAGAGAATATAAGTGTTCTCTCCTGTGGATTCATGAATCTAGAAGGGCCCTAACCATAAGGAATCAAATTTACCATGCATTCCTTTTGGCTCATGCCTTTTGTCCCACAAAAGGACTAGATCTCCAACTTGAAAGTCTCTATGACGAGCTCTCTTATCAAAAATTTTCTTCACTCTTTCTTGGTGCTGAGTGATTTTATCAACAACCTCCGTCCTTTCCTCTTGAAGTTTCATCAGGAGCAAAATCCTCTTCTGAATAGGATCATGAAATTCTTCATCTTCCACTGCAGATGCCAACTGTAAAGCAGACAACTCCAAGGTAATGGGCAGAATAGCTTCTATACCATAGAAAAGTATAAAAGATGAGGTGCCAATAGCTCTTTTAGGAGTTATACGATCAGCCCAAAGGGCGTCATACAACTTAGTATGCCAAGCTCGCTGATTTGACTCAACCAACTTGCGTATAATTGTGACAATGTTCTTATTGGAAGATTCGGCCTGTCCATTACCCTGAGGGTAATAATCTGACGAATGCGACAACATGATGCCGTGATCAAAACAAAAACTCAAAATCTCCTCTGACGAGAAACAAGTAGCATTATCAGTCACAATTTTCCGAGGAACTCCGAAGCGAGAAATGATATTCTCCTTTAGAAAGCTGCAAACCACTTCAGACGTAGCTCGTTTAGTAGGAATTGCCTCAACCCATTTTGTAAAATAATCCGTTGCTGTAAGGACAAAAACATGCCCCTTACTGGAAACTGGATTGACAGGTCCTACAAAATCAATACCCCATTGCTGAAATGGAGTGTCGATGACAACTGGCCTGAGTGGAAAAGATGCCAATTTCACTTTACTAGCAAACTGCTGACATAACTGACATTTGTACACCCAATCATATGCGTCACGAAACATAGTTGGCCAATAAAACTGTGCTCGTAGAATCTTGAATGCAGTGACCCTTGATGAAAAGTGTCCTCCGCATGCCTGATTGTGAAAAGCTTCTAACAACCTTCGCTGCTGATCCTTTCCGACACATAATAGGAAAGTTCCGTCAAGGCCACGCTTGTACAAAACGTTATTAACAAGCACGAAATTCTGTGCTTTCAATTTTAGTGTTCTTTTCTGCTGTTTGTCCATGTGACGTGGACATTCTCCATACGTTGAATAATACCATAAAGGTGTGTACCATTCTTCCACAGAATTAACAAGTAGGACCAAAGGAAGGTCCTCTTCAACTTCTTTTTCTGAATCAATTCCACCATTGCTCTTGAACTTACGATCTCCATCTTCCGCCAATAACCTGCAAAGACCTTGCCCGCGAACAAGCCTGGTTGGCTTAATCTCCAGATCATATTCCTGAACCCTTGCAATCCAATTCCCTCTTTTCGTACCCATCTCCTGCTGAGTAAGCACACTTTTTACTGCTGGATCGGTGACATACACCGTAGTATGTGAATTCAAAAGGTAAAATCTGAAATTCTTGACAGCTCTGACGACAGCATAAGCGTTCTTCTCGATCTGGGAATAACGCATCTCAGCATCTTTGAAATTAGCACTCATAAAAGCAATAGGAGATTCACCCTCCTCGCTGAGTTGCTGTGTCAAAATGGCAGACAATGAATGTTCTGACGCATAACAATAAAGAATGAAATCCTTCTGAAAGTTAGGCCGAACTAACACTGGTGCATTAGCAATAGCTTCTTTTATCTTATTAAAGGCCTGCTTGCCTTCGTCCGTCCACACGAATGTAGACGTCTTCTTCATCATTGCTGAAATCTCCTTGGTCAGCTCTGAGAAATCAGGTACAAATCTCCGGATAAAGTTAACTTTACCGAAAAATGAATGCACCTGCGTTTTGCTTGTAGGGAGAGATAGGTTTCTGATTGAATCCACCCGATTCGGATCTATTCTAGTACCTTCTTTGGAAACGATATGACCAAGTAACTTGCCCTCCGTAACCGCAAAGATTGACTTCTTTGGATTCAAAGATATTTTATGATACCTACATCTCTCGAACACTTTCACGAGGTGTGAAAAGTGATCACTCCGTATATCTGAAAAAACGGTTAAGTCATCAAGATAGACGACTATGATCTTATTCCTAAGATCCCCAAACGCTAAATCCATGGCTCTCTGAAAAGTAGCACCGGCGTTGATAAGGCCGAAAGGCATCCTCTCATAAGCAAACGTTCCCCACGGCGTGGTGAAAGCTGTTTTGATTTGATCCTCCTCAGCCACTGCAATCTGATTATAACCAGAAAAACCATCAAGAAGTGATAGCATTTCCGATCCGGTAACTGTCTGCAATGTATGCTCCATGATCGGTAAGGGATAGTTGTCCTTTAAGGATTCATTGATCCAGTTCTCAAATCAACTAAATTCCGATTTCTCCTCCATTCCTTTCACAGACAGAACGATATTTTGACACCCGTGTGGAATGTGATGAATAGGAAAATTCATTCTATAGTCCACCATCTTCCGACTCCTCGCGACAGATAGTATCCTTGAAATTTATTATAATCGTCTCTTTGTTCTCACCGAAAGGCTTCCACTTCCTATTCCGAATTGTGTAGACAATCACCGGGTGAAGACCTTAAATCCTCTGTTTACGACCGGTGGAAAACATCCCTTGTAACGCTTGGAATAAGGCTTTATAAACCCTTCTCAATTTCCTCAGAGTACAACATTTGCTCTAAATTCACAAGCCAGGCTTGTCTTTACCTATGTTGACTTGACTATATTCTGACGAAGTATTCACCCTTGACCTTTTCTGATCTTGGATGTAACGATTGTGCCTGTCAAAAATATCCTCTAAGGATACAAACCCTTTAGGAATCTGATTTCCTTTCAACTGTATGATTCCAGATTCTATAACCTCAGATTCTTCAGTAATTGACTCTCTGTGAGGAGTTGAACTCCCTTCAAAGAACAATTCTTTGTAGTTGTCTCCCATGACGAGGAATTCCTTGATATCTTCATCATCACTGAAGACTTGCCAGTTATCTGAATTATCAGGAACAACTGGTTTGTAGATTAGCTCAATAGCAAATGAATTCTGACGAAAGTCAGAGTTAGGCATAAAAAGAGCGGCTGAAACTGCAAGTGCATCAGCTTTGCTATTGTTCATTCTTGAAATATATTTGATATTAAATGCATCGAACCAGTCAATTGCATTCCATACCCTCTGCTTGTAGTTTTGGAGACGATTCTTCCTCACGTGAAATTGCTCTCTGACCTGCTTTACGATCAGCTCTGCATCTCCTTCAACTTGAAGCAGCTTGATCCTCATATCCTTTGCGTTTTTGAGACCTAACAAAAGCGCCTCATATTCAGCAGTATTATTAGTGCAATCGAATTGCAACCTATATGCAAAAGGATATAAACGACCTTTGGGAGAGATAATCACTACTCCCGCTCCGGAACTTGAAGTCGAACAACTGCCATCAAACTGCATCGTCCACACCTCTGATTCTTCATCTGATAATTCGGTGGAAAGTGCAAAATTTTGACAATCATCTGTCACCTCAGACACCATAGCGTATGTGCCTGGACCCGTGTCTTGATATAACACTTGAGCATGTGGGTCCTGGGACTTCACCACTGTAAACTTTGATTTGGTTTCCGGTTCTAACTTGAAAGTGCCTTTCTTTAATGGGATTGTCGCGAACGACCAATCCATCTGTATTTCCCCTCCAAGATCCTTGCAAAAACTTCTACTAAGTAACATCCCGTAACTAGTAGGAATATCAGCTACTAGGATAGTCATCATGATCTTTTTCTCTGGACACGACGCTAGCCTTACTTGTGCATCTTTGAGTTGACCAACTAACGGCACCGGTTTGGACTCAAGTGAATAACACTTTTCCTGAGTCGGGGTGCACGAAAGTCCCAACGCGTTCATAATTTGTAAGGGCATAATGTTGTCCGAAGCTCCGCTGTCAATTATGCAATTGCTCAGCTTGAAACCTCCTATATATAAAGATATATAGAACGGCCTAGGCTTTTCTTCTGCAGGAACTGAGGATTGTAACAATGTCGGCTGAACGACATTCTTCTTCTTAAGAACGTTCAAGATCCTATCCAACTGCTCTGGATGATCTTGTAAATACTCCAGCTGAGATATCTGTACCTTTGTCTTCATCATGGAAGAAACAATGTCAAAGCTTGCTGAAGACGTATCTAAAGCCGCTGGCAAGATATTTTCTTGTGAAGGTTTTTGATTGGAAGTAGAAGCTACTTCCTTTGCTTTTGTATTCAAATTCCGCTTTTCCTCTTCCTCCTTCTGTGCTTTGAAATGTTGAGCACGTGTGAACACAGGTGAGGTGATATTCTCATGATTCACTGCAAGAGAAAAACAACGGGATTCTTCTTCTTCATTAACGGGTTCTCGATCAAAATATCCCGTTGCGGAGTCGCCATCAAACTCGTCTGGCTGTGAAGAGACGACGTTTGAACTGGAAGGTATGAAGTCTGAACTAGGAGCAGAATCGGCAAATCCCATGAGCTGATTCATTCTTTGATTTTCCGGACAAGTAGCCCGGTATGCTCTGCTGAATCATGGAATGTGCAAAAGACCGTAGCCTTTTCAGCTTCATTATTTTGTCTCGGTTGTCCTTGCGGAAACTTTGACTTGAAATTATTGTACGGCTGAAAGTTATTCCTTCTCGGCTGGTACGCTGGTTGTGATTGAAAAGGTGGTGAGGGCAAGGCTGGTTGCCCTTGAGGTGGTGACTGCCTTTTGAGTATCGTCACCTCATTTGCTACCTTCTGTAGCAAAGGATCAGCCGACGCTTGCACGAGCGGCCTGATCGAATCATCTTTCATCTTGCCGGTTGTAATCATGGTATCTTCAAGCTTGATTGCTTCCTCCTGAAGGTGTTGTAGATCATCTTCTTCGCTTATCTTCAAGAAAAAGGCAATTTCTGACGGCAATGCGTTGATGAAAGAACTCATTAAAATCTCATCAGACGGATTCAAAGTGTGAGAAAGACGTGTAACAAGGCGATTAAACCTTGCCACGAATTCTCTCATCGGTTCATGCTTCTCCATCTTCGAATTTGAGAGTTGTGCAAATAATCTATGATTGTCTTCGGCAGGCTTGAATCTTGCCAAAAACTTCTCGCTCATGACAGCCCAACTAGTGATAATACCTGGCTCAAGATTATTGAACCAATCTGCTGCGTTGTTTTCAAGAGTCTCCACGAAAAGACGAACGGCGATGTCTTCATGTCCAACATGCAAAACGGAGCAAGCCGCCGTGAATGCTGATAAATGTTCATCTGGATGTTTAGAACCATCGCCATGAAATCTCGGGAAAAACTTGCGTGATCCCTTGGGCAGTTCATGATGTCTTGGTAAAGCCAACGGTCCAATATTGTCGCCCCAAGGCAAGGGGACTGGACGTCTTGCGTTTCTTCCATTACGACCGTTGTGATCATCACCATTGTTGTTGTTAATAACACGATCACCCATCTCTGCAATTGGAATGGGAGATTCTTCTTCAAAAATTTCTGATTCAGTAAACTGATCAGGAGCTTCTTCAAAAACAGGATCTGGCTGGATAGGAGGATTCCTTCTCCTTCTTCTAATGTAAACTTGGTACGCCAGGATGCTCAATCCCACGCGGGAGATGGCAAAACTGGTCTACCTGCTGCAAGATCTGCTTTTTCTTCTTCTTTATCCAGAGTTGTAGCCGCGTTTCTCCACAGAGTGGTAGATGTATGATTTTAAAAAATGAACGTGCGCAAGCTACTGATGATATCTGACTGTTCTGCTTCGATGAATACTAAATTTGGCTAAATAACAAGCGGACTTAGTGCTGGTTGTTGAACTGGAACAGTAGGACGCCAGATAGTCATATCCGTGACATGAAGTTTTCAAGGCCTCGTGCCCCACGGTGGGCGCCAGAAAAACTGTTGGCGTAACAACTAACACCTCTGGAGTAAGAGTTGCTACGAACAGCCTATGAGAGGGGCAAGATTGTCGATCCCCCACTTTAAAAATCCAACCTGTAACCCATCTATGTCTCGTGCTTTACCACTCGCTAAATTCTTTATTCCTTGTTTAATATCATCCACAGTGAATAGTTCCATTGATGTGTCAATAACAGGTGGATGGTCTTTCTCGTGAACCCGCTCATAAAGAAGCCTAGCATATTCTAACCATTGGACATCTGTAATACTGTTTTCAATCTTTATTTTCTTTTGCTGCAATTCTCTCCAAAAACCTTTAGGGTTCTGTTTTCCAAGTGAGATTAGCTCCTTCCTTCTTTCATTTACATAATCAGATTTTTTAGACTGCACCAATTTTTCATATTTTTTCTTGTATTGTTTGTCCATTCCTCTCTTTTTTAGTGATCTCTTGGCTGCCTTACATTCTTCGTCGTACCATGGATTTGCCAGGAAAGTGTTTGCAGCCTTCACCTTGGGGTGAGACCTTTTGCATGCATTTAAAGCCTTGTGAATTATTGGGATCAACGAATTGCTATGAATGTGGACATCCCCCTCTTTTGTTGTTTTGACCTCTTCGTTGTTCTTTAAATCATGGAAATGCTGTTTAAGAACAGCGTTAAATATTTCTCTATTTTCCTTATTCAAGAGGATTTTACCCTTTGGGAGGGTTTTTTTGTGCATGTGCTGACCCTGTTTGATGTGTTGGCTGATTGAAGACATGCCGAGCTTAACCAGAAGAGGTAAGTGGTCAGATTTCATCCCAATAGGGTAGTCCTCAATGTCAAACTCCAACAGCCTAGAGACAAAACCTTGAGAGCAAATCACATAGTCCACCACGCTTTGACCATTATAAGTTTTACAAGTGATACCCCCCGACTTTGGCCAATCTCTTATGCCATTGCAAATAACCATGCCAAACAAACTACAAAGCCGAAGTAATTCTGCCCCAAACGGAGTCACATCGCCATTACCATCTTGAGATGTTCTTTCCCACTTTTGATCTCCACCTTCCTCCAACCATAAAGGATTGTTCTCCCCTTTTTCTTCCCTGCTCAACTGAAGAGATTGATTATTTGTTGTTCTAGCATTAAAGTCGCCCATTAAGACAACATCTCCAAGTGTGCTAAAAATAGATATATCTCTTTTTAGTGAGGCATACGGGTCTTCGTTGTCTAAATTTCTCTTCTTGTAGAACTTAGAATTTTTTGGAGCAAAGTAACAAGCAGCCAATCTGAAAGTCACCCCATTTTCTGTTATTTGCAGCCATATGTACTGTTTATTTGCGTCCTCTTTTTCAAGTTCAACAATTCCCTTCCACTTCTCACCTATTAGCATTGTAACTCCCCCATGACCTTTACCTGTTTCACTCCCTTTGTTCCAAACTGAAACTTTCTTATACCCTTCAAAATCTGGAACTTTGCAGCCTTCATGTTCATGTGTTTCGGTAAGAATGATGATATCTTTACCCTTTGCTATGGGCCCCAATCCAGGTCCTCTTCTCCATGGATACCCTCTACAATTCCAACTTACAACACGTAAGTATTCCTGGGGGGCCCCCAATCCCTATTTCTTGTTTGAAAAACGATCACCAATTTGGGCTTTCCCATTTTTTAGCCATGCCCACTTTCCTTCATTTCTTGCTGTTTTCACTTTCTCCCATTCTTTCCTTTGTTCTTCTTGCTGCTCACAAGTCAAATCTTCGTCTAGGTAAATATGTGTGCCTCTAAGTAACCCTCTGTTTTTTAGAATCCTATTCTTATCCTCTAAGCTTCTCAAGGTGACTCTTTCCTTCATTTCTTGCTGTTTTCACTAGAAAGGGTCAAGGCCGATAGAAGGACACGGGAATTACAAGGAATCACCATATTAAGAAATCACAACTGGAGGTATCATATTCATACAAGGGAATTGGCATAAGCACTAACATGGCAGAAAAGACAAGCAGGCGTTGCATTCTTCATCGTGGCATTCAATATTAATTATGGAGCATTAAAATCATCATAGCGTTGCCACACTCATTACCGAGCACACAACAAGCATTATACATGATGGTCATCGAGCCCTTAGAAGGCTTATATTGCCGCCACAAGATATGAATAGGCTTTGAAGTTTGTGGTTTGCACTAATCGACGCCACTATTGATAATTAACAGGTGCATTATATCGTTGCTTGGAGGATATCAAGCTAGTTAACTATGCACCCAAGAACTATCGTGCAAGCTTTTGAAGTTCATTACGTTGGAAATCTAAAGAAACTCAACTATGACATTACTGTTCTTGAAAGCGATGACGGTGAGGAAGAATCAAAGGAGGTCACTATAGAAGTCTCGATAGTTACTCCAGCTACCTGAGTTCATACTGACAATTATAATGATGTAGTATTGAAGGGGCGTGAAATGACACCTTATCGATGGTCTTCAATAAAATGAAATACAAATTGCTCAAATATTGTTATCCTGGCCAATTACATTAGGGGAGCAATTCCTATTGGATGTAAGTAATACTTATTATTATTTGTAAGTCAGCGATACTATAATGAAGAGGGTCGATCAACAAAGGAACAGCTATTAAAGTAATAATAGGGAGCGATTATTCTCACAAAAAGGCTGTGATTAGTATGCGGAGTTTAACAGCGATTAGGACAACTAAGACAATGATTTCAATAACAAAAATAAATCTATTAATTAAGGCAGAGATGGTTTTTTTGTTATAAAGGGACACATCCTTATTAAGGGGAGAAGACACATCCTTCAAGGAAAGGCATATCCCTTGGAAAGATATAAATAAAGGTTGCAAATAGAACCACATATCATCATGGAATAGTCTTATGCAGATATATACATTGACACTCAAGTTTTGAGTACTCTTAAGGTGCAATATTCAACCAATCAAAGGATGCATGATTAATTAGAATATATGAGAAATAGCACCCACCTACAAGTTGCATGAATATAAAGATTTAAGTCAGAAACAACACTCTTATAAGAGGTCTAAAGCTCTTCCATAAAGCAATGCATGATTTCAATTAAAATATCAAGAACAGCATTATTTACTTGGCATATTGCCATCATTGAAATAATATTTATTTCAAGTTTCTTAACATATATCATAAACATATCAATATACTAAATGTTAATCAATTGTTCTTTAATTAAATAAAATACTGATTCTTGGAATTTTAAGATTGGGGCCATCCAACTTTGTGATTTGTTATTGTTGACAACATGTTTACATTGTCAACCCTTGACAATTAAATCGAAAATCGAGTGATCCAGAGCCTGGGTCAAAACAATATCATTGCATATTCATCAATATTTCAATTTAAATACATACAACCATTATATCTCATATAATTCATCATAGCTTTCATCTTTCAAAGTTTCATAATTATGTAAATCATCTATGCTTTTAACATAAGGTGAAAAGTAAACTGTAATTCAAAGATGGGTTGTAACATATTCCCCCCCTTAAGAATCATTGTCCTCGATGATTTAAAGTTTCATAACATATATCAATTTAATTAGAAGTTTCAATCTTTGTTTTCAAATTAAAGCAAAAGATGGGGAAATTTTTGTTTGATCTCCTAGTAGTCTTCCCATGTGCCACCGTCCTCGGCATATTCGTCCAACTGGACCTTGCATTGCATCACCTCTCTATTACGCAAGTGGAGCTTGTGCATTTCGAGCACCTGGAGAGGCTCGATCATGACCACCCCTGGGTCCTAAACCTGAAGTGCATTCCAATCAATTATACGATTATTTGCTGGAATATAATTTTTAAGATAGGAAATGTGGAGCTAACTTGGAAGACTACCCAAACTTGATTGCACTCTTTTGAGGTTTGACTCTCAACAAAAAGTTTTCTCCTATTGAGAAATGTCTAGGTACGTGTTTGGCATCAACATAACTCTTATGTCTATCATTGGCTTCCGCTAGCCTTTTCTTGATCAAACTAACATGTTCTTCCATTTCCGAAAACATTTCCAGTCCAAGGCTAATCCTATGTTCTAGCTTATCCCAACTTATAGGAGTTTGGCACTTTATTTCGTACAATGCTTCAAATGGGGCCATCTTAATTGCAGAATGATAGGAATTATTATATGCAAACTCTACAAGTGGAAGATAATCCTCCCACTTGTATTGCTAATCCATGATACACTCTCAATAGATCCTCTAACACCTAGTTCGCTCTCTCCATCTGATCATTTGTCTCTAGATGATATGTTGAACTTATGTCCAACTGAGTTCCCAATGAGATAAACAAAGTTTGCCAAAACCTCGAAGTCATACGTGCATCCCTATCTAAGATAATCTTCTCAAAAAACAACATGCAATCTGAAAACTTCTTGGACAAACTTTCAAGCTATGACTGGTGCTCCATCAGTCAGATTCCCTGGTATAAAATGGGCTACCTTGTTGAGTCTATCCACCACCACTAAAATTGCATTATGCCTAATTCTGGACATAGTGAGATGTTGCACAAAATCCATACTAATGATCTGCCATTTTCATCCTAGAATTTCATGAGGGTATAATAGTCCTGTTGAGTGATGATGTTCTACTTTCACCCTTTTGCATTCTAGGCATTCTGCTACATACCTTGCAGCATCCATCTTCATTCCCTTCTAGAATATAGTAGCTTAACATCAGCCAAAAGCTGTCACTCCCAAATGTCCTGAATAGGGTGCGGAATGAACCTCTTTCCATACCATGTTCCTTAGCTCTCCTGAGTTCGAACTTACATTCTTCCCTTGAATCTCAGTAGTCCATCTGACTCAAAAAGAAACCCATCATACCTTGGATCCTAGGGATTGTCCATTAGAGCTTGCTTTACTTGCTCATAATATTTGTTTCCTCTGGACTTTTGTAACACTTGACTCTTGAAGTCAGTTTGCACAGAGATCATCGAGGAGATATGTCTCCTTTGACGAGAATTTAAGTGAGGTTGGGTAAACAAATACTTGAGACCTTGATGGTCTGACCTTAGCTCAAAAGGTTTTCCTAACAAATAATGCACCACATTTGTAACACATGTACAATGGCTGCAAGCTCAAGATCATGGGGTGCATAATTTTGCTCATAAGCTATGTTCCATGGTGTTTTACGAGGACGGGGTGCCCTAGGGGGCCATTTTTAGGGGACGGTAGGGGAGGGCAATATACAAATATATATATAAATTTTTCCAATATATTATAGAGAGAGAGAGAGAGATGTGTCAATAATTGATAACAATATCAATATGTAAATAAATCACGAGAGCAGTAGTATAACAACATAATAAATGTCATTAAAGCATTATAAAATTTATAACAATAGTCTTAAACATCAATAAAACCATGGTCTACCAATATCCAAATGTCTCAAACATGTATCCGGAAGTCTCAAAGTTCAAACATGAAAATCAAAATACTAAACACAACAGTCGATGAAATTAAGCCTCATTCGGGCTATGAATAGCCAAAGACTCAGAACTATCTAAGTCACTATCATCCTCTAGCAAAAGTGGATCATCCAATGGTAGCCCGACCAATCCTGGTTTCACCTCCTCCTCATCAATTTGCCTAACATCCTCATGATCAACATCCCATTGTGCTACTGGAGTCTGTTCATAATCAGTAGTTTGTCGGTCCTCAAGTCTCAAGGCACTATGAACTATAACTAATTTCTCAGGTCGTTTTGAAGAAAGCCTATTTCTCTTAATGGAGTGGATGAAGCCATAGGTGGACCAATTTCTCTTTGCAGCAAAGAAACTAGCAATGTGTGAAAGCAAACGAATTGCAAGTTGTTTAAAATCCGGTGTGACCTTCCCATTAAATTTCCACCATTCAATGGGGTTGTTTTGTGCAATGGTGGCCCTATTTATCCTAGCCTCTGGTTTGCTGAATGTAGGACCCTGAAGATCAGCAAATTGAAGCCATTGCTCTCTAAGAATGGTTGCTTGCTTGTTGCTACACATTTTACGAAGGCCGGTTGTAAGCCCCTCTATCACCTCGTCATCCTCAAAAGGAAGCATTTGGCTAGGTCTAGATACATACTACTTTGGATTAAGAGCATAGGCAAGCATATGACGAGGGGTATTCATTGTGTTTCACCTCTTTGTCACAATAGGCCTAATATGGTCCTCATAAAATTGCAACTTAGGATCCTTTTTACGAATAGCTTGCTTCATTTGGTCAAGCATGCTATCAAAAATCTCATTTATCTCTCCCAAGCTAGGAGAGTTTGTATCTACATATCGAATTACCCCCATAGCCATTGATATGAAAGAGCAAATATATCTACAAGCAACAAATTAAAAATTATAACTTTTAAAATAAAAAGTAAAACAAAGTGTAACAAATTCAAAAACAATTTAAATTTTCAAATTTCTTACTTGATATTGGCACACCAAGTTTCATTAAGTACTCTATCTCTCACTGCCTTGCCTTCATTTGTCTTTGATAGAGCCCACCTTTTCCAATCTCCACAAACAACCATGGCTTATAGAGCATCTTGGACCTCCAACATCCTCTCCAACAAAATATAGTAGCTAGCATATCTAGTCTCAACTAGTTTGAGGAATTATTTCTTTGAATAAGACCGAATAGTGCAAGTGAAGTGTGATGGTTACATACAAACATTTGTATGTCTCTAGCATCTGCAACTGTTGCCTTCAGCTAATCTATTTTTCCATTGTCTTTCAAAGCATTATTCAAAGCATGTACGCAACATGGAGTCCAAATTATATGTTTGTAAGCATTCTCAACCATCAAACCAGCTAGCTTACAAACACGAGTTGATTCTGTCACAACTTGCACAACATTAGAAGGCCCAACCTCCTCTATGGCCTCCCTGAAAATGCCAAACTGAAAATCAGCATCCTTAAGCTTCCTAGAACAATCAACAGCTCGAAGAAAGTATGAGCCAGCAAGGCATGTAACAATAACATTAATGAGCGGCTTATGTTGAATATCAATCCACCCATCCATGGCAGTGGAACAGTCAGTCCTAATCCATGTTTGTCTCATCTCCTCCATCATCATGGTAGCTTTTGAATATTGTTTGTCAAGGAGGGAGGTACGCAATCTATATTCTCAGGGGGCATAAGAGGGTCCAACTGTCAATATTTCTTTCACCATAGTTTTGAAATAAGGTGACCTTGCCAAATGAAATGGAAGAGCATGTGCGTAAAAGAATTTGGCCACTGCATCATCAGCTTGCTCATGTTTTTGCACATTCATTAACCCCATTACTGAAGTTTTCTCACTTGCTTTCCTCTTCCCTCTATCACAACTCTCTCCAATTGTTGCATTGGAAGTGACATGCAAATCAATTAATGGCCGTTTTTTATTATGAATGGTAATGATTTGGTCATCACTTAATCCAGCCAAATTTGCAAATTCAAGTTGCTGCTCCAATGGTATTGCCTCACAAACTCTAACACCCTTTCCATTGTCACCCACTAGATGGCCTCTAATCCTAGTATAGCTCCCATGGTAATGAGTTTCACAAACATGACAAAGACATTTCTTGCTGCCCCTTGAATTTTTCCTCTTGTTGGTGGTCACATCTGTGGCAAACTGACACAATGGTTTGTTGTGGTTGAAAGGGCCTTTTGCAAACCATTGAAGAGACGGTATAGGGCATGCATAATGATCTGAGGAAGCTTGGGTTGGATTTTCAGAGTTAGAAGAAGGGTCTATTGACATTCTTGTAACTTCATTTTCACTGGCACTACCCTCATAACTGTCACTATTGTTGTTGCTACTCATTTTGTATGCTTTTTTATGGTTGAAAGTCTGAAACCAAATCAATGAAAATGTAAAGCAACACTATGTAAAGCAGCACAAAACTCAAACCTGGAATCCACGTCTACACTGAAATGTAAAGCGACACTATGTAATGCTATAGGAAGTATGGAAAAGGTCCACATCCAGCTCTTGTAGTTTTAGGCGTCCCCACACAAAACCAAGTGCAGCTCCAAACCTCACATGGTGAATAAACAAAGTCATGCAAGGGTTATTAACTGTTGTTCCTGAGTCAAGAGACTCACGCCAACCCTGTATTATGTCCACGCCACCATTAGTGGTGCCCACGTCCTCAAGGAAATACCCACAGCCTTGACTTTACACTAACTACACCTAGCTCAATGGAAACAACCAACGCAAGGAATATATGAGAGCCCCACGACTTCTGAAACAACTGTGAACAACAATGTGAATGGCTACAGAACTTTCCATGAAATCGCCCAAATCAGTAATGTGCAATATTATATTTCATTTTTCAATTTGTTTTAACTTCTTTTAGCATTTTAGGGTTTATATTAGGGTTGGGAGTCATTATGGGCCCCCCATGTCCTTAAAGAGCACAACGAAAATTAAAAGAAAATGATTTTTAAAATTTTTTTAATGCTGAAAGTTCCTTGTCCGTGAGGGATGGCTAGCCATCCCTGATACAACGAGGGACGTTTTCTACATCCTGCAACCGTACCAGAGACAAGGAGCCATCCCCAAACGGGCAAGGACGTTTCCTGTCATTTCCTGCTCTCTAGCCTATTTTGAGAACGGCAAGGGGACATCCCCTTTGTGTCCCCCTGTCCCAAGGATGGTTGGGAATGAGGACAATTCATTTTGGAATAGGGGACGCATCCCCGTGTAATATAGCTCATAAGTTTTCAACTTTCTAAACTCATAAGCAATAACCCGCCCAGCTTGCATAAGTACTCCACCTAGCCCCTCTCCTGAGGCATCAGTGATGACTACAAATTGCCCTTCTAGGTCAGGCACTTTCAAAATTAGTTTCGAAGTCAACTCCTCTTTCAATAGGTCAAATGCCTCCTGACATTTTTCTGACCATACAAACTTTTTAGCCTTTCTTTGTAGGGAAGTGATGGGATGGGCAATTCTTGATAAATTTGCCACAAACTTCCTGTAGTATCCAGCTAGTCCCATAAAACTACGAACTTCGTGCACATTTTTCGGTGTCGGCCACTCTAAGACAACTTTAATGTTTGTATGGTCCACTGCAATTCCTTTGGCCAAGATTATATGGCCTAGATATTGAACTTCTTTCTAGAAGAACATGCACTTAGATAGCTTCCCATACAACTTATGCTCTCAAGATGTTGCAAAACAAATTACAAATGCCGATGGTGCTCTTCCTCATTCTTGGAAAATATCAATATGTCATCGAGGAAGACAAGAACAAACTTATCCAGACAGTTTCTGAATACGTTGTTCATCAAGTTCATGAATGTTGCAGGTGCATTTGTCAGTCCAAACGGCAAAACTGTGAACTCGTAGTGCCCATATCTGGTTCTGAAAGTTGTTTTGTGGATGTCCTCACCCTTGAGTCTTAATTGATGATATCTCGATCGCAGATCAATCTTTGAAAAGACTGTTGCTCCACGCATTAGATTGAAATATCATCTATACGTGGCAGCGGGTACTTGTTTTTGATTGTAGCCTTGTTGAGCATACGGTAATCTATGCATAAGCGCAATGTACCATCTTTCTTCTTGACAAAGATCACCGGCGCTCCCCAAGGTAATACACTAGGTCTTATCAAGCCCTTTTCTAACAATTCTTGCAACTGATTTTTCAACTCCATCAACTCCATTGTAGTTATCCAGTAAGGGGCCTTGGATATAGGCTTCGATCCCGGTATGATATCAATAGAGAAGTTGAAGGCTCTTTTGGGAGTTAATCTAGGCAATACGTCTGGAAACACATCCTCAAAATTCCGGAGAAAGGGATACTTCTCCATATCTGATCTCTCTTGATCCATAGACTCTCCGCCGCCTTCTCCTTGGAGTTTTTGAGACTCGTAAAACATCAAGTCATCTTGAAAGATGAACTCACTATTGTTCCTGGATTCCTCTATTTCATCCATCCTAACTACAAAGAATTGGCATCCTCTTTGCTTAGCTCTTTTCAACTGCATGGCAGATATATGCCTTGACCCCTCTAGAAATTCCTTGTAGAAAAACTTTATTCCCCAAGTCATCTAGACATTCTATTGTCTTTGCGAAGAAATCCACCTTGGCCCTATGTCTACATAATCAATTGATCCCTACGATGACGTCATAGGACCCTAAGGGAGCTACATAAAGGTTGACCTTTGTTGAAAATCTTGGCAAATCAACCTTAGCTTCAAACAGGGACTGCTCTACCTGAGCTCTTGACTGGTTGGCATATTCAACTAACCAAGATTTTTCCATATACCCAGCCCTTCTAGATATTTCACTTAACAATCTAGGAGAAACAAAGCATTCTGTAGCACCAGTATCAATTAAAATTGAAATGGGTACTCCAAACAAAATACCTGGTGTCTCAATGGTCGTGATTTGGTATTTTGCTTGACGGTTGTCCATAGCCGCATGAATCCTCTATTGGAAAGCTACTTGCTAGGACGGCAAAGGGTTCCCTCGTGCGTGTGGACCTTGAGTTTTGTTTGGACAATTACTTGCATGATGGTATCCGCCACATGAATAACATCCTCCTTGAGGACCTTGCCTTTTTGCAGGCTTCCCCAAGTTATCCACGTTTCTCTTATTGTTATTGTTATGCCTTCATTATGAAACTACCGCTGCCAAGCCTCCACTCACAATTCTACATAGCTCAACTTCTTTAAATTGTCTTCTCCCAGAATTGTAACATAAGCTCTAATACCACTTGATACAAAACCTAGTTTGTGGATCTCAATAAAGGAATGCCTAGTCATGCAACCAATACGTGCACACAACAGAACAAACAGAAACACACACACAACAGAAATGAAAATGTAAATTTCCGTAATATGTGACAAATGTTTAACAGATTCCAACAGGTGTTGCCCTCGATTTACAAAGGATCTCTTCAACTCCTACACTTACTATAACTTGATGTAGATGAGGTCAATGGTCCCAACTAAGGGAAGCCTAAACCATGTAGCCAAGTGTACTAACAATGCATAGAAACATGAAAAACACAGTGTGGAAGGAAAGCCCTATTTTCATTAATAGAATGTCTTGTTACAAATTTTATGGGTGAAGCCCTTGAATACAATGGAGCTCCTTGTCTCTTACTCATAGTCCAGTCCACAACTTGGAACTCTCTCTCTAGCATCTCTATCCATTCCCTCTACCCAAAACTTCACCACCCAAAAACTAAAACTTAGACCCCAAGCCTGCTATATATACAATTCACTTCGGCACCACAATTACACCCACTACATTTAATGCCATCTACTCCCACTTTTAATTTCATCTACGAAACTCCATGCATTAAATGCATTATTTCAAAAATTTCCTCTAACCATAACAGGCTAATAACCTCCCAGCAAGTGCTTGCAATCAACCATCATGTGTTGCTAGTAACCACCATGTGTGTGCTTTATGCTTATGTTCAAATTCTCATCATGCACACCACCAACCACACAATAATGCTCAATGTGCTCCCTGCATTCCTCAAGCAGAGTTCTACAACCACACCTAACCTTTGTCCACACCCTTCACTATGCTCCACCGTGTGCATACAAGTCTTACACAGACCCCCTATTCCTCCAACCTGCCCCTAGGTGATGCGAATCTGTTTGGAGCCTAGATGCCCCTGCGTCATTTTCCCAAGTCAAACCTAGTGGAGCATTGCAGAATTAATCACAAAGACAATACAAGGAATTTTGATAATTACATGAATGGATGTAATGGCATATTATAAATTTAAAAAATGTGAATGATTCAATGTAAGGTGACAGCTGAAGTGACTTCCACATTGATTATATGAAAATCATTTCAAATTTGAATGGGACCTCCTCATTTTCTGTTGAGGTTCCCATATAATCACAGCTAGCAAGAGTAACTACCACTGACTATTCTTGCTACATCTATATCCTATTTGATGAATTCATATTTATAGGATTATCAACAAATACATAATATTAAGACATCATTATTATTTATAAGTCTGAGTATGTAATGCTACCGTGTCAAAATATGGTAACTGAGCTTTCCTAACTAAACTGTATACCTGGGAAAGTGCCTTTACAGCAAACTTTCTATGGCATTTCAATATGAAACATAACTTGGACATAATTCTCCAATCATTTTCTTCTATAGTTGTTTATCAAACACAATGCCCTTTAGCTGAGATGCAAAATGTTGTTCCAACTTCCTTCAGCTATTACTGATGAACAGCTTCTGAAAGCAATATATGTAAAACTTCAATGCAGGAAAATGTCCAAGCATAGGTTTAGTTCTCAATTCTATAGACAGCTACGCCAATTTGTCATCAAATATTCTTGGCTGAGTTAAACCCTTGCATGTGCCAATCAAAAGCAAAATGCTAGCCAATCAAAAGATGTATATCCTGTACTTGTACTAGCAACTATTAGACCTATATAATTCAAATTAGAGAACTTAAGTATCCATACCTAGGTGAAAACCCAACACATTCCACTGATCCAGAATGGCCAACTAAGGAACCAACCACCTGCAAAACACAATGCCTTAATAATTTAATAATCACATGTATATGCAGGGAGATACTAGATGTCCATTACTTTCCTAGATAAAAATAGTGCTTAAAATAGAGACAATAGTGTACAGCAAGCATAGACCACCCAGGAACAACAAGAGAATTGGATGAAAGAACATGATTACATAAAGATTGTGCCTCATTCCAAGAAAATGGTTTAGCTAGAATGATCAATCTTGCCCTTTGTCCTTAAAATTGATTGCTGTAAGGAAACATGTTAAATTATGATTTGTGTGGGAGTCACTATGTATTGGGTTTTATGCATTCAACTGAAGAAAAACCATTACTACAAAACTTTTAAGCTAAGGAACAAGGTTTGAGTTGGTGTTTGTATTCATGTTTGAAAAAAAAAATTGAGTAGAAAAAATAGTAAATGTGTTTTAAGGTTTAAAACTTTAAACAATAGAAATTTATGTTCTCTTGCTATCTCATCTTGATGATGGATCATGGAGTGTGATCTAAAACGTCGATAAAAAAAATATTTACATAGTCTAATCCAAAAATATACAAAAGCTTATATTAAAATAAGTCAAATTTCTATAGTAACTAAAAATACAAAATCAAACTAAATTCCAAGTATTATGATAGATTTCTCAAAATTTGTGAAACAGTTTTTTAAAAAAAACATGTGTTTTTAATATATTTATTTATATGTAAGTTTGCAACATAATTTACTCATATGATATTCAGCTAAGTTTCTAAACTTACAAAGTACATCACACATAAAAATCGTAAGCTTATGTGAGATATCCTATGTTACTAGGTTTGCCCCACAAGGACTCCAGCTCAAACAGGTCTATAACTAAATCTAGGTACGGATTCCCTAGGGATCCATCCCAGGATGGCCCAAATGACCCACAAATGTTTATGGCATACTCAAGTCACACCAGCAATACCCTAGACATACCCAGGCAGGGACCCCAACACATTTAAAAATAATAATTGTCACAAAAAATGTCAATATATGACTCTCTATTACTATTTTCTAGAAAATGCAATCGCATTCTAGAATGCTCATCAATATCTTCTGATTCATCAGAAAATTAAATACAAGGAAAATCATATACGAGTTGCTTGCTGCTGCAAATATATAGTTCCTATTTTCAATCACACTCACTAGTTGCTTGAGACTTTTCCCTGTACTCAATAATGCTCCAGCAAATCAATGTGATAGTATAAGCCAGCAAATCAATGTAATGTTATTCCCTGAATTGTAATATTGTCCCACTAAATCAACTAGTTTATTGTCAAAATTACTATATTTATTATATATTCATTTGTTTATATACAGTGCTCCCTGGGGATGCATCCCCTACCCTAGTACACCTGTCCCCATACTCGAAAGTTTTCGGGGACTCGGGGACACCTTGAAAATGTCCCCCCCAGTCCTTGATCATTACCAAAAATGGGGGACGTCCCGGAAACTTTATGAAAAAGGTAGGAGACGTCAGGGGATGGCTAGCCATCCCCTATGGCCCAGGCAAATTTAAGTTACTTAAAAAAAGCACATTTTTAAATTAAAAAAAGGGATAGTCGGGCCCACAAGGGCCCCCCATGCCGTTAAAGACGACCTAAAATCTATTTCACTTATCAAGACATAAAAAGAAAAAAGCATTCCCATTTTTACACTTGCAAACTTCAGGTGAAGAGCAGCAAGTGGATGAAGAAAGAACAGTAGTTGAAAGAGGAGACTAGGGCATCAAATCATGAGCACCAATGAGAATACTAGCAATAATAGTGAGAAGGTGAGGTTCAAATGCATGAAATTCAAAGAAGTAGACCTAGAAGTAGAACTCATAGAAGTATGGCAGCCATTGGGGTTTCTTTACGGAGTGGGAGTGTAGCAGGGCCAACAACATCAAACCCATTTGAATGTCCTTCCAAAGTCCTCACAACCCATGCATAAGGCCCATTTAACCCAAAGAAACCTCTATTACAATTTGCAACATCAATTGACAAGGATAAGAAAAAAATTCAAGGGGGAGTAGAGAATGGCTTTGCCATTTGTGCAAAAAGCAATATAGAGACAGTTATACGAGAGTCTATTGTCATCTTTTCTAGATAGGTGGTGAAGGGGTGAAAGGTTAAGAAAAAATAATTCCAATTGAGAAGATTGAGGCAACTAGATTGCATATCGAGGGGGAGGCAAGAAAGCAAGGAACTCCATTGGAGAGTTTGCAGCCTAGTGTGTCATTGCCTATAGAGTCCATGGATGTTGGATTTCATGGAGGAGAGGCTTCTACTTCTATTAGAAGAAAGAAGAAATTTATGTTGCTAATATGTTTAACGCAGAATTACAAGATGTGGTTGATTCATCTATTGCTAAACTTTTTTATGCTCATGCCATACCTTTTCATGTGGCATGTCCACCATATTTTAAACAAATGTTCAAAGATGTGATAGCTGTCAATCCTTCATTTGTTCCACCTGGAGAACACAAGCTATGCATTACCCTCCTTGATAGAGAATATTCCAAGGTGAGTGTGTTGATGGAGGATATAAGACAAACATGGACAAGGGATGGTTGCTCTATTATCATGAATGGGTGGACCGATATCAAACATCAACCACTCATCAATATTATTGTTACATGTACAGCTGGCTCTTATTTTCTTAGAGTTATTGATTGCTCAGGGAAAACGAAGGATGCAAACTTCCAATTTCATATTTTCAGAGATGTCATAGAAGAGGTTGGAGCCTCTAATGGTGTACAGGTGGTGACCAATTCAGCCCATGTGTGTAAGTTAGTTGGATTGATGGTAAAAGGTGCTTATAAGCACATTTTTGGGACCCCATGTTGTGTTCATGCATTGAACAATACCTTGAAGGACACTGGGAAGATAGATTGGGTGAAGGCAATGGTGTCAGAAGCTAGAGATGTGCAAATGTTCATTTGCAACCATTACACTTCACTTACTTTGTTCAAGACATTTTCAAGAAAGGAATTCCTCAAGCCCATGGACACTACATATGCCAATTACTTCATTTTGTTACAGAGGATGCTTGAGGTCCAGGAGGTTTTACAATTAATGGTGGTCCATGCAGAGTGGGGTAGATGGCAAGAGGCAAGCACACCAAAAGGAAGAAGTGTGAAGCAAAAAGTCCTTGATGATAATTGGTGGTCCACAATGAAGTAAGAAAATTTTAAGTTGCTGATTTTATTATTTAATTTTTAAAATGTTAATTTAATAATTTTAAATTTATTAATGTTTTTAAATTTTAACTTATAAAATGTTTCCATTCCTTTTGAAGATTTTATTTTTTCTAACTTGTTTGCACTTGCAGATATGTTTGCTCCTTCATTGAGCCTATTGTGCAAGTAATTAGATTTGTTGATACTGACTCTCTTAGCCTTTGAGAGATTTATGAGACCTTTGATAGCATGCTTGGGCAGATCAAGCAAGCAATTCATAGCAGGGACCCTACTTTGGGATTTTATGAGGAGCATCTTAGGCCCATTGTGACGCAAAGGTGGAACACTATGAACACCCTGCTTCACATGGCAGCCTATGCTCTCAATCCCAAATGGTATGCAGCAAGACTTGGGCGGGTAAGGCTTCATGAAGGACCTTAGGAAAATGTATATTGAAGAGGAATCTGCTTTACTTCACACAAAGTGGCTTGCATTTGTCAATCTTTGTGGTCTAAACTTTAGAAAACCAGAGGCGAGGTCAAACAGAGCTACATTAGCTCAAAACAACCCTATTGGATGGTGGATGTGGCATGGCAAGGATGCATTGGAGTTGAGGTTACTTGCCATTCGTCTTCTTTCACAGGTTGCCAGTTCCTCTGTCGTAGAGAGGAATTGATCGACATATAGCTTCATTCAATTAGTCAAGAGGAACAACCTTACCTCTAGACGATCGAAGAAGTTGGTAGCTTTACACAATGCTTTGCAACTACGAGATCGACAGACTCCTAGGTATCGTCAGACTCCAACCTTACGTTGGGATGTTGATCTCGAAGATGCTATACAAATCGATGAAGTGGAGACACAAGAGAGATTGGTTGGGGTTTCATTGCCTGAGGAAACCCCTTACAGTGGCAGTGACTCAAACTTGGGCTCCAATTTTGATATAGACCTACCAATTGCATCTGTTGATTAGGGACAGATATATATTTTCTATGGTTTTTGTCATTTATAGTTTCTTTTTTTTTTTAGATTGCAGGAATCGATGGGGTATCCGTCCCCCTATAAACTACAATTCGTCTAGTAAACTTTTATCACATGACCGGTGGCGCTGGTGTGACACGCCCTCTGGTACCACTGGTCTGGGGGGAGACTAGACCTCGTGACCTCTTGCCTACAACATGATGCTTTAGCTAATTGAGCTAGGCCCCCCGCCCCTTTGGAGCCTTTGGGCATTTTGTTATAATTCTTATATGATATGTATGCACATTGACAATAAAAGCATTTGAATTTGTTAATTTGTTTGTCAATTCTCATGTGAAGTCTCAATTCAAGTCTAATATTAAGTATTAATCTTCTACAATGTCTATGATGAATGCTTTATCAATGTCATGATATGAATATTTGAAATTTCTCTATATTTTTAAAAATTTCCTCTTTTTCTAAGTTACCGATTCGTTTTCGGATTCGAGTATGGGTACACGAATCCGGTACAGGATTCGGTCAAAGTTTTTTTTGGGGTTGGGTACGGCTTGGGTACGGCAATACAAAAAACATATAAAAATCAGAAATATATACATATTTGCAGCAGTAATTAAGTTCAGAATACACCACCATATTAATAGTCTAATAACATAGCAAAAATACATCAGCACTTTCATAGTCACTAAGTCAAATATTAAAATATTAGTGATTACTCGAATGTCGTGATATAAAATTATAAATTAAAGTTCAAACATAAAATGTCAAGTGTTTACAATCAGCCATTATTGATCATTGATCAATCTGAATCATATGGGTCATCAAACAAATCAGCATCATTAGATGCTACATTAGATTTTGCTTTTTAGTGTGGTCCAAAATCACATGGCCACAAAAAGCATGAGGATTAAAGTTCAAAAAATCTCCATTTATTCAATCAGGCTTTGGTCATGAAATTGACATGGAAGATGCATACAGATCCACCTACACCATGGAGTTAAAGAACCCAATGAAAGTATATCTTAATGTTTGGGAATTCGATACAATACAGTAACCTAACTTGGCCATGCAAGGTGTAGCTCTATTCAAGCAAATAAGGGAGGCAATGTTGCTCAAGGGCTAATGACATGAAAAAAAACAAACGTAACTAGGTCAGACTTTGGAAAGATATTAGGAATGAAAACCATCCTTGCATACAAACAAAGGCCTCATCCAACATAAATCTGCCTTGCACAATGATGGATTATGCTTTGTTAAGTCAACTGTTGGTCAAAAAAATAATTGAAAAATGCAAAAAAGCAATCTTTTTCCGTGGCCTGGGTGTTTTGACGCCTGGATTCGTTTCTTCATAGTGTATCCTGGTCGAATCCACAGTGGTGAATTGAATCCAAGGCGAATCCACAGAGCAAATTTCGAATCCTGCCCGAATTTGTATCGCACCGTACCCGAATTGTGAATCTGGTATGAATTGAATTGTATCCAGAGGCTACAAGTGGTGAATCGGTAACTTAGTTTTTTTTTAATAGTTGTCCCTTGTTGTCCCCTAAAAATGGCCCAAAAGTACCCCCATACCGGAAACACATCCTGTCATCCCCATCCTTGAAACTTGGGGGAGCATAGACTAATTCCCATTGTTAATAAAGGTCAAAGCATAAAATGAAAAGACACTCTTGTATTATGCTTGGCATTCTGTCAAAGCCTAACAGAGAATGTGTGATGATGTATAACTTGGAATGTTCATTTCTTTTGAAGGAGCCTCTTGTTATTATTACCTTTCATTCGCATCTAGATTTGAGCCATTGTTGATCCTAAACTTAAGACTTGCAAGCATCTTGGCAGTAAGTGATAAGGCAAGAATTAGTATTGAATTAATTATTGTTATGATCCTTGTTTAAAGAGTATGCAATGCATGTTGAAAAGAGAGATAGGAATCATGTTACTGCTGCATTAATGAACAATATTCATATGCTTTGTTATATGTCTCAAAAGAGATTTCACAATATTTATTGGGAATCAATGAATCGTATTATTACAGGTTTACCTTTCTTAATTTATAGTATAACTGAAAGCTAGGGTTTTGTGTTCCATTCATATATGATATTAAGGAAAGCTCTATGTCTGTTATGCAAAAGATAAAAGGGCAAATATGAGACTGAGATTACTGTTGCAGTCCGGTGATTTATTTACTTGTGAAAGAGAACATGAAATTGAAACTTGTGATCAGATTACTGTTACAATCCAATGATTTATTTACTTGTGAAAATGGTACCGCATAGAATGCAGTTATTGCCACTTTTCTTTTAAATTGATTGTTAGAAGGCAACATGTAAATGATTTGTGTAGGAGATGGTATATACTGGATTTACAAACTAACCTGAGGAAAGAAAATGATTAATACTAAAAATTTAAGGGATGATGTCATGAATGCAAACTATAAAACAACATGAAGGAAAAGCATGTATATATCAAAAAGATTTAACAATTAGAAAGGCTGCATTACGCAAGCTTAATATCTTTACATTCTACATCCAGTTCTGAAGTGCATGAACCATAAAACAACCAACCTTTCCAGTTTTGATATTAACCACATGAGCATTGTTATCTGTTGAGCCACTAACAACCAATGTGGAATCTGAACTAATGCTTAAGCATGTAAGTCCCTCTGTGTGATAAGGATGTCCTGCATGAACATCATATTCAGTCTTTCAGAAGCAATGCAAATGGCACAGCCATAATTGTTAAAATCCTAAAAGCAGGCTGACATTCAAAAGGTGTGATGTGCATAAGAAAAAATCGAAAAATAATATGAAGCTATAAACTGCCAGTGTGTTTTTTGAAAACATTATAGAAATAACAATAGTGCCAATCACAACTAAACATAATGTACATTGAAAACTTGATAGAATATAAAATAAAGAAAATAAATATATAAATAATAATAAATCTGGAATAAACAGAGCCAAGAAAAATGGAATAGCGAAATGCACTCTAGCATTCACCAAAACTTTCCCAGAGTTAACATAGCTAGAGCTCCAAATAAATATACTTCATTTTGAATATCTTTTTCTAGATGCTTAAATTTTACAAGTCATTTCTAACTCGTTACCTGCTATAAAAAATCCCTTAAGGACAAAGCGCTTTAAGCACTCATAATACATAATGTAAACAGGTATCAGCTATAGAACAGATCACACCTTTCATTTCGAAAACTACCAGTGTGTTTTTTGAAAACATCATAGATAGAATAAAGAAAACCAATGGAAACTAAACACAGTGAAGAATTAATTGAAAATAAAATAAAGAAATTATATAAATAAATAGAATTCTGAAATACAACCCAAGAAAAGTTACATAAGTTTTAGCATAATTTCCAACAGATAACATGAGTAAAACTCCAAATAAATGCACTTCATTGTAAATAATTTTTTCTAGATGCTTAAATGTTATGTCAACTGTATCTCCTTTTTTCTTTAAATCCGTGAGGAGGGATTATTTAGGCTGGCACCAAACCAGTGAAGGTCAGTATGGGGACCTCCTCCCTTCATCATATTCAATTTAGAAACCAGTTAATCAACTTTGTTCAAGATAGAAGCCACAATGGAAGCCCAAGAGCCACCACATGAAATTCCAACTCAAGATGTCACTTTGGGGATTCAATCATGGATCACCATCTTGAGGACCTTATGGCCTTGCCATTTAAGCACAATCCCGTTGACTTGTTTATATCTCATTAATTTCTATAAAGAATCCTTGATAATACTTAAGAACAAAGCACTTTAAGCCCTCATAATATATTACGTGAACCATTGTTAGCCATTGAATAGATCACACCTTTCATTTGGAAAAATGTTGAATAAGCCACAAGTTCAATTTGAACATCTATCAACTATGGAAAATCTCATGTGCATATCAATAATATTTCATCTTAAGAACTATGATAACTGTGAAAAAAGGACTGCCAATAGTGACATGGTATGATGGTTAAGTTGCTGTGGTGTTGTTCTTGCCATCAAGGTTCAAACCCAATTGGGGTGTAATTGTTGAATGTTTAAATTTGCCATGAGGTCCCCAGTTTGTGACCTCACCGGTTCATAGCTCCGGGTCAAAAGCATTTACCCCTTGAATTAATAATAACTGTGAATAAAGGACTAAGATGACCAATTTAATGGCTAGCCTTATCCATAATCACATAAGGTTATGCATTTGATATTCTTCAAGGTATTTATGAAATATTTCCCATGCTTTCCCCTAAAAGATACAAGAAAAAGGAACAAATAAACTAAGAAACAAAATAGATTTCAATGATGTAGATCGAGGCATCCATACTCTAGACTCCAAACTAGTGGCATGCTTCTTATTTTTGGTTTGTGAATTGAGGGAATCCATTGGGGGCCCTCACCCATACAAGAAAAAAGAAAGGAACAAAAACTTGTTACAAGAAGGCCACCTTGCTGAAAAGCCAACGAGATCAAAGCAAACCTTTGAGGGAAAAAATATTATACAGAAGCTTTTCAACTGAAATATAGCAACCGGCAATCTCAAAACTTCTCCTACAAAAAGTCAAGACCTGTAGGCTGCAAGACAACCAGAAAAAAAAACACAAACCACATCACATGCAAAAACAATAGCCCGCTAGGCTTGAGCCAAGGGCTACCTATTACCCCTTTTGGAAATAAGAGTCTCCATGGTCCATTGAGAGACCAGTCCAATGGAATCTTTGGTTTCTAAAATGAGGCATTCTACTTCTATATTCCTATTCCTTCATTTTTTGGTTGAGAGCTCCAGACATGCAAAGGGGGCCCCGATATTTTAACTTTGGAGGGTCCAATCTCTAAAGTCTAGAGCTATCTCCTCGTCCTTCAAACCCTCATCCATAAGAATATGTTTGGCAATCTTATCCTCAAGAAACCTGTCCAAAGTGGCCTGCTTTCCACATTCAACCTCATCCTTGAATTTATCAAAATTTGGCTTGTTGCCACACTTTCCCATGCCACATCAGATTGCTCTGGTTTTTTTCCACTTAGTTTAGGATATGGTAAGGATTTTGCATGATAGAAGATCATCTTCAAAATAATTACTTATTCCTAAAGTTTTTATCTAAATGCACAAAATAATCCACATTAGTGGAAATGGGTGAAGTGTGGATAGATGCTAGCTGATACATTCCTCTATTTCCAATGCATTATCCATCCCTTCTACATAATCCATTAGAGCTTGACCCATATCATCATTGCACTTTTGAATGAAACATTGAACCCTAGAGATTTGCCTCCCAAGGGCTCTTTGTTTGCCTCTTTTCATTTGACAAAGGAGAATGTACCTTAGATTATGCTTGCTGCTCTAAATTTCAAGGAAATTTACCAATATCGTCCTCTTTCCAAGCCATTTTTGCATAGTGACTATGTGAGCTTTCAAAGGAGATTTTGATGAGCACTTAGTGATTTTATAACCTAAATGATTGCACCAAAAGCAACGAAAGGCATACCCTAAAATTGGTGAATTGAACCTAGGCACCATGGGAAGATAAAATTTTGTGGGAGTGAATGACTAGGCTTCAAAATATCTACCATCATGCAAGCCATCACAATTCTTTGCAGAAATAATTTGGGCTTTGTCAAATTTGACGAATTCTCCCACCTTGCTCATCAACAACTAAATCAGTCCTAGATTTCTCATGGCTAATGTGAGTTTCCAGAGTCTCACCAAATAGGGACTTTGGTGACTAGGTGAATAGCCATATCAAGGAACAAAACCCATGGGCACATGAAAATACCATACTTACCAAAGACCCAAGCCCATTGTTTAATACAATAGCACAATCCACTTTGTAGTAGAAATGGACCAAAAAGAAACCTCTATCTAGAAGGGAATGGATGGAGTGTCCATGTTTTTCCAAGACTTTGGTATCCAACATTCTAAGTCCTCAACGGCAAGACTTCTCCATAGGCACCTACAAATCAAAGATTTTATGCCAATCTCCACTTCCATACTTGTATTAGTCCATTCTCTAAGATCAAAATAGGTATCTCATCCACTAGTTTTAGAGGGGTGTCCCCAAAGGAGAAAGAGGCACCTACATCCCAAGTCTCCTTCATCTGATCCATAGACAACAAATGGCACCCATCTTCCCTAAGCCCTTGCTTATTCAACTTACCTAAGGAAATGAAATCAAATTTTGTTCTAACACTAGAGTTGGGGGAGAGTCGAGGAACAAAAGACGGTTTGAGTTTTGCAAAAGTCATTGCAGCCGTGAAAGGGGTTGGAAGTGTTTTTGCACACATATAACACCAAATTTATAGCAATATGTACAACATCTCAAATTAGGTTTTTGGTGCCAAACAAGAAATCATAAATGAGGAAGATCAAGATTCGGATGATGAAGATTCACCCACGTTAGAGGACTTTTCCCAAGACACTCAAGCAATAGACTTAATGCACTATTACATTATGAAATATCCCAACCATGACTTTGATGTCTAACAAATCATGCAACAAGCTCCTTCCACGCCCCCAACTTCTAATCCTCATGATCCCACACATTTTCCATCTTCTTCTAATCATCCTATTACCTCTCAAACCACCAATCTGATATCCATAATACACTTACGTGTCAAAATACCATCAAGCACCCAAACCATTGCAGCTCAAATCGCACAGCTTCAAGCTTCCATCCCTTCTCCCCACATTTCAACATCAATCCCATTAAACACAACACACACCCTCCAAACACCAAATCCAATTTCATCCAACCATCAAAACCTAAAAACATCATACACACAACCTCCAACCTCCAATTATCAGTGGCCACCACCTAATCTCACAAGTTCTTTGGCACAAGACATTCAACAAATAAAAGACAAACTCAAGGGACTTCAATTAGGACATCAAAAGAAATGTTACACCTTCCAAGAGCTATGTTGTTACCCTTTCGATAAATCCATCACCATGATCCCCTTTCCTCAAAACTTTGAAATGCTTAAATTTGATAAATACAAAGGAAAGGGAGATCCTAGGGAGCACCTTAAAAGAATTTTACATAGCATGTAAAATAGTGTCACATCTTGATGCATATCTTCTAAGACTATTTCCTACAAGCTTAGGTGGATAAGCCCTAGACTGGTTTATTCACCTTCCTCATGGAGCCATCACCACCTTTTCCGAACTAGCCACACGGCTTTTCACACATTTTTCCTACAGCATCGAACATGACATCACCATGATGGACCTATGTAACAAAAAACAAAAGAATGGTGAAAGCTTTGCCTCTTTCTTACAATGGTGGAGACATCTTGCTAGTCCCTTTCCATGGCCCATTCCCAAAAAACTTGTAACCATAATTGTCTAAAACTTGAATCAAGAAATGGGATTTCATTTACAAATTCAATGTGCCAACCCCTTCGATGAAATTATAAAAAAAGGAGTCGCCATAGAAAAAGCACTTATCACCAAAGGACTAGTCAAGATCTCAAAGGAGAGCAAAGGCAATAATCAACCTAGCGACAAATCAAGTTTTTGGAACAAGAATAAGAACATAGTCAATGATGGTGCGACTGATTCCAAACATGTCCAAAACATTCAAATACCAACACCATCATCTTCCCAAAATAATCCGGCCACCCAACACAATGTGATTATCCCCAAAGGACAACCTAAACGGTTTACTCGATGCGAGAACACTCCAATGGGAGAACCTATAGAGACAATCTTCCACAAACTAGTCCAAGCAAACTTGATACAACTTCCAACTATTAAAACCACTAAGTGAGGATATGCCAAAGTCCTCTTGGTTTAAAGAGCCTGACTTTTGTGAATATCATTGAGTACAAGGACATAAAACATCCAATTGCATAAGACTCAAAAACTCAATCCAAGATCTCATCGATCAAAGAGAAATCATTGTTGAAGCCCAAAAGTCACCTAACAAACACCTAAGTAATATAAAAAACCTTTTCCTTTGCATAATGATGGTAAAGCTTTTGTGTCCTATAACGCTACCCCCTATACTTACAACAATAACATCTCATTTGAGCCTATTATCGGTCGCATTGAACAAATTCCTACTTGAGTAGCCACTGTAGTCTATAACCATCAAAGCATCTAACTGTGTCATCACTACCCATCATGGTCGAGTCACCATCTAAAGACCCTCCTCCTCCCCATCTACAAACAAATAGAACCTCCTTGACCACTTAGGTAAAACACCAACACAAATATCCATTTTTGAGCTACTTCAAACATCTCCCGTGCACAAAGAACTCAAAAAACCCCTTCAAGAATCCCATGTCTCTAATGAAATTAGCATTAATCAATTTCAAGCCATGATAACTTATCTTCTCCACAATCTCTCACATTTACCGCCAAAGGTTTACCTTCTATTGATCCATCTCACAACAAACCACTCCATATTGAAGCCCTTATCCATAAAACCTAAGTCACAAGGTTCGAATTCAAATTTGAACTCGGCAACAATTAAATTCGGATGAAATTCGACAAGGGTAAAAAATTCAACATTCAATTCGTCTTATATAAATTTGATTTTTTTAAATATAAATAATATATACACAATTATAAAAACAAGTAACATTACATTTGTCTAGTTTAATTTAAATTTGTTAAATTTTATATATCAATAATTATAAATCTAAATTACATATTCTAAAATATTAAAATTTTAATTTATTAAATGTTAATATTAAAAAAATAAAAGTAAAACAATAAAATAAAATAATATTATATTAAATATATAATATATTTAATATCATCCTCTTATGAAATCTGGCGAGTTTAATATTTGGAGGTTGCATAAAAGAAATGGATTTTATATACATATACATTTTTTATAAAGTATACTTATTAAAAATATTTATCCCACATAAATAAATATACATACAAATGAAAATTTGTGAATTACAAAACATAATTTATAATATATATATATATATATAAAACATTTTTTTATAGTGTAAAAAAATTTATAAAATATAATTATATATGTTACCTTTAATTATAATTTATAATAAAAATTAAACTAAAAAACTTAACAAAATATCTTAAAAAATAGAAAAATGAAACGAAAAAAAATAAATCCTAAACATAATCGAAACTTAATAACCCCCTCGAAGAAAGGGAAAAGGCCAAAAAGAAAAAGGCATAAACTTTGTTCAATTTCACAAAAAAATTCCTGCAACAGCAAGAAACAGAAGAGCAACATGGAAACAATCGTACGAAATGAAAACCACATTTTTTTGCTAACACAAAATGGCATTGGCATTTATTTGAAAAGAAACCTGTGGCAACCTTTCCCATTGTGGCCGCTCACAAACCCTACCAGCAGTAAGGCATCGAGCCAATGGCCCTCCCAATGGCCACTATAGACTGCTCACCCATCGATGAATGTTTTTTTAACGCATATTTTAATTAAAAAACCTTCACCTTTTTTCCTACAAATTTGAAGGCGAATTTTAACGAATTTCATACTTTTAAAAAAAATTGCCGAATTTCAAACTTGAATCCAAAAATTCAGTGAATCTTGTGACACTGCAAAAAACCACAATACCGTAATAAAGTGTGTCCCAATAGATGGTGGATCAAGACTTAATCTTTGCACCTTGAATCAAAAAATTGTGATATTTCGATGATGTCGTCGATCCTTAGAAGAAGATTACCATCAAAGCCTATGATGATTTCAAGCATGAATCTAAAGGTTCCATAAAGCTACCCATCTAGGTTAAACCAGCCACTATGCAAACTACATGTCAAATTTTAGACCTTGATCTCCCATACAACATCCTTCTTGGTCATCCATGGATCCATGCCATGCAAGCCGTCCCATCCACGTATCACCAATGCATCAAGTTCCCACACAACGGAGTTGAAGTGACTATACTTGTTGATCAAAAACCCTAACCCTTTCAATATTGCAATTTCTTGGAAAGCGGTCATGGCCCTTCACAACATTGTCCAACCAATACTAAAGCATCTTCTTCCACTATCCACCTCCTCCAATTGTCACACTATCTCGGAGATCAAGGCTAAAATCAAAGACATTCGATGCGGAGAGTATGAGCTACATTCCTCTTTCCACATAGGACAACTCCCACCATCTCCTAAAACTTATGGTCAACCTAAGCCATTGATATCATCTTCTCAAAACTACAATACGATGTGCACCCACTCCCTTCCAACATTGGGGTACAATGGACAAAAAAACTATTGAAGAGGATATCTCATCCTAGTTATACGAAGTTAAAGAAGATAGAGAACAAAAGTCTAAACTTGATCCACTTATAGATATTTATCCTAAAGATTTCCACACATGCAAAGGTATGGGATACAAAGGAAAAGGTCTTGGAAAAGAAAAACATGGAATATCAAAACCATTGAAGCTGAAACACAATGCTAAGCATCGAGTGCTAGGGTATAAACCACCTAACATTGTGCCTACTAAGCCTCATCGCAATCCCACTAAAGTAGTGCAAGCATCCCTTGATATTAACAACACTGATAAGGATACCCGCGAAGATGTTATTGAATATATCATTGACCTATTCCAAGATTCACATATCTTTACCATCTCACCAAACTCCTCCACTTCCAACCACCTCCTAGACTTGGGAGAACAAGTGTCACCTATTATTAATACATCTGATAACAACAATGCTTTCGCTTAATGTACAAAATTCCAGAAGCCTTTAACAATTGAAGATCAAAAATCAAGTCAAAAAAGGAAAAACAAAGACAAGTCCTCTAGTAAAAATCTCAAACAAATGCTATTGGACTATGAAAAAGTCAAATTCAAAGATTCAATCAACAAAATACATTATAAGTTGATCTCCAATATTGCTCCAATTTCCAAAATAATTGGGGTCATCTGCAAAAGTTCTAAAAACAATACGCCAAGATGCACACTTGTTGATCCTAAGTCTCAATCATCCCCATCTCCTCACAATACTTCCACTTCACCCAACTTATTCCATTCATCAACTTCCATGCACTAATCCTTCCAATTCATCCCACTTGGCGATATATCATATCTTGACGAATCTTTGATGGAAAACTCTTGAAGTGCTTTGATATGAAGAATGCCCAAGCTTCTTTATGTGAGATGCCTAAAGGCACTAGTAGTGTGCATATTAATGATTCTATTTTAGCTCACTCCTTTTGCGAGACAAGATACCATTCCTCTTCGCCAGAACAACATCCACATCCATCTGTCAACAAACATCCACCATGTCAACAACTTGCTATTTCATCAAAACATCATCACATCCCAATTGTTGTTGAAGGATACAGCCTTGTATATACCTAGTATTCAATGCATTGGCCTTAAAGCCTCATGCATTTGTGTCCATCTTCACACATCACTTCATGCAACAATCAACGCTTCATCCCATAATAACCAAGCACCTACATGCATTCCCTCATCCCATACCATCCCATCTCATCTCACACACCATCCATAATAAACTTTGGCACTCCTCAAACTTACATTTGAGCAAAATACAAAAACTGCATGTAGACATTACTCCTTATCATGAAATCACACACGTGCCTAGTTGATGAACATTAAATAGTCATTGTATCATTTTTCCCATCACCTTGGTCTATCCAATCATCCATGCCCATAAGGATGCCTTGGTCTTGAGACTAGCATAATCTTGATCATCATATTATCCTATTTTTGGCTAGAGAAATGTTGGCTGCATAACATGTTTATCAGTCAATCTTTTGTTTTGATTTATCTTTTGACCCATGACTACACCTACTTAAGGCCACCTAGATCTTTCTATATCTTGGTGTTTTGACTAGTGTATAGTGGGGCATCGTCTTTATCTTGTTTGTCGTGTTTGTGTGTTGTTCTTGTAATATTGCTATGCAACTACTTACCTTGTGTATGCTGAAATAGCTTGTAGGATGGACATTCATCCTTTGCATACTAGGTCATTTTGTACCTTTTGTGCACTAGGACTGTCATGCTTTGAATCTCTTTTTCTTACATATTCTAACAAGGTTTTGTGTTGTCTAGCATGAATAAGGACAATCCTTTTTGGTTGAGTGTCAAGTGCATACAAAGGTTACCTTGTCACCCTGGTTCCTCATACCTTGGTGCATACTTTTGTTTGCTATATATACATTACGATTGCTCTTCACATACCAGCATAACCAATCTTCCCTTTCATACATCCCCTTCCATTCCATTCATCTTCCATTTCATCTGCTTCTATGCTTATCCCCCATCTTTCCCTTCCATGTTGAGAGCATGCTCGTGTTCTGTTAAACCACCTGTCATCTCGGGGGGGCATCCCACTACCTGATCATCATCCTTCCTCATCCCTTCTAGTGGTTGGGGCATCATGCCACTAGTCCTTGTCCCTTCCTATCCACTATGTATTTTTCTTCTTTGATACAACGCTACTTCTTACAATTGCAATACCATATCAAAGAGGGGCAAAATGTAGACACCTAAATCTGACCTTACCCCACCACACCTAATTTTACCTATCCTAAATTATTTACATCCTTTCCCCCATTTTAACCTAATCTTTAATTAGATAAATATTTATTATTTCTTTAATTATTTTTCCCTTCACTTGACCCCATTAATTAAAATTAAATAAGTAATGAATTTCACATTCACCTTTATCCTTGTCCATTTATCCTAGCCATTAAGCTTGTTCACATGGATCACAATCTAAAATCACCATCATGTGATAAATGTCCCTTTCACATGCTCAACTAACTCCTTATCTAGATTCATTGAACCTAGACACATTCCTAAAAGTCAAACTAACTTTACATCTCATCCATTGATTTCATATCCCACTTCTTAATTCTAGCCATTCACATAAAGATGTTACCCTAATCCATTCCTCTTATCCTTCATGAGACACTTGTCCTAATCCTCATTCAATCTTAGCCATCTATCATCAATCTATCCTAGCCCTTGATTTTGCCTCTTGACAATTCTATAACTAGAGGCTCTCATCCTTCATCATCACCCAAGTATATTATTGTTAACCTTATGTTGTTGTTTTTCCATCTCATTATTGCAATCATACCAAAGTTATGCTGGTTTATAAAGCAATCCACATCATATCATAATCCAGAGCAAATCAAATAGAACTAGGGTGCATTCTATTTCAGCTCAATCTAGGAGGATGGAGTTTGTTTGAGGTATACATTTGATTATTTGCATTATCTTATGTTGTTTTGCTTCAGTCATTTTTCATTGTCTTCAGATGCCTTTCAAAGTCAAGAATGCACGAACTAATTTCCAAAGGGCAATGGGCATTGCTTTTATTGGTCTGATAAATGAGAACATGGAAGTCTATCAAGATAATCCAACTGCATTGTCCAAGGATGGGAGTGACCATTGCAACACTTAGAATTCATTTCTAACAATGCTTGGAATATGGTATCTCCTTAAATCCCAAGAAGTGTGTGTTTGTCATGGAAGAGGGCAAGGTCCTTGGGCATATAGTGTCTAAGGAAGGAGTGAGGATTCATCATGAAAGAGTTAAAGCAATAGACCTCATCTCTCAACCCAGAACAATTAAGGCAATGCAGTCCTTTGGGCAAATCAACTTTCTTAGGAGGTTTGTTCCTAACTTTGCTGAGAAGACTAAGGCTATTTCAAAACTGCTCAAGTCATGGAAATTAAGGATACACTCAAAAAGGCACCAAGGTTGGCAAGCTTTGATTACTTAAATCCTTTTCAATTGTTTTCTTTTGCGTCTTTCTACACCATTGTTGTTGTTTTGCTTCAGAAGAATGTTGATGGATATGAACAGCCAATTGCTTTCTTTAGCAAATCATTACAAAATGTTGAGCTGAATTATTCCATTGAGGAAAAGCAGCCTTATGCTCTTGTTACAGTTGTTAAAATTTTATTCTTATCTTATATGATCTAATATAACTACCTATATGTCTCATTCTATTGTAAGAGACATCTTTGTTCAACAAGAAGCTTCAGACAAAAGATGCACTGGACCGATAGGATCCAAGAGTATGGCATCGATGTACAAACTACTAAACTGGTAAGGGGTCAAGGTTTTGCCAAGCTAATGGTAAATACAAACTTGGAAGCAGCAGAAGTGCATCAAGTAAGTTCTGATTCAATATCTTTTCCTTTCCATTTGGAGAATGATCCATGGTACAAAGATATTGTTTTCTATCTAGAAAATATGAGTTGTCCACAAGGACTAAGAAACATGAAAAGAGAACCTTAAAGTTGGCAGCCCAAAGGTATGTGCTACTACAAGGCCACCTAATGTGGAGGAACCTTGATGGATTGCTCCTCAAATGTTTAAACAATGGACTGTCAAAGTCATCGATGAATGTCATCAAGGGTTTTGTGGGGGGGGAATTTTATGTCAAAAACTATCACCCACAAAGTGGTTAGAGCAGGATACTAGTGGCCTACATTGTTCAAATATGTGGCCAAATTTGTTAGATGTGATTCTTTCTAGAGACTTTTAGGCAAAAAAATGTTTGCAAGTGCACTACCCCTCACATCTATATCAGCTGAGGCTCCATTTCAACAATGGCATGTTGATTTCACTGGAAAGATTGTTGAAAATTCAAGCAACAAATACAAATGGATTTTTGTAGCCACTGGCTACTTTACCAAATGGGTGGAGGCAAACCCTACCAAAAATGCTACATCTAAATTGATGATTGACTTCCTACTGAATAACATAATCACAAGGTTTGGTGCGCCTACAAGAATAGTTGTTGATAATGCAATGTGCTTTAGATCCCATGACCTTCTTGACATGTGTTTTAACTATGGGATAACTTTAACACATTCCTTCCCTTATCATTCACAAGGAAATGGCCAACCAAGATACCAATGCGATCACAGTAGTGATCTAATCACCACCACAATCACAATAGCATCCACAAGATTGTACCATTCTAAAATGATCAAAAGCTGACTTCAATGGACTTTTTGCTTTTTAAACAGCTCACGTTCACGCCAACTTATTAGATTAATGAATCTAACCCTTTATTGATCATCTCTTGTTAGCTTCTGCAATCTTCTAACTATCTTTTGAAGCTATCTATTATTCTCTATTCATCCTCAAGATCTCTTTGGTAGACTAAAGCAGCAATCTTTGTGAAGCTATTCTCTCGACTCTAAACATGGAGGGCTGACTCTTGTGAGCATTCCTTATGAAGCTATTTCCCTTCTTCCAATGCTTTTTCCTACATCTTACTTCCATTACTTTAATCATTATTATCTACTCATCCTAAAGATTTCTTTGGAATCTTGAAACAGCACTCTTTGTCAAGCTATTCTCTATACATTAAACATGGAGTGAGCATTCCTTCTGAAGCTATTTACCTTATTCCAGTGTTTTTTCCTACATTCTACTACCATTGCTTTGATCATTATCCATTTCCTTTTGTTATTCTCATGAATCTTAACCATTAATCCTACAACTTCTTTTACTGCCACCCTAATAATTCTTACAGAAACTAAACCAATAGCCTCATACCATAGCCCCTTGACATCTAATCTTCTACCACTACCCTTTTTCCCTTCATACATAGAGCACATCACCCACCTGTAGGAAGGCTTTAGATTTGTAGTCTCTAAAGCTTTTTTTTAACTTTGGTGCTCTAGAACAAAGTACCTAAGTAGCTACACAATCTTATTTTCCATAGATTGCAAGTCAGGTTGAATAAGACAAATAGGAGTCTAAGTGAGGCAAGCTCCCAAACAGTCCTCACAAAAGTACTAGATTAGAAACGTGTAAGCACAGTGAGGATCTGTATACCATTGAGCACTTCCTCCAAAAGTTTGGCAGCTGTCCATACAAAGGTTAGCACCACACTACTCATGTCAATAGTGCAATGAAGCTTGCAACCACAATTTTTCTAGTTCTACTCCATTCTATGTATTTTCTAATCTTACACACTTTGGTTTCCAATAACATGACTCTAGTTTTGTTACAATCCTATCTAAACTTCTCTTATAGTCGACTTCTACATCAAACTTAAAACAAACAAAAAAAGCTTCTCTCACCTTTTCCTTCATCTTTTCAACATTTCCTTTTTATAGCTAAGTTTTCTATTTCTATAAAAGCCAACTCTTATTGTATTTGGCTAGGGAATAAAAATAGTATTTCTTAGGCAATATACATAGTAGAGTAGTCTAAACCAATCTTTATTGTTTTCTTAAAAAAGTTTAATATTTATATTCTACATTTATATTAAAGAATAAAATTCTACACTACAAATGTCAAGGTCAATGAAGCCTAGTACGAGTAATCATATGTGGTTGTCTCTAACTCCCTAGTCACAAGACGTTGTGGACAATTGTGTCTTTGTTCCCAATTTTGAAAGGACAGCTAAATGTGTCCATATTCATGTGAAGGAGCATAGTGGGGCCATTCTTGGTATTGCTTCTTGTAGACAATTGTGTGTGTTCTTGTTCATATCTTTTAAGAAGGATAGTTGAGTATGCCTATCCTTGGTTGAAAGCTAAGTGAGGTCATTCCCACTGAAGTGAATAATTGACTATGTTCCTATTCACAATGATCTAAGTAATGTGAAACTATGGGTTTGTCTTATTAGTCCAAATGTGAAAATTATTCTCTCTAAATCTCAAGACTATGATGTAATAAGGGGGAATGTTGAGATTTATATTACACCATAGAATATATTATACTTGGTGAAGTTAACTACTAGCTTCGAGAGTGTTAGTTATCATATAGATTTAAATAAATATTTAAACCATAGATGCAAATTTCAAGAATTAATCATGACTCAAGATGATACGCAGTTTTTATAATGAAAAAAGACAATCTTTTTATAATAAAACGATTTTTACTAAGATAATTTGAGAAAAAATTAGGCATTAGGAGTTTTTTTGTTAATTTTTGGCAATTTTTTGGTCAAAAAAATTAGGGTTCATGGGTTTTTTAAAGTTTTGACAGCAATTTTTTCTGAATTACCCCTACCCCTAACCCAATTTTTCTCTACCCCTAACCCTAACCCAATTTTAATCTAACCCTACCCTATCTCTATTTTTTTCCAATTAAATCCCAACTAATTGAAATTTTATTTATATTTTGGTTTGTCAAGTTAATCCTAGATGATTTTTACTGCTATAGTTTAACCCTAAGAAGCAGAAATCGCCAAAAAATCATGATTAAACTCAATTGATCGGGAATCACCACCCCTAATGATTTTTTCTCCTGAAAATATCAAAAATTTTAAAAAATCACAATCAACAAGTGTTGACTCATTTTTCCTTGTTGTAATGCATTTGAATCAAATTAAATCTTCCCCAACACGAATTTTAGATTTTTTGCATGCATTTTTACCCCTTTTATATTGACACAACCTCCAACCCATCAATTTTAGTGATAGACAGGGTTTATTTGAACAGCAAGCAAACAAACAACACTTCGCACTACTACAAAATAAGGTTCACAATGCAAATTCACAAAAAAAAAAAAAAAAACAAAAACCATTTATTTTGTAGACTTTTCAAAATTATATCATGTAAAGAAGCTCACAATTTTAATCTCCTTCAAAATCAACAATGTACGAGACAACAGTCACAAAGATCCATTGAAATTCTTGAGCATATAGGCCTGCTCCTATTAAAGTAATATTGTTATATCTAATGGTCATCCTAATCGTTTAGTTTACTTTCAGTAAGCTTAGATTGCTTTCAGTTAGTTTTAGTAACTTTCTATTTATTCCTTTAGTTCACAATTATTTCTGATTTTGAAACATCGTCTTGTAATTTATTATTAAAGGAGTATTCCTCTCCTTTGTTTAATATGAATAATCAATTACCATTTCATGGTATTAGAGCAAAGGCAACTTTTTTTGGCGAATTTTTTAATAAAATTCGTGCCTTTTTATCTGAAGATTCTAGAAAAAAAACAGAAATTTTTTGTTCGATTTATTATTAAATAAAAGATTGCGGGATTCTTTTGCAGTGAAAAATCGCAATTCTGTCCTGGAGGAATTTCACCTTGTTTGTATCTACAAAAATGTGGGTTTTTTTCCTTTGAAAATCGCAAGCCTCTTTCATATGCAAAAACGCAGTTTTTACCATAAAAAATCGCGGGCTTTTTTTGTGGGGTTTTTTGCAATGCTTGAGAGACACAGCCAAACAAAAAACACGTCGTTTTTTTGCAGGAAATCGCGCCTATTCATGGGGTGTTTTTAAATCACTACCTATGTAAATCGCGTGACCTTGGAGATTATTCTATACGCGATTTTCTACGTCGGGCCCTCTCAGCAATGATTGGTGATTTCTAAATTTTGAAGGTTTCAAAATCGCGATTGCATATAAATCATGGGTTTTTTGGAAATCTAGGCGATTTTTTCCAAAAATTGCGGGCCTGAAAATTCTTGATTTCTGAAGTAGCCATTGTTTGATGAGTTTTCTACACAAAAAGTTGTGCCTTCTCCTATGCCTAGGATTTCAAACTTGGGCTTGGTAAATTTTGTAGAATTGTTTTTGATGATTTTTTGAAAATCGTGCCTGTTCTACTGCACATCGCGGGTCTAAAAATCGGAACCTAAAAATCGTGGGATTTGTGCTAGTTGATCACCTTGGGATTCATGCCAGCTAATTACCTCATTTTTGTGTCTTTGGAAAACAGGAAGGATGGCATCTTTGACCAACATCATGTTGGAAAGTAGCCAGAGATTCAATGATAAAAACTACAATACCTGGAAGCAGAGGATGCTCGCCATTTTCGAGTACCGATGTCTAGATTCAATGGTTTTGGGTATAGAAACACGTCCCACAGTTGTGGGAAAGGACAGGACAAGTTGATGGAGGTAATCAAGAGGCGGTTATGCTTCTCAAGTTATCTGTCACCGATGAGATGCTTCCAAAAATACCATCTGGCAAGATTGTTGCAAAGATCTGGAAACACTTGAAGGATCTGCATGAGATCTTAGACAAGGGAAAAGCATTCTTCCTTAGAAATATGTTGTTCTCCATTATGATGGATGACAAGATGTCTTTACAGGATCATCTCATAAAGATCAAAGATATTCGCGATCAACTGGAGGCCATTCGTTGCAAGATGGAAGAAGAGGATATGGTGGTCATCACACTAAAAAGCTTACCACGATCCTATGAGCACTTCATCGAAACTCTCAACATTACCTCCACCAATGTTGACCTTGAAGTTTGATGACCTATGCAACAAGCTCTTGCAGCAAGACAAGTGGAGGAAGCAGTTTGGGAGCAGCAACGAGACACCCACTATGGAACAAACATTTACTGCCAAAAACAAAGGAAAAGGCAAGTCCTCTCAGTAGTAGAAAGGCCAAGGCAAATCTTAGGATAGCTCCAAGAAGTCTATCACATGTCACTATTGTGGTAACATTGGTCATATGAAGAAACACTACAGGAAGTAGTTGGCTGATCAAAAAATCCAACCAAGGAGGATCTTAGCAAAAGGCCCATGTTGCAAAGCATTCTGAGGAGTCTACCTTTTATGCATTCATGGCCAAAAGACCAGCAAATCATGTCAAATCATCTATGTGGTATCTTGATTTTGGGGCATCTCGACATTTTACACAGGAGAGATTGGTTCACGGAGTATAAGGTTTGCTCCGATTCTGTCATCTTTGGAGATGATGAAGAGTATACAGTTGTTAGCAAAGGCAACGTTCAGATTACAACTGGTGGGAGAAATCTCATATTTCTCAATGTATACTATGTTCCGGGCATGGAGCTCAATCTACTCTCTGTGAGTCAAATTATGCAACACTGTCCGAAGTTGGACATCATCTTCGGTTCACATAAGTGTTGCATTGTTGATAAGGAGTCCAAGACAAAAGTTGCAGTTGGGCTCAAAGATCATGGTTTGTATAGGTTGGTTGATATTGGAGAGTCTCAGGAGCATGCAATGGTTGCAAAGAGTTCATCCATCAGCACTCTTTGGCATCAACGGTATGGGCATCTTAGCATAGCCTACCTTTCTCAGTTGGCTCGAGAGAATTTGGTAGAAGGCTTACGGTTTACCTGACATTCAACAGGAGACACATGGAGTATGCGGCACTTGCCAGGCAAGGAAGCAACATCAAACTCCATCTATAGATGGACGAGCTTGGAGAGCATCCAAGGTCCTTTAGCTGGTTCATGCGGATGTTTGTAGACCAGTGCATACTGCATCTGTCACTGGTGCCAGGTATTTTTTGTTATTTGTTGATGATTTGAGTAGGAAAATGTGGGTGTTTTTCCTCAAAGCAAAATCAGATGTGTTTAATTAATTTAAGAAGTTTAAAGAATTAGTTGAAAATGAGTCGGGATGTCCAATCATCACTCTTAGGCCAGATAGTGGGGGTGAGTTCTATTCCAACCAATTCACTGACTTCTATGGTAAACACAGTATCAAGCATCAGCTTACCACACCCTATACTCCTCAACAAAACGGAGTTGTTGAGCGAAGAAACCGTACAATTACAGAAATGGCCTGTTGTATGTTGGAGAACAGAAATGTTCCAAAGAAATTTTGGGCTGAAGCAATGTATACTAATGTATACCTTCTTAGTAGGTCTCCCACACAGGCCGTCAAGAAGATGACCCCAAACGAAGCATGGTCTGGGAGGAAACCAAGAATCAGCCATCCCAGGATTTTTGGTTCTACTGTGTATGTTTGGATTCTAGATACAAAGATGACCAAGCTGGATTCCAAAAGCTAGAAGTTGATGCTAACAGGATACAGTGACAATCATAAGGCCTATCAGCTGATTGATGTGGACATTGATTGTCTAACATTTAGCAAGGATGTTTTTGATGAAGAAGTTGGGCCCTTTCAACTCTCTTCTCCCATCAAAAGTCCTAAGGATCGGCCTCTGAAGACTAAGGATTTAGATGTTAGGCTTCCATTAGCTCCACCTGAAGGCAGGGATTCCAATTCCGAACATGTGGAATCTCAGGGGCTTGACCCCATACCAATAGATTTCCCTCAAAACAACTTGGACCAGCATCTAGATGACTTCATTCCAAGCAGCCCAAGTCATGATGATTATCCTAATTTGGAAGAAGATGCATCTCCTCTCCATCCTAAGTGGTGGATGAAGCTCATTGATGATGTTCAAGCTGATGAGCTTGCTGAGGGTAAATCGTCTAGAGGCAAGAGCAAGCAGAATACGGTAAATTTTGCTCTTACAGCCAACATTCAGAGTGTTATGAGCCCCAAGATTATTCAAAGGCGAAAGGTAAACCTAAATGGAAAAAGGCTATGGATTCTAAGCATAATAGTCTTTTGAAAAACAATACTTGGGTTCTGTCAGATCTTCCACCAGGGAAGAAACCCATTGGTTGCAAATGGGTCTACAAAGTGAAATACAAAGCCGATGGAACACTTGATAAATACAAAGCTCAGTTGGTGGCTAAGGGGTTCTTGCAAAGAGAAGGCATTGACTATGAGGAGACCTTTGCACCCACAACAAAGATGAGCACCATCCAACTTGTCCTAGCCATTGCAACACAGTTTGGTTGGAAGGTCCGCCAAATGGACATAAAGAGTGCCTTTCTCAATGGAGATTTGGAGAAAGTCTGCATAACGTAGCCTCCTAGTTTCAAGGTTGTAGGCAAAGAGCACAAGGTATGTAGATTGTTGGAAGCTCTTTATGGGCTAAAGTAGGCTCCCAGGGCATGGTACCTAAAGATTGACAAGTATTTAGTTGCACAGGGTTTTCAAAGGAGTCCCTCATATGCCAATTTGTATGTCAAGAGTACTGGTGGTGATATCATTCTTATTGCCATCTATGTGGATGCTATAATCATTACTGGAAATGTGTTACATTTGCTTGAGCAAATGTAATGTCCCCAATCTAGCTCTACACTCTTCAATGAGAATTAGACTATTTCCAAATGAGGTTTTGAAGGGTTCCATGCAGGAGTTTGACAGTGTGCTTTTTGGAGCTTTCGGGGTTTTTGGGGAGCTTCGGGATGCGGTGACATGCATGTTATGAAAATGACATGCATTTCTATCTGGTGCCTTGCATGCAAGAAAGGTTTCTGGGGTTTTTTGGGTTTTCAAAGAGCTTCAGTATGGTATAACATGCATTTGCATATGACAACCTTTCCCGATACTTACTATTTTAGTGAGTCACGACAGCTACTCGGTTTGTGCTCAAAATGAGTTTGGAACCACTTACTATTTTTAGTAGTATGCTATTTTTAGTAAGTGCTATTTCTGGCAATGCTATGTTTGGCAACAGTTCAGTATAGTTTCTATTTCGAGCAAAGCAATTTTGGTAATTTGGCCTTCAACACTTTTTGGCTAATTTTGGAAAATTGAATAATTTAAGTTATTCTTATATTTTAATTTTATTTTGGGCCCCATGGCCTGGGCGAATAACTTTATGTTGTTTTTAAAAGAGGGCCTTGAGTTTGGACGCCCTCATGAAGGAATTAAACATTTTAATGTTTTATTATTTGCCATATACCTTGGACGCCTTGGGAGATGTGGAGAAAAGATGTTTTATTTGAAAATAATATTCAAACGTCCACTCTTGGAGGGAAAAAGACAAATTTCAAGAGTCATCTCAAAAGTGCTATAAATATAGGGCTTTGCTCCATCTTTTGGTATTCATGATTGTTTATTGTATCGAAATGCTACTAAAATGAATTCAAAGCTCTCGCTTCGAGGAACGCATACCTCCTAGCTCCATCCATTCAATTTCGTACTTGCAAGACAGTACCTAGTTGGATTCTGAAGATTGTGCTTCATCCAGGAGTGCAGATTGAGTTTATTTTTTATTTCCGAATTCAGATTGCTAATGTATAATCTGATTTTAAGGTTGCTGGTTCATGTATGGCTGTAGCTTATTTTCATTCATCGCTTCTTGTGAGAATTTTTGCTAGTTTTGGGTATTGGCTCATTGTCTTTCTAGGCCTTGAGCGCCCCTTCTCATGAGTTATCAGAATTTAATAACGAGTAGTTGATTTCTTAGAGCTGGTTGCCCCCTTTTAGAGGCCGACCCTTGTTGGTCTCTTGCATTGGGAATCGTGCCATGATATTGAATTCTTTTTTGAGGTGTTTGTCTCTTGCATATTGGACGCCTAATCTCCATTATTCTTTGGCACTTTGTTTGATGAAGTTTGCAGTTGTTTTGATGGAGATATGAGCATTCTAGTGATCTTCTTACTTACTCGTTTGTGTTTTCAGTTTGTTGTTTTTGTATATCAAACCTAGTTATTCCAACTTTATGCAATATTTCTTTAATGTTCTCATTCATATTTGTAACAAGGAATATTGTAAAACATTTGTACTTGAGATAGAGCAAAAATTATCATTAAATCATTGTAAAAGGAAAGCATATTGTAAGGCTGGTTCAGTAGTACTGATCAGCGATTTACTTTCAGTATTTTATATCTTTGTAATTTTCCACTCCCGCTGAATAAGTGATCGAGAGTTTACTTTCAGCATTTAGTTGTAGTTCTCACTCCCACTGAATAAGTGGTCGAGTTTTTCATGGTCGGTTATCCGCCTACTTTACTTTCAACATTTACTTTTCAAAATGGTCGGCTAGCCGCTTATAGCATTGTATTCCCATTTCCAATTTATTGCTAACAATCCCCTCGCACCATATGCTCTCACCTCGCCCACATCGGGATCTTGGTGATCAGAAAGTGAAGGGTTCCCATTCAGCTGATTTGATTATTGGGCTAACCTTAACGAGTGCAATTTGTTTGGTGAAAATTTCAAAAATAAACTAAGGGGGATATTTCAGCAAACCAAGTTGAATTTGTGTCAAGCATCTGATATGATAGATTTAGGTCTTTTGCACTATTGTCTTGGCGTAGAAGTTTGGCAAATAGGTGGCAGTATTTCCATCTCTCAGTCTCAATTTGCTAGGAGTTTGTTGGACAAGTTCAGGATGACAAATTATAAGATCTCATCTACACCCATGGAGAAGGGGCTGAAACTTTCAGCCAAATCAGACTCACCAATGGTTAATGAATCAGTTTTTAGGCAACTAGTTGGTAACCTCATCTATATTACAGCCAATAGACCTGATCTAAGTTATGTTGTGAGTTACATCTCTCGCTTCATGACTACCCCTAAGGCAGAACATTGGGTTGCAACGAAGTGACTACTAAGATATGTGAAAGGGACATCTGACTTTGGCATTTTGTATAGTAGAAGCAAAGATCCTAGGCTGGTTGGTTTTACAGATTCAGATTGGGTAGGTTTTGTTAACGACATGAAGTCTACTTATGTATATGTTTTCAGTCTTGGTACAGGTGCAGTCACATGGACTAGTAAGAAGAGGCAGGAAGTAGCTCTTTTTTCGATAGAAGCAGAGTATCGAGGAACTGTTAAAGCAGCATGTGAGGTAGTATGGCTTTAGAGTATGCTTGCTAACATGAAAATGTCTCAAGCAAGGCCTTCACCCTTGTTTTGTGACAACCAAGGGGTGCTAAAGCTTGCCAAAAACCCAGTCTTTCACAAGGGCACCAAACATGTAGATCTTCATTGTCACTTCATACGACAGCTTGTTGAAGATGGATCGGTGATGTTGCAGTATGTTCCAACTGAGGATCAAACTGCAGACATTCTCACCAAGTCCCTAAGTCTAGACAAATTTGTAAAATTTAGGGGTAAACTTGGTGTAGTTAGTAGAATGACCATTAAGGGATTAAAATAATATTGTTATATTTAATGGTCATCTTAGTCGTTTAATTTACTTTCAGTTAGTTTTAGTAACTTTTTGTTTATTACTTTAGTTCACGATTATTTCTGATTTAGAAACATCGTCTTGTAATTTATTATTAAAGGAGTATTCCTCTCCTTTGTTTAATACGAATAATCAATTACCATTTCAGCTCCCATCATTTTCTACAAAGAGAAAAAAATTAAATTATGACAAAGATGACCATTTGATTTAGAAGCCCATCGCAGATCAACAGCAAGGTGTAAAGTTTGAAGATGTGAAAAAGAGGAAAAACATGAGTTAAATTATTAAATTATATATCTTTTTGAATTATTCAGTTGTTCTTTTTTAATACATTAATAGGAATTTGTCTTTATACATTAATATTAATGAGTCTTCTCTACAAAATCTTTTAAATGACAAGAAAATGAAGTTTTTTGACAATCTTAAACTTTTAATTTATTGTCATATGTGTCACAATTGTTAAATTATATGATCAGATTTAAATGCACAGAAATTAATTCAAAATCAAACACAAGACACAGCAGATACCCTGGGAAAACCCTCCTCTTGAGGGAGAAAAAACCCAGCCAATAATATCTCTTATATTATTGAATCACAATAAGAATATCTCCTTTACAATAGGCTGATAAGAAGGCCAACAAGAAGCATCACAATCTGATGCAAATACTGAAACTGATAGATACAATCTGTTAATAAAGATCTCAGTCTTCTACACAAATATCAATCTGCTCTAGAGACAAATTCACACTTGAAGAACTTGAACTTGATATGAATATCGAATGAACTAAATACTTGACAAAGAGAGTGCCAACGAATATATATACAATATCAAGAGAAGGACATGACTCTTCACCATCAGGTCGGCCAGCATAGGGAGATATCCTTTCATAGGGACGCATCCAAAAATGATAAGTCGGCCTCCTCATAAATCGTGTCTCCTCAATAATCGAGCCAGAATTAAATATAATTAATATTTGCCAAAGGACGTGATTCTCCAAAGGATACGATCACAACAATTAAATAGACAAAGGCTATTATTTAATTGTTCTTTGTGTGCACGATCTGGGCTGGAGTATGAGATTGACGCTGCCATAAAACATCAACACTCCCTCTCAGCTAAGGAGTATACTTCCAGCTGCACAAGTCAAATCACAGGCTATCACTGATACTGAGTCTCTTTCTCAGTTAAGGCTGGATTCTCCACCATACCAAGCTTATCTTGAAAGTACACAAACTTTATCCTGGAGAGAGGCTTGGTGAGAATGTCTGTCGTTTGCTCATCAGTGCTAATATACCTCAACTGTATAGCCTTCCTCAATACCATATCTCTAATATAGTGGTATTTTATCTCAACATGCTTGGTTTTGTCATGAAACACAGGATTGATAGAAAGCTTCACACAACTTTGGTTATCACAATGAATGATAGTAGGCTCCATTGATTGTCCAAACAATCCTGCAAGGAGCTTACGAAGCCACACTGCTTCCCGAGCTGCCATACAAGCTGCAATATATTCTGCCTCCGCTGTACTTAATGCTACAGATGACTGCTTCTTGCTGCACCAGGATATCATGGTTGATCCCAAACTGAAGCAACATCCAGAAGTGCTCTTCCGATCTGTGGCACATCCTGCCCAATTAGAATCAGTATAACCATGCAACTCCAAGTTAGCATCTGAAGAATATCTCAACCCATATCCAACTGTGCCACGCAAGTATCTCAGGATATGTTTAGCTGCAACAAGATGTATTTGTCGCGGTTCACACATGAACTGACTAAGTGCACTCACAGCATAACAGATATCTGGTCTAGTGTTAACTAGATACATCAAGGACCCAATCAACTGTCTGTACATTGTAGGATACACCAAGTCTGAACTAGCTGCAACCTCCTTCAATTTATGTAGGTTGGTCTCCATAGGTGTAGACATGGATTTGCAATCCATCATACCAAACCTCTTAAGTACATCAATGGTGTACTTCCCTTGACTTAGAATCATCTCATCTGGTTTCTACCAGACTTCTAAGCCAAGGAAGTAGTGCATAAGTCCAAGGTCTTTCATCTCAAACTTAGAGGCCAACTCTTTCTTACATTTGATGATCAAGTGCTCTTCTTCAGTAAGTATCAAATCATCAACATATAAAACCAAAATCAATGCTTTACTATCAATTACCTTAAAGTATAGATTAGAGTCAGCATCATTCTTCAAGAAGCCCAAGCTTGATAGGTAACGATCAATTCTTTCGTACCATGCTCGAGGAGCCTACTTAAGACCATACAAGGCCTTCTTTAGTTTACAAACATGAGACTCCTTCCCTTGTACCTCGAACCCATCAGGTTGCTCAATGTAAACTTCTTCCTCGATCACACCATTTAGAAAAGTTGTCTTCACATCCATTTGATGAATCTTCCATCCTCTAGATGCAGCAATGGCAATGATGGTCCTGACAGAAGTGTAGCGAGCAACAGGAGCAAATGTTTCTTCATAATCAACTCCCTCTTTCTGTAAAAACCCACGAGCCACGAATCTTTCCTTTTACTTCTCTATGCTCCCATCAGCTGAATGCTTGATCTTAAAGAGCCATTTCGATGATACCACAGATTTGCCTTTGGGTCTAGGAACAATGTCCCAAACATCATTCTTGAGAATTAATCGGTACTCCTCTGACATAGCATCTTTCCAAACCTGTTGACTGAAAGCTTCCTCCACACTAGAAGGCAAAGACTCAATAATCTGACTCATCAAGGCAACATAGCTGGAGAACTTATGTGGCCTTTTACTTTCTCTAAATGTACCTCTAGGAGCTGCGAACCTTTCAGCCTCTTGCATAGTTTGTCTAGCCCAAAGAGGTCTCTTTCTTCTAATCGCAATATCGGTAGGCCCATCAGTAGGTTCCAAGGGCTCAACTGGATCAACATCTTCCTTTGGTTCGGAAGTCTCCCTCTGAATCTCAGGAGTATGGTCAACTTCCATATCCTAAGGAGGCTCATCATAGTCAATCTCCACATGAGTTCCCTTGGATCTTCTAAATGCAATATCTTCCTCAAATGTGACATCTCTACTGATTTCAATCAACTTTTGACCTGGAACATATATCCTATAGGCTTTTGATGTTTCATTGTAGCCCACGAATATTCCCTTCTTGCCAAAAGGCTCCAACTTAGTTCACTTCTCTTTTGGAACATGAACATAGACAGGACATCCAAAGATCCTCAAATGTCTAACCTCGGGCTTCTTCCCTGTAAAGGCTTCTTCCGAAGTCATATTCTCCAAGATCTTGTGAGGACTTCTATTCAGAACATATACTGCAGTCCTAGAAGCTTCTTCCCATAAGAAGATTTGCAGATCCTGGTCATGAATCATGGCTTTTGCTACTTCCACAATCGTCATGTTCTTTCTTTCTGCAACACCATTCTGTTGAGGATTACAGGGAACACAAAACTCCCTCTTCATCCTAGCATCAACACAGAAATTTTGAAAGCTACCAGAGGTGTATTCTCCTCCATTATCAGATCTAAGGATCTTGATTCTTTTACCGGAAAGATTCTCTACAAGAGCTTTGAACTCCTTGGACCTTTCTAACACTTCCTCAGACTCTTTAGTTTTCAAAAAATAAATCCAAGTCTTTTTTAGAGTGATCATCAATAAAAAGAACATAATACAAGAAACCACTTGAAGAAGGAACAGACATAGGTCCACATAAATCAAAATGAATAAGGTCTAAAATACACTTAGATCTACTTTCTCTACTGTGGAAAGGAGCTTTTGAATTCTTACCCATAGCCCATCCTTTGCAAGTTCCTTCATGCTCCTGATTGAACTTAGGAAGTCCCGTGACCATCTTCCCCATGATAGGTAAGGCTCAGAAGTGGAGGTGAGCCAATCTTCGATGCCATAGATCATACAAGCTTGAAGAATCATGAACTAATGCTTGTAGAGGACGCGTACATAGCCTATAGAGGCTTTCATGTCTAACACCAATTATTTGAGCATCCTTGAAACTGGAATTCTCCATCCACACAAGAACTTTGCCTTTGCAGAAGGCAACTTGATATCCTTTATCTTCTAGAGCTGAAATAGAAATAAGATTGCGCTTGATTCCTGGAACATAAAGAACATCTCTTAACTGAAGTGTAATGTCGGAATCCAAATGAAGAGTAGAGGTCCCAATCCCTTTCACGGAGTAACCAGTATCATCTCCAATAATAAGTTCGGAAGAATCTTTCTCCACCAAACTTGATAAGTGCTCCTTAAATCCGGTAATGTGTCGAGAAGCACCACTATCGATCAGCCAAGTGTTGGTATTTGTAGGTACATTGCTTGACAATGCTGAATAGAACAGGTATTCACATGAATCCTTCTATGGAGAAACATCATCAACATCTGCAACGGTGACTTGTTGCTTAGGTCTAGTAGGACAATGCTTAGCAAAGTGGCCAAACTTATCACACCTAAAGCATTGAATCTTGGACATGTCTCTCTTCTTCTTGAAGGCGGGTGTATCATCATTTCCCTTATCTCGATTCCTCTTGAAGAACCCTTTCTTTCCATCTTTTCCTTTCTTCCTCGAAGCATGGGAGGTGAGAACATGAATATCTTCATTCTTTGAACTTTGACCAACGCCTCTAGCCACCAACCTTGATTCTTCTTGAATGCAATCTGCCCTTAGACGATCGAACTTAGGCAATTTTGATCTTGCACTGATTCCTTGAATGAAGGATTCCCAAGACAAAGGAAGATCATTGAGAGCAAGCATAGTCAAGTCTTTGTCGTCAACCATATGGCCAATTATCGAGAGCTGATCTCTCAAATCTGAAATCCTCATGAAGTATGCAATCACTGATTCTCCTTTTGCCATCTTCACATGGTGTAGTTGTTGCTTCAGTGCAAGTGCCCGACTGGTATTGTTGATTTCGTACATTTCTTCCAATGTTTTAAACATGTCTCTTGCTGTCTTCAACTTAGAGACAATAGGAACGATATTATCCTTAACGGAATCAACCAATATTTTCATTGCCTTGATATCTTTCTTCACCCACTGCAACTTCTCTTCTTCCTCCTCAGGTTCAGGAACACTGAACTCCACAAACTCACCCAAGTCATTTTCACGCAAGGTAAGCATGATCCTAAATCTCCATGATGTGAAGTTTGATGCTCCCTCGAGTCTATCCTCAATCTTCAAACCGTTCACCATCTTGAAAAAGGTAGAGATAGACAAAGAAATATAAAGAAGAGAATAGAGTATTGCTGTATAAACAAATCTGATCACGATCTCCTCAAACCCGCTCTGATACCATGTTAAATTATATGATCAGATTTAAATGCACAAAAATTAATTCAAAATCAAACACAAGACACAGCAGATACCCTGGGAAAACCCTCCTCTTGAGGGAGAAAAAACCCAGCCAATAATATATCTTATATTATTGAATCACAATAAGAATGTCTCCTTTACAATAGGTCGATAAGAAGGCCAACAAGAAGCATCACAATCTGATGCAAATACTGAAACTGATAGATACAATCTGTTAATAAAGATCTCAGTCTTCTACACAAATATCGATCTGCTCTAGAGACAAATTCGCACTTGAAGAACTTGAACTTGATATGAATATGGAATGAATATCGAATGAACTGAATACTTGACAAAGAGAATGCCAACGAATATATATACAATATCAAGAGAAGGACGTGACTCTTCACCATAAGGTCGGCCAGCATAGGGAGATATCCTTTCATAGAGACGCATCCAAAAATGATAAGTCAGCCTCCTCATAAATCGTGTCTCCTGAATAATCGAGCCAGAATTAAATACAATTAATATTTGCCAAAGGACGTGATTCTCCAAAGGATATGATCACAACAATTAAATAGACGAAGGCTATTATTTAATTGTTCTTTGTGCGCGCGATCTGGGCTGGAGTATGAGACTGACGCTGCCATAAAACATCAACAACAATCACTTTCATATTCCAAGTTTAGAAATTTTAGATACACTTATCACTCTATTTTTTACTAAAATTTGAATGTGTTTGTAATGTTTTTAATAATTTTTGAAATACATACATTATTAAACCTTATTAAAAAGCTAATATAGATATCTTAAATATATTTATTTTTAAAAAATGCTAGAGATATCAGTCTTGCGTTATTTTACTTTGCTTTACAACTATCTAAGAATTATTTTATTTTACTTACACTGTTTACTGAAGAGCTATTTTTATTACTTAATAGTTATTTTATTTACTTACGAGTTATTTTATTTTATTTTAAAACTACTTAAAAATTATTTTATTTTTATTTATTTGAAGACTTATTTTATTTACTCGAAGATTTATTTTATAGCTTACTTTTATTAAATATATGTCAGTTGTGTTTTAATTTTTTTATGTACATGGTCATAACATAATGCTCCATTGATGCCATGATAGAACAACTTTTGATGTAATAATGGAATTAATAAAGAAGGCCAAAGCCCTTTCTAGAAACATAAGTAAAATCACCAATGAGTAAAAACTTCAAGAATAAGGTCAATGGTTGACTTTGTATGAAGCAGCTTGTAATTGAAAATTTGAAAACTATTAGCATCTAGTTATTATTTATGCACTATGTTGTATGCATTATACAATGCAATGTCATCAACCACATGAACATAAATGGCAAAAATCTATGTGCTTTTTCTATATCTCTATGCTATTAAAATGCCTTTAAATTTTAAAAGCTTTGCATTTTTTAATATGATTTTTTCTCAATTAAATCTCTTATTTTTCTAAATCCTTACACTTTTGGTTTGCTGATTTTTTCCACAAAATATTTTTGCTGCCATGGATTAAACCACTCACATGCTAATAAGATCCACACATATAATGATGGAAATAATACAATGTAGAAGATGGATCACATCACATAAGGGAATGTTTGAGGGACAAGATGCCCTAATATCTGAGATTCTGAAATGAAATAGAATAAACCCTTGAGATAGGGTAACACTATACAATACTCCTTATGGAAGAAGCCACTCCACGCTATATCTCCAAAAGATCCCAAGCACAATATCACACTCCTCAAATATCCTTACAATGATATTCACTTCCTTTATATAGACCTCCTCCTAAGAACATAATGGAGGGGTAAACCACTAAACCTATACAGGCCTCCTAATTAGCTTATATTTTCATGACCCAATTTAACTAACTTGAAGGATGTGTATCACATGCGGGCATCTCCATCCACTTATATACATTGTAACGTCATATCCCTAGCCTCCTAGGTACACAACACATACATACCTTGTAGTTGAAGAAAAGGAAGAATGTGGAGATTAAAAATATGCACGACAAACTTGTAAAATTGTATCACAATCCCTTGTTGGAATGGGAATTACTACCCTGGTACGTGCATTTCAGAGTAAAATTTTAATAGAAACTAGGGAACCAAATCCAATTGTATAAAAGACAGGTCACCATACAGCGGCATCCATGATGCCAAAATCTTGGTTGGTTTGCCTGTTTGAAGTCTGTAAGTTGGTGGTAGCCAGGACACAATCAAGCATGTCAATCAACAGTGTGGAAACAACCAGCAACTTGATGCACACAGCTTGGATAGAGTCAACAAATCAGCCACTAGCCTGGACAGTGTCAACAACATAGTTCATATCCTAGACATTACCAACAACTTATTTGGCAGCCAGGACAAAGTCAAAAATTCATGCAAAAATGGGCAGTCAGAAAATAACAAAGTCTTATTACACTACATAGTCTTCCTCATGAATTGATAGAACAGCACAGCTATTCATTTGTGATACATCTACCAGACCCCAGATGCTCCATCTCGCCAATCTTGATCTTTAATTCCATAAATCTTGCCAGAAGCAGCAAGACACTGCTCATTTACTTTGACTACCCATTTGCCCACAAATATTTACAAGATAATGTGATGCACAGCATCGAATTCCATTGCCATGTTTCGAATAATCTCATTTTCAAAGTTTCTTAAAAATCAGTTTTATTTCATCAACAACCAAATCAAGCAATATTAGAATAAACACAATCTTTTTATATTCTTTCTGCCGCTTTATTATGTAGCATTTTGGTTTCCAAACATTTGTAGAGCTGATACGTTGATTATCCAATCTATATAAATTTGATTCAATAGATTATTCAATTGCTCCTCTCACTCAATTTTTTATTTTTGTTTACCATTGAATTCTATTATGCAGTAGGAAGAATTTTTATAGAGCACCGGGAAATAACCCCAAGGAGATGAAACAGGTTTAATTCTGCTCTCTTTCCACAGATAGTTGCCACAAGATAAAAGCATCCAAGATCATTTAAAATATAGGAAGCATGCCAGGACTAAAGCAGTAGAAAAATATTAGAATTGAAAACACAAATCTCTAACTATACATGATATGCTAAATGTTTGACAGCTCCAAGAAGCATGGATTTGTCAATGACTCCGAGTTACATGGTCAATTTTATATTTCTGTAAAAGCTCAATTCCTAATGCATGTGATAAACTATAGGATCCAATCGTTAAATAGTTCTTGTACTGAAAGATCATCTCTTATATTTGTTGGCATATTTCTTCAAAAGAACAATCTTTATGATGCAAATTGCAAAATGACTTCAGGATTAGAAAGACAATGAAAACAAAATTGGGGCTCAATAATGAAATATCTACTACATGCTATAGCGTAATTCAAGTGGAACAACATGCATAGTTTTGGTCATTACCTTTTATAGTAAGTTTCGTTTCCTGTGTTTGTGGGTTCCAGACACGCAAACTTCCATCAGCAGAACCAGTACAGATAGTTTTTCCTGCAGCAACAACCAACAATATGTACTTAATCATCCCCTGTATCAATTCAGTGCATGTCAAGTATGATTTAAAACATTTTCCGTTACCAATGCAATCAAATTTAATTGAATATCCATACCATCAGGTGTAAAATCACCACAGGTTACAGATTCACTGTGACCAGTAAATACAGAGAGGCACTTTCCAAGGTCAGCATTCCACATCCATGTTGTGTAATCTTCTGAACCTGCCAAGACCAAATGCCCCTTCGGGTGCCATCTGACCCACTGCACTCTTCACAATAAGATTATGCAATAATCCAAACACACTAAATTTAATAAATTGTAATTATACACATATAAGAAAGCAAGTCACTTTAATGCATTTTGGGAAATACATTGATATCAGTTGTCGGGATTCAATTTAACCAGCCACATGCTTCAAATTTAGATTAAGAGATATCCAAATATTACCTGCTTTTATAAAAATTATGATAGACATTGAAAATGTAAGCTAATAATAAAGCCAATATCAAAAAATCAGTCAAAAGCGAAGTTACCCCTTCGCTCAGATTAGCTCCAAGATCTGGGTCTGATTTGTATCCAGTCTGGGTACATGGCCTGGTCCACTGTCAGTGTGAACAGGGCTCTGCAAAGCCCTGTCCACACCCACAGAAAACTAGGCACTAGTTTATTCCTTTTAAACCCCCCTTTCTTTTTTGGGGGGACGGTGTGTTTTTTTTATCAAACAGCACTATTACAATTAGGAAGCCAACATGAAAGTGGTAGGAAGGCTATCCTTCCCTGGCTTCTCCTTGTCCTATTCACTTTTTTGTCCAGTGATGGCCAACTAATACGCATAGAAATGATGGTGTTTTAGTGGTGTTGTTATTAATATATTGGTGTTTTAGTGGTGTTGTTATTAATATGTTGTTTTAAGTTTGTATGCTGCTCTTTATTTATTTAATATTTTTTTCTTATTTGGAAATTTGCACAGCTGTTGGGTATTTTAAACTTTTATGGCTAGTCTTGTTATAGTAAGTCTTGGCATATTACCTACTGTATTTCTCTGTAAAAGGCACTAATTACCGGCTTCACATTGATAATAACAACACATGCTCTACTTTTCAGCACCTTTTAAGGGTCTACCACATTCATATCATTGGCTACATTTATTTAATGGTGTTCAAAGTAAATTACTTACAATTTTTCATATTGAATTACTTATTGATATTAAGTGTCATTTACCTTTACTAATATTTTCTGTATTAATAAATATTTAGCCTTTGAATGTATGCTTTACCATATAAATGTATGTCGTATGTGGTTTTATTAACATATATATATTTATTCTTTCTGCTTTCTATGTTCCAGCTCTATTTTTGGGATTATTTGAAGTTAAATGCATACATATGATAACTGTTAAACTGAGTTGTCAAGTACTCACAAAAAAATTGCACTCTGAGATTTTCTCACGTTTACTTGCAGATTTTGACAGGTGGGTTTTGGCAAATTTTGGTGCTGAACTCACATGAATACTTGGCAAGTCCACCGCCAAAACTTGCCAGACACAGATTGCACACTTAAAGATGGTTTGTACACAAAATTTATGCTGAAAAAACATTGAATTTATTTCTTTTTAAACACCCCATGCCCACACATCTTTGTCCCACAGCATTTGATTTTGAGCATCCTTGAGCAATTTGGAGTGACTTTGTAGCAGATTTGAAAAGCAATTTTGAGGGATTTTGGGTTCCCAAGTTAGCTCTTTTCTTCTTTTCTTCTTTTATAATATGTTAATATTAGGTTTGCAAACATGAATTCTATTTACATAAGTTTTAGTGCTGATTTACATTAGTTTTTGTGAATGAATTTGCTAGTTTTTTTGTCTAAACATAGAGTTTACACTTTAGGGTCATAAATATGTTATTTTGGTTAAACTAATTAATGCTATTGCAATTCAACTACCATATTACATTTGAAATGCACTTAACATGAATTTCTTTTATTTTGTGTGTTTAAATTGTTGTTTCTTTAACCTTTTTTTTTTGTTATTTACACATGTTGCGGTTAACATACAACACATCCAACTCAGAATCAAACTTAGCATTAGCTAGCAGAATCCATCCCCCTAGAAGTTGTAATTCCACTTGGAAGTGTGATTTGCCTCTTCTGCTCAAGGAAACTTGATGGAAGCATCAATCATGTCAAGTACTATATTGTATACATTCCTTGTCACAACACCAAGTCGTGTGAAAAAGCCACAAAATAGGCAAAATGAGAGATGTTACAAGGCACACTCTTCAAAAGACTTAAGAGGGAAGTTGCTCCAAGATGTTGTAGACGCAAAGTCAATTGGTTGCACCACTCTTTCAAATTAGTTGAGTAGATAGAAATAAGTACAATCTCATCAATTTTTTAGCATCTTCAAATGGTGAGATGGTTTTCTTTAAGTAAATCGATTCCTCTAACAAAGTAACGAATGCAAAATCTTTGACCCTGATGCTGGAGGAGGTTGTCTTAGAGGTTGGCATACAAAATGTGGTACAAGTTGTCCTGACAATGCAACAACATACATGGTGATTGGGAGATTGCTTTCCATAACTCTTTTGGACCCCCTCATTTGCAACTCATTGCCTTGACCTTTCTTTGGAAGACATAGGAAAAATTGAATGGGTAAGACCGGTTGGGTTCTTGGCTTTCTGAGAGATCAGACCAAGTGAAAAGAGCTTGTGTGACCAAATGTCAAAAGATTTGCAACTAACTTCCTAACAATGCAAAGCATTTGTAGTTTTTTTACATCATTGAAGCAAATGTTTGTAAGTCAAGCATGGCTAGATACAAAATATTCAAAAAAGGTTGATGAAGAGAGGATTTGCAATGACATTTTTTTATAATTCCTTTGCAAAAAGAGTTGTACAAATCATCAAGGTGACTTCATACTTTAATTTAAATTTCAAACTAAATTCCTTATTATCAATTTTTCAAAGTGTTTACTTTAACTGTGAGTTTGTAACTTAATATTGCTTTAACTTGTAGGTAATGGAGTCCTTGGTGAGAGTTTTGTGTTCAATGGATGGGGAATTAAAAAAAAATTGAGACCATAAATAAGACCAAAGAGGCCATCCAAACCTATTCCCAAGGAAGAATCAACTCCCCCAATCCATTCATGTAGTGGGGTACTACCTCAACCCCAAGGTTTCCTTCTCCAATAGCTTCACAAGCGTTAATGGGGAGGTTATAAATGGCCTCTCAACATGCATTAAGAGGATGACACGTAAGGTTGAGATGAGGGATCTCATTATTTTAGAGTTGTAGAATTACAAGGAAGCTAAAGGAAGGTTCTTTTTTTTTTATGCTAGCTATTTGAGGGAGATCCACCGAGAGACCAAATAACAAAAATTGGAGCCTTATATCTTAGAAGTTACAAATCATAATTTTTAATATTATTTACATAGAAACTTTTGAATATTTTATTTATAGATTCTTGGTGGGAAGATTGGGATGGAAATACCCCAAATCTTCAAAAGTTACCCCTCTGACTTTTGTCTCAAGCTTGTAGCACTTCTAAATGTAAGCAAAGTTGAAGTTTGTTTGAGGCCATTCACATGAAGTGCAATAAGTTGACTCAGTAACATCTCAATGATCTAGTTGTTGTACAATACAACCTTCAACTTCATAGAAGAAATGTGGACACAACACAGGACCTTATAAACTTGGTTAATATTGATCCCTACAATGATCGGACTATGAAGGAAGAGGAGATTTGCTTGTTCATAGAGGACAAAATTGTTGATTTTGAGAAGCCAACTGAGGGTTTAGGTACAGAAAATGTAGGAGAGATGACTTCATTGCAGATGATATTCAACGTGAGGTAGATGAATCACTTCCATCTAATACCAAGGTGAAGTTGCAAGTGCAACATTCAAGGCTGAGCAAGCAGTCGCAACCAACTGCAAGGACTAGACTCTCTCCCCAATTTTGCACTAGAACAAGGAAAAGAAATTGTAAATTCTTGTCATTTGTAACTTTCTTGGATATTCAATTTATGATGATGATTTTCAACAACAATCATCCTAAATTCATAATAGTTATCAGATAGTTGTTTGTATTCTCTTGATGATGCAATTTTGTACTCTTATTTGTATTCAAACCTAACAAAAATCACTTCCCAAATGTTTAAAGACTCATTTGATACTTTTTTCATAACTGAATGTTGCATAAGATATATGTGTTTTTAAGAAATTTAAGCAGTTATTTTAGTTGCCAAATTGAAAAAAATAAAATTATTTGTCAAGTCCAAGTCAAGACTGGATTTGCAAACTATGAAAAAATATAAAGTAATTCACACAATTAATATATTATATGCATGTTATTTTGTAATCAAAAATTAATTTTTTTTTTAGGCTGCAAATATATATATTTATGTTTTTTGTATGGACATACCCAAAGTGAAACCAACCCCACACCCCCACCCCCATCATAAAAAAAATTGCCATGATAGCATACCCGAATCCAAACTAGTAGGATCAAAAGTAGCCATAGAGAGTCTACCTCAATCCCTCCTCCAGGTCCATCTAGCACATGCATGAGATTCCCAGTGGATGCATCCCAAATATGAACTACTCCATCCAAACCACCAGTTGCAAGTAAATGCCCATCATTGCTGAATGCCAATGCTGCAACAGAATTACTGTGTCCTACATATGCCACCCAGATATACTATTACATTATACCAAATTCAACCATAGACTTATCTCAAAGATATGAATTTATTGTGAAAATCCTAACTTTCATTTTGAAGAAATTTTCAGCGAAAATCGATTGTAGGAAGAGAAATAATACTTTTTTTAAGAAAAGACAAATACCTCTGTGCAGAAACAGTTAATATAGGTCAATGAAGAAAACATTTTACACATCACTAATATGGAGAAACATTTCATATGGGCCAACAAACAAGCCATTTCATATAATACTATTATGGAAAAAATTTAATTTATAGATAAACCAATGAATACAAAGTGTCAGATTTAAAATTCCTCGGGTCATGCAAAAGATCACCCAGGAGCTTATGACATTTCATATTTTAAAAATGCATTTTGTTTGTATTTAGAACTTGAAATATGTTAAATGGGGCAAGTACAGGACTAAAATCAAAAGAAGCTTGAATGAAGCTACAAAGTTGCTTAGTGGTAGTGGTATGCATTATATTTTTCTTTTTTTGAAAAATTAAAATCACAAGGTTTGGAGTCAATTATATAGGTTGTAACATGCATAGTCATCTTTTAATAACATTGACTCCTGACCCTTGAAACAAGAGATTTTTGTCCCATATACCAGTTTTAAGTCATTTCTAATACTTAATCAGTATGAATAATATATACAATCACAAGGTTTAAAATCCAAATGATAGTATTTTCTCACCTGTTGACCACATTAACTACTGACCCTGAAACAAGAGATTAATCTAAGGAAAAATAATCCAATCTTCTGAAACACCCCTCACAAATCGCAATTTACATACCACAGGGTGCCAACAAATTAGTATTCAAATCACCCCATTGATAAGAAGCACCAAATTACCCGGTCTGAAGATATGGCAGAATGAAAGCATTGATTACTATAAATAAAAATGGCAAATTAAAATCGCAGCATGTTGGTAAGAGTCACACATAGGGCTTAGCTAGCAAGATGAGAGGAAGGAAAGCAAATGTGGAATGAAAGAGAGGCAAGAACACAGAATTTTTTAGTGGCAACTTGTCAACAATTGGCAAATTACAGCATTTGGACATCTTGAAATGTTGAATCATATGCATTTTGCAACTTGTCTGTTTTCCCAAATTTGAGAGTTTTCTTGAATGTAGCATACATTCACTCCAACATAGATATTTTAATTTCTTAGAATAGACTTTGATAAGCCATGATGTTTATTCCAGTTTAGGCTCAATCATCTAGATATGATCGAGCCAACTTTTAATTGGGTTCATTTTTCAAAATTATGGCTCAGTTGCCCTTAAATTTTCATTTTTCAAAATTATGGTTCAGTTGCCCTTAAATTTTCATTAATTCAAAATTATGGTTTAGTTGCCCCCAATACGACAACATTGTTTTATCATTTTTGTTGTGATCACCCACCAATTTAAAGTAAATGTTTCCACCAATTTGATGGCATTGCCCCAACAATTATCATTAATTTAGAGCAAATCTGGTGTGGTTCCCAATGCAATTATACGGAATTTGGGGAAAACAAGTGCAATCGTCAATGCAATTATAAGCAAATTAGGGCAAATTTGTGCCATTACACACAAGTATAATTAATTTAGGGTTCATGTGTGCAATCATCCAGGCAAAACTTACTACATTCTTGTGGGCTACACAGCAAAAAAATTGATGTCGATTTGTATTTCAGCCCAAAAATTCTCTCCATTCACTCATTTCACATTCATTTCATTTGTTTCTCCCATTGCAAATTTGCATTTGATCAATCCACACTTTCAACAGTCAGGCAGGTGAGTACTTTGTTAATAGTTTGCAAACAAAACAAAGATAAAGGCTGCAACTCAATTTTAGTCTCCCATTTCTAGTGAGTTTCAAGGTATTATTATACTTATTTGTCAATATTTTGCATTTTATATTGTGTATTGTGTAACTAATCTCCATAACCATATTAGAGCATCCATTGGCCAATATTTTTTCTCTATGTCTGCAATTGTCAACAAAATAAAAATATAGGCATTGCATAGCAGTCATTCATAGATTGTAACATTTCTTTATATAGTGTAACATTCCATATCACTGTGTAAGATTTTGCAAGGCTGTGAGTTGTTACACTTGTGTAGCATTGTAAAATGCCTTCCCATTATTTTGTAGCATTTTCCTAAACTTTGTAACATTCATTCCTGTTGTGCACTATTTTTTGCTTTTGAAACTTTATTTTCTATTTATTCAAATCTGTTATCATTGTGTTATACTTTCCCTATCATCGCATAGACCTGCATGGTATAAACTATTATTTTATTAGTTTTTAGCATTCCTTACTGATATGCAACATCAGGAAATGTCACGATGCATTGTTTAACTTTGTGTAATGAAGTGAGGCATAGTTGTATATGATAATTAATGAAAACACAATCATGCTATGAAGTGAGGCATTGTGTAATAATGCTGTAAAATTATGAGAAGATCGTGTTCCCAAAGGAGGAAAATAGAAAAGTTGGCCCATCAAAGAAAAGCAAGGGCTCTATGATGTCCTATTTCAATAAATACCAAGGACATGATGTAGTGAGTGAGGATCCATAAAGAACAAAAAAGTCAAGAAAGAACATCTGACATTTAGGGATTCAATTTCAACCACTTTCACAATCAGCATGACTAATGAAAATATTGAAGGAGATAATCTTTTAAATAACCTTAATATTACACAATCTCGTAATGAAAGATGAACAACATTTTCATACAGGGAGAGATTGTCGATGCTACTGGCTGTGGTGACACTAAATTTGAAAACTTGTTAAAGAAATGTATGTTAATGGGATATGTCATGAAATTTAGCTCGGATGGATTTCTAAGTATCCATTCATAGAACTCATGGAGACTAAAGATTGAGTGGGCATGCCAAAACTATTTTGCTGCAAGATTTTCAGCTGGGTATACAAGAGTAACAAGATGTTGTGACTAAAATTAGATGTCATTTATAAGCATATTACTAATGCTGATTAAACTTGATAAACTGCTACAGTGAAAGCAATTGCAAATAGCAAAAAATCTGAAATATCAATTGAACTATTATGTGATAATCATTGAATTAATGTGGAGAAGCATGTAAGCAACAATTAAAATCAGCAAACCCATAAGATGAAAACCATAACAAATGTAAGAGGAGAAACTCTATTGAGAAAAAAAATTCCACCATCAAAGAAAGCACAAGTCTATATTAATTCAATAACAATGTGCTACAATATTACATCCAACTTCTCTCCTCAACCTGAGCATTCTGGCAGTGTAACAATATTCAACCTACAAAGATTCATAATACAACTATCCAAGCCATCCAATTTATACAAAATCAAAGAGAGAAAACCATAAATGGTTACACAAAACCAAAACCCATGGTATGCAAAAATTCAATGCCCCCATGACCAAATCAATCAATGCCCACAAGAATAGCACTTCATAAGGATATCATCTTTGATCAATGACTCTCATGGCACATACCCCCAAAAGTAGCACTTCATTTCCAAGCAACTACACCCTATGAACCCCACTCGTCATAACACACAAAGCTCCACTCTTTCACCTAACACCTAAGAATGATAAATTTGTATAAATGCATTCAATACACTCCATAACCGCCACCATCATAAATACCTGCTTACACTAAGTGTAACTCCTTTATTCAATGCCATTAAAACCAATATTCAAGTCAACCAAGAGAAAATAATTAACAAATAATTCACCTAATAACCCCTAAGCATCCACATGCGCATTCCTAAGGTGTTGCACATGGGATTTGCAAAGTTAATTATCACCTTAATCCTAACATTCTCCCACTTAATATTATACATTGCAATGACATAAACAAGAAGCATACCACGAATCAAGTATAGGATAGAAATCCCATGACCTCCATGCACCAAGAGAATTTATTTGTGTTCACTGTTTTCGTAGGCGAATTTGTAACATTATCCTATGTGACAACCTTATGAATCATGACCTTACCACTTTGTACCATTCCACAAATAAAGTGATCTTGAACATTATGTGCTTAGTACAACCATGGTACATGGGATTCCTAGCCAAAAAGATAGTCACATCCGATATGAACTGCTCTACAATCAAAACCAACTCCTAAACACAACCTCTATAACCACACTACCTCTTTGCAAGCATATGTAGCGGCATATGCTCTACTTCAATAGTAGACAAAGTAACAATGGGCTGCCAATTACTCATCTTGCTAACTACACTACCTAATAGAGAAAACAAAACAACTAGTGGACCTTCGACTGGACTATCCAAGACACTTGCTCAATCAAAATCAACAAAGCCCTATAAATCCAATAACTTGTCCACATCATTAAAACCATAATAACATAGCAATAATCAAAAGTCATTTACAAATATCTAAATATCTTCTTAATAGAAGTCCAATGCTCTCTACTAGGGGTTAGACATAAACCTACTAAAAACTCCCATTGCTTGGACAAATCTAGTCTAGTACACACCATTACATACATCAAGCTCCCTCCAACACTAACATAAAGTACATTATACATATCCTCCTTATCATCATTTGACTTAGTAAACATATCCAATTAAAGCTTAGTTCCTGCATATAAAGGATTGCTTACTAGTTTACAATTGAGCATAGCAAACCGCTACAAAATAGAGACAACATACCTACTTTAACTAAGACAAAACTTTATGTGAACTCAATCCCTACTAACTTCCATTCCCAAAATGAGTTTTTCCACGTCTAGATCCTTTATATCAAACACTCACTAATTATTGTCTTGTTGTTACCAATAAATATGTCATCAATATACAACAATAATTAGAATTTAATAATCAATAATTTTAATGTAAACACAATGATCCTCTTCACTTCTAACAAAACCCAACTTTAATACTGTTGTACCCAAAATAAATTTTTGCTTAAAATGATCTAAATCATGAAAAAATGTTGTCAAAAGTATGTTTTAAGTCAAACCAAACATAGGCTTTTTGTGGGTTTGTGTCAAGGAAGATGCTTGCAAATTTCTAAAAATTTGAAAATTAGGGTTTCAAACCCTTGTTTTTAGGAAAACCATTGAAAATAGGACCTTTCCAGAATTGATTGAAAATGATTTTGATAGGATGAATTGACTTCACGATCACATTGGTCAAGTCAGAATCACCAAAAAGTTTGTTTTACTCTAGTGGGTCTATTTTCATTTTTCAAGAAGAAAGCTAGGACCTCCGCAGCCATTAATGGCACAATGGCCAATACCAAGTGCTGAAAGCTAAGCTTCAAAAGCTTCAATGAAGAATCCATGGTGGAAATGTTGAAAAAGAATGCTTTGCAATAGAGGGGATTTTCAAAAGTGAAAAATGTTGAAAATTGGCTAAGTCTAGAGAATGCATGCCTTGCGACCAAGAGTAGGCCATGTAGTCAAATGCCTGTCATTTTTCCAACACTTGTACACACAACACGATGAAGCTGATTGCTAGGATGCATGCATTTGCATCGTTAACAACAATGATCGAATCAGTCACGATGTACGGCGAGCGCGAAGAGTGGAAAGATGAAGACTTTCAAAGGAAATGATGAAACTACAAGCTAAAAGCGCCCCTACTAGCCAGGGGCGCCCTTGGATTCCAAAGGTTAAATGTCGTCATCAACTTTCACCAAGGCAGTCATATCTTTCGTGTTTCTGTTGGCTTTCCAACACATCGTCAAGCGAGATCATTTGATTCATAGATCACCGGAAAACGTAAGCAAAGTTAAGAGATGTTGCAAACAACTACTATCAAAGATAGCAGTCAAACATGAGAAAAAGCACCCCTGCTGGCCAGGGGCGCCCTTGAACAAGAGGATCCAGATGTCACTTTTTGAAAAAGTTAACCTTTAGGTGATCTTCCTAGCATCAGCTCAACTTCGTGATGAACCTGTTAGTTAGCCTACGATACAAATCAAACAACAGCAACAGTTGATCATTAGAGCATGCAAAATGGAAGGAAAATCAATGGATATCAAGACAAAAGCACCCTTGCAAGCCAAGGGCACCCTCCATTTTGAGTCACCTGATGAGGTTTTCAACCACTGCTTTCTACAAGGCATCTTTTCAGCTCCCTCACAGCTTCGCGATCAATCCAACTGCATGTTCATAGGACCTGTCAAACACTCATAGGCAGAGATCAAGCACAAAACGACAAAGATGGAGGTTGAATGAAGAATGTGGAGAAATTGACTAAGTGTTAAGGAAAAGTGCCCCTGTTGGGAAAAGGCACCCATCTTTTTGGGTAGTCAGATGCAATTTATAAGCTCAGTGGCCTCCAACATGACCTCCGTTTTGATCAATCTCAACAACGACACCGCCAGCAAAGACAACGGACAAATCAGACATCTGATGACAAAGATCAAACTGAGACAATTCATGGATGTTTGAAACATGAAAATAACAAGTCAAAAGGTAAAAAGCGCCCTTGCAGGCTAGGGGCGCCCAAGCTGTTAAGGCACTTAAACTGACTTTCAGGATTTGTGAAACCAGTCATCCTTTCCAGGACTAAGCTAGTTATCCATCCAATGTTCTAACAAGATCATCAGACTCAGCAGTCAGCACTGATCTCAGATCGGAGCACGAAGGGTCAAAATGGTAGAATTGAAGAACACTCAAGAAAAATTGACCAAGTCTGGTGAAAAAGCGCCCCTGCTGGGAAAAGACGCCCTTGAATTTGAAGCATTAGATTCAAGTTTTGAGCTTTGCAACTCCCAGGCACACTTAATCAGAGTTGTTCCATCTCAGCTATGAATCTATTAGCAACAGCTCAAGATCAATTGAATAACTGGGAGCTTGGATCGAACAGAGGCACTTCACCATGAAAAAAGAGTGAAAATATCTTCAACTCTCTAAAAGGACGCCTAAAAAGTCAAAGCAAGATTTGTTGACTGGAGTTAGAGATTTTGAAGGATTCTCATGTCTAAAACGTCCCACAATCAGTGGAAATCGATTTTTTGAACTCCAAATCAAGCCAAATCACTCCTCAAACATGAGTTGGCATTCAAACTTGAATCATTATATATCAAGCCTAGACGTCATATTTCATTATCTTTCTTTGCAGGCTGAAGGCTAAAATAGCAATTTGCTCTCCAAGATGTCTTTTCAAGATCTGACAAAGGGGTTTTCACCCTTCTTCGTATTTTTGAAGATCAGTTGCATAGAAAGATAATTTCTCAGAGGTTGCATCCAGAGGCATCATTTTCCATAAAGCAGTTAATAACTTCCAATCTTCTTCTTGTCTTTTTCCTCTCTTCTTGTCTTAGATTTTCTTGCATGTCCTAAAAAATAGCAGGCAATCACAGATCTGGCCAACTGGGTATGATCAGCACAATTTTTCCAACAAAACCCACTTGTTGAATTTTCTAGAAACAGCAAACTTGCTGCCCCTATTTTTAGGGATTTTAAAAAAGTCACAGATTCAAAAATCAAACGAAATGGGTTTGTTCAGCATTGAAGCACGAACAAAACTGATGTGTTAGATTTTTTCCAGAAAAATACTTCTCGACAGGTGCTATTTTTAGGCGTTTTTGAAAAGTTACCTGAATAGTATCATGTGCACAGTTGATTTTTAAGTTTTTCATAATGCAGTTCTCCCAAGTACAATACAAGACCAAAACGGTCTTGTATCATGATTTCTTGAAAACGACAGACACTAACTTGCATCAAGGACACCCAAAGGTCAACTCAGAAGATTTGGAAGGCATGGACCAGATCACATTACAGAACATCGAGCAATCTGGATTGCTTGAGGTTGCATCAATCCCCATCACATTACAGAGCGTGGAGTTTGTAATTGCTTGCATTAAGCATTACAACCCTACCACACAAGAAATCCGATCAGTGGATGGGCGGGCGATTTGCAGCCTTAAACCTATGGATGTCGAAAGGTGTTTTGCTATTCCACCATGTCCGACCAATGTGGTCATATCTGTGAGAGAATGCAAAAGGGCATTCGAACTATCAAAGGATAAGTGTCAGCAGAAAATGGCAGAAAAATGGCTAAAAGTAAAAAAGGCCAACTTACCCAAGAATGTGGGGTGTGGAGAGTTCTGAGATGAGTATGCAATGATGATCACTCTACTCAACCGGATCATTGGATAGAAGCATGCGAACCAATTTCAGTCGTGGAAGTACTACATCATCACCAAGACTGTAAGCAACAGAGAGCATTACGACTGGCCCACCCTCATCAGTGATACACTCCACCAGCAAATGACCAAGTTCTTAGAGGCTCACAGGTTTCACATGAGCTCATATCTTGTATACCTGATTGCCTTCCAAGGCCAGTTCAGAGCATTAAACACTGTGGGAACCTTAGGTGTGCAGAAGGTCCACGAACATTTTTCGCGTCTTGAGTTTACACAAGCAAAATGACATTTTAAGCAGATAAATGATCTTTTCATTATGCACACCGTAAGAGACCTCGACCATGAGATGCATGTACATATATCACCAGCAGCCAAGGAGGCAATAGTGGACTGGGCGGATTGGTTCATCCAATCCCCCACCTTCACCTATATACGTATATATGGATACAATGGTCATCCTGCCATGTTACCCCGCTACCCTTCAGATAGGGTAGTCTTCATGGAGTTCTTGCGGCAGTTGGCCGAAGTTCATTCTCATCTGCGTCTCAAAAAGAAGACAGCTGCGAGCTTTCCTATTCAGATGGGACTTTACAGGTGTAAGACAACGACTGATGCCAAGACCATGTGCCAAGAGACGGTGAGATTTAATCTCAAATATCTCATTGAGAGACAGTCGTATGATCCAAGAGGCCTTTATGCAGCACACCTTGAGCAACACTCTTCACACGAGTCTTCCATGGAAGACTATTGGGTCAACTGTGAAGATGAGTTTGATGTACGAAGACGTAACTACAGCCAGTTTAGACTTCCACAAATTGTTGTTTTCATGACAGAAGATGTGGAAGGTTTATCCGATGATGATGAAGAAGTAATTCTTCCTTCATTCTTCGTGGATCAAGTGGACTCACAACCACTTGGAAAAGTGGATTGGTATGCCAAGGAGAATACATGTATAGAAGAAAGGACAAGCAGGGTTGTCAGAAACAGTCAACTCTACTTGGACGGTAAGATGACAAGGTAGTAATTCTCTGCACAGAGACGCCACCGGTTCATCCTTCACTACCTTCCACGTCAAGGAAGAAGCCCAGACATAAGCAATGGAGTAACCCTCCCAAAGGAATGAGGATGTCAGGGCACACAAGGGGAAGAACGCAGATTGCTGACACAACTCAACAAGAGATTCATGTGGAGACAGCCACAAACATACCTAAGGCAGTCATGGAAATCGATGCAGTTGAGCCAGTGATTGAGATAATCACAGCTAAGACAGAGCCCATGATAGAAGTAGTTGCAGCAGATACAGTGCCAGTAGTAGAAATAGAGCCTCCCACTTTGCCACCACCACAACAGTTACTAGTCTTTGTTGACTTGGATTCGCCACCACGAAACATCACTGCAGCACAATCTCATTCATCAGGCATTCAAGGGCCTAACATTCCTCCTCCCAACAAGGTTAGTCAGGATTCATCTTGGCTCGAGAATCTCCTAGGAAGGAAGAGACAAAGGCCATCCTACCAGTTGGACTTCACAGAATTCGACCATATCCCTCAAGACATGCCAATGAAGAAATTGAAGAAGCAGGTTCGTGTAGGAAGCAATGTCAATAATGAATTTGTCATCGAGACAGCTGCCCCACCTGAGGACAGAAATGCACACGAGGTTGAAGTTAACGACTTCACCTTGTCGAAGGTCAACCTCAGTAAGAACACTCGTCAGGTGGAGGCAGATCTTCCTGGAATTGCATCAGTGAGTGTCCAAGAAAGAATGGCAAAGGATGGCAAAGATAAAGCAGCCTTAAAGGCTGAAACCAACATCTGAGGTTATACATATCTAGCTTGATGCATGGTACTCCAAACATCTCTACTTTGCCACAAGAGATGCTAGACCTCCCTCGAAGCAAAATCATCACAAACTGATCTTGTATGGAAAACACTTGAGAAGAGAAGTGGAAGAATTTGTCATCAGAGGACGGTGTGTACTTCCAGAGCTATACCAGTTGAGGTCCAAAGCTCATGATCTTCGCACGGAGATTCAGCAGTCAGAGCAAAAGACAACAGAGAAGAGGCCTGGGGATGAGATCACGGTTGCAGACTTGAAATTGGCATACCAATCAGTTACCACTGTAGAGAACAAGTGACATCTTTTCACTTGGAAAGAACAACTGGCATACAAGGTGAAAGCCTATGATGTCAATTTTGTGGAGTTGATTGAGTACCGACAGATTGTAGCAGGTGCTATCAACTTCGTAAGAACGTTGGTAATATCCATCCCTTGCCTCTACTAGCACGAGGGAGGTGCATACATTGAGCTAGGCGCAATGCAAAAACAGTTCCAGGATGTTATCCGTAGCACTTTTTGCGGTGACCCTGCTAGTTGCGAGTTGAGAAAAATTGCAGCCATGTCCACCAAGTTGGATGACGCAGGTGCAAAGTATATTGAATATCAGCAATAGCTTGCGAGTGGTGAAGAGAGGCTGAAACGCCACATCATCATCCTACAGAGCATTGATTGCCCAGAGGTGGAAGAAGTCAACGACTAGATAGAAGAGGTGTTGACTAGAGGTGGTGAGGTGTAAAGACACCTAGTTGGGACATCCTACCCTCCAAGATAGCATTTATGACGAACAATAGTTAACTTGATGCTTTTGTCCAAGTTAACTAACTATTCCACAAATCATGCATGTCCATTTCCATTAATTGTGGATGACTACTTTGACTTCCACTAATTATGGATCTCTATCTCCACAAATCGTGGATGTCTATCTTGGAGATACCTTTGTACTTTGAGTTCTCTCTTAGTTTAGTTTCAGTTAACTGAAGTAGACTTCTAGTTGACTGATAGGTTTCCTGCTTTTTAGGAATAAATCTTGCTAATTGATTGGCAAGATCTCTATGTTGACTCAAGGAGATTTTAGGGTTGCTTACTCCTTTGAGTTCTATAAATAAGAGCCTTGGGCTCATTATTTTGTAACCTTTATTTACTATGCAAAATTGCTACGTCATTGCCACAAGCTTGCAACTGCATATTTGTTCACTCTTGGATGAGAGTTTGTTTGGTTTGATAAGCAACTGTGTATGATTTCGTACCTTTGTTGTCCCAAACTTTTGTAATTCGTTGAGAAAGTTTGAAGATATAAATCAAAAAGCACATGCAATTTGATCCAAAGATTCAAGTTCTTTCATCGTCTTGTTCTTACAATCTATTGTTTCAATCTCCCGCTTGGACAGGTGTCGTGACCTCCTTGGGTATTTTGTTGTTAATGATTGTCGTTTGATGTTGTGTAATGATCTGCTTTCAGCCTACACTTTGGACAGGTGTCGTCACCTCCTCGAGAATCTTGTTAGCCAGTTCATCGTAATTTGTTGTTTCTAGTGAGTTGTATCCCAACCTATACCTCGAATAGGGGTTCCTCCTCCTTGGCAATCCTAAGATCCATCTCACCGTAAAGAGTGATCGCTTGCATAAAGCCTTATTCCAGCATAGATCTGAGAGTTCAGAGCCTCAGACGCATTCTGAGAGACAGTCGATCCAAGTAATCCAACCAATCCATTCCCGCTCCTATGCTCTCATGCTTTGTTTACCTTAAGGAGATAGGATAGATTAAAAGCTAGTTTAGTTGTAGTTAAGATCTGCAGAAACCAGAGATAACCTTAGCTGCAACGCATTGTGTTTATGCACCCTTGTGTCCTGCCTATTGAGTAAAAAAGATAGGAACCTTTAGTCCGTTTTACTTTTACGCAAACATCAGCAAACAAGAGGAAGCTTCCCCTCCATAATTTGAAGAGCAGTCATCACACATTGTGCATAGTTGTCTGTTTCCATAAGCACTCCAAAGGTGCTAATTGAAATTCCAACAAATACAAAAGCATTGAACTTTTGATACAACATCTAAGGTAATTGTTACAAACTATACAGTAACCAACTTAACATACACACCAAGTTTTCTTTCCCTTCTATACAACAAATCTATAAAGTTATCATGTATAAATTTCCTCTTCAAGATCCCCATGAAAGAGCAATTTGAACATCCATTTGCTCTACTTCAAAATCACAAGCTGCAGCAATATAAAATAGAAATCTAATGGTAGACAATTCAGCAACAGAAGAGAAATTTGATGAACACACGCTTATACTGAGTGGGGGGGCGGAAGAGTGGGGGGGAGTAAGTCAATATAAGACAATCCTTTTTTTTCAAAACTTAACCACCATAGCAATGTCAATCACAAAAGATCTAACAATTATACAACACAAGAACACAAGATTTACATGGAAACCCTTTCGAGAGAAAACCACGGCACAATATTGCTTAGCCTTATATAAAACTTCTCTTACAATCTTCATCGGTACCAACCCACTGGAGACACCAATCCCCACTTAGAAAATTTGTAGGCACCAATCCACTGGAGACACCAATCCACACAACTAAGCACCAACTCAATAAGAGACACCAATCTCTTCTAAATTGGAAGGCACCAACCTCTCCAATGTCTGCTCCAAAACTTCACTTATTTCTGCTCCAATTCTACCTTATTTTTGCTCCAAATCTCCCTTATATCTCTGCTCAAGCTCACCTTATATCTTGCTCCAATATGATGCAATTTCTGATCCAAATTCTGCTCCAAATCAGGCACAATGTTTGCTATAAATCTGCCTTGAAGGTCTGCTCCAAATCAGCTTAGATCTGTTCATAAATTTCTTTAAATCTGCTCTTGAAGTTTGATTTTAATTGCTCCAGATCTGCTCTTGAAGTCTGATTTTAAATAGGAAAGATATTCATTAAGTGCTTGCTTTTTACTCCACCAACTTACTTTCTTTTATACCCCATCAAATACCTCTTCACCCAAGAGATGTGACCCTCCCAAACAGGTCGCCCAAACTTTAAATATAAATATATTTTATTTTAAATATTAAATCCCCAAAGTGGGGCGCCTCTATGAGGAGGGTTGGCTTCACCAAATAATTTAATTGCAATTTATTTTAAACACCTCCACAAGGAACACTTACACCCAGTAGAGTCGGCCAGCCTTTTAACAATTTAATTTAACATAAAAGTGGCATCTATATGAGGAGTTGTCAGCCATACCAAGGAATTGTTTTATTTTATTTCTTCAATGTCAGCTTGTATTCATTTGATAAAATATCCTTTATGAATTGCTGCTCTTCTTTTGATCTCATCGCTGCCTTGGACAGTTGATCCATATCTTGAATGATGTTGGCAATTTTGCATAGGAATTATACATGAAGTCAACCAATTTTATTGTCCTTTTGATGATGCGATTTATGGCCTTTGGCTTATAACGATTTCCTCTTCAACCTTTGACATCAATGACAACAAGACATCAATGATAAACTATCTTCCCCATGCCCCTTTGACATCAATGACAATATTCCCAACAAAAAATTCACCAAAATCAACTTTCTCACTCAAGGAGGAGCCCTTAACCAGTAGTCTAGCTTTGCACCTCTCTAAGTTACCATCTACTGCAAATTTCTTCTTGAATGTTAGAAAAAGTGTTTCAACCTTGCTCCTAATGTTAAGATTACAGCAAATGTGATTTTCAAGATATAGAATAGAAAAGCTCAATTATAGGCTATAGATGTTGTTTTTCACCAAAATAAATATTTTCAATTGTTCAATATCAGTTGCCAAAATCCTGTAATGTATATCTCTTCGATCTCTACATTTCTTTTAACAAAAGGGCCCAACCATAGTTCCAAGACTCGCCAAGAATTGTCTAGACTTAGTGAGTCTTGAGGTGAGCAATCCCAAACAAGTCTAGGAGACCCGACAGTCAAGTACTTGCCAGACTTGCCGAGTCCCAATGGGAAGACTCAGTCATGGCAGAGTGAAGGAAAAAGTTTTAAAAAAAAAAAATTAAAAAAAGCAATTCACTTAATTTTTTTAAATTTTTGTCTTATATTTGTCCACTACACCCTAAAAGCAACTTCATTTCATTTTCAAGCCAAAGGAGAAAGAGTTTTGATCCAAAACTAAATTGCGATGAAGGGAAACCAACAAGGAGACTGAGCAAAAATCGGTGGTTGAATCACATTTGGGCAGGTTTGTAGCTACTATCTAGAGGAGTCTACAAAGGATTGGAAGAGCTCACCATTGATTTCGAGCAAGATTTAAGAGGCAAATTTGCATTTTGAAGGTTTTTTTTTGTTTTTTAAATAAAAATTTAATCTCTTCTACATTTCTTTTTTCTTTTTTTATTTTGTTTTAGTACACCAAAGAACAAACCCTAGGTGTGTTTAGTTTTTTTGTTGAATAAACCCTTGGTGTTTTTGTAAAAAAAATCATTTTATAGTTGCAAACACTAGATTTTTTTATATTAGTTTAGTTATAAATCATAAATGTTAATTTTTTTTCTATTTATATGTGATATTGCTCCCTCAATCCAATCCAATCCAATCTGCTCCCTCAAATGCAGTCAAACTGTCAAATTTCATCCAAAATCATGCTGGAAAAATCAGAAAATTTGCTGCATAAATGAGTGAAAATGACCCAAAAAATAAATTATATAGGTAAACAAATCCAATTTAAGAACAAAAAAAGATGTTTTCGGTGAAGAGCACACAGAAAATATTGAGAAAGGGGGGTGAATCAGTATTTTAAAACTATAACTTAAAACCATAATAACCAGCAATCAAAACAGTAAGAACAAACACTTGACAAGAACACCAATATCACGTGGAAAACCCTTTTGGGTAAAAAACCACAGCAGAACTATTGCTTTCATTAATCTTCAAAAGGGCACCAACCCAGGAGACTACAATCTCCAAATTATAAAAGTGAGCACCAACTCACTGGAAGCACCAACTCCCTTGAAGGACCAACTTCGAACAGCTGAAGCACCAACTTCAGTATGAGCACCAACTCACTGAGAAATTCCACAACACATCAATTCTGATTTTTTGACTCGAAATACATCCTTCCATACACATATTCTCTTCAATTTGAGCACTTATCACAATCTGAGCACTACCTCAATCTGAACATTACCTCAAATTGAGCACTACTTCAACGAACTTGCAACCTAGAACTGCCTTCCCAAAAATGACGCCTTCTTGCATTCCAATACCCTCGCAGCACTAAGTATCAAGTGTGACTTCCTTGTCTGTTTTATTCCCTGAATAATAATCTCCACCGATGTACAGATAGCTTCAACAAACTTCCATTAAACTTCATTCAGCATTAATTGTAAAATATGGCTGAAGATTAATTTTTGCAACCATTTACTGTTTTTGCAGCAACCTCAGAATTTGAAGTCTACATTTTTACCAAAGAAGAATGCTATTCAATAACTTCCATAACTGATTCAACCAATATCGTGGAAACATAGAATCACATCTATATCCTCTCTCTCAGGCACCCACGAACACCCAAGTTTTCATGTCTCCACACAAAATCAACTCTCAAAGTACGCAAAAACCAGCACAATTCTGAATATGGCAAAGAGTTTTATTTCCCACGATCATCATGACTTTTCACATTTTTAAGACTCCACAGATATGCCCAAATAAACTCACACGACTAACTCGGCCCGCGCCACTTGTAAATGGTAGCGATAGCATTTTTGAATGCCCACGTCCTCAGCCTTTTCAAAACTCTTTTCAACTGTTTTGACTCCACACACAGAAGCTCAAATTAACTCTCACAGCAATTACATTATACAACCCATGCCTTGAAGAATGATAGCGATGGCATTTGAATGTTCATGACTTCACACCATGTGACCAAGAATGAATGCAATTGTTATAAACTTAGCGCAAATAACCTATTTAGAGCTTCCTATATGCTTCACCATATTCGAAATGCCACCAAGGCTTTGACTATTCTCTTCCACGACAATGCACCAAGTTTTTTTTTAAAAAACACATGAACTTCTCAGAACATTTTCCTTGCATATTTCATTGAGGATTTTTAAAATCATTGTCACAAGCATAAACACACCATAAACCATATGTCGCCCCATGAGAAAGTCATCGCTAAACATAGACATGTCGGAAGAAAATAAAATTGATGCTCAGGAAGGTGGAGCTGCCACACAAAAATAAGGCTTCATGAATTTGAAATCCATAAGCCATTGGCCAAAAAATAGATGAGTCAAAGGAATTTTTAAGCCGTCAACCTTTATGCAAGCCTTCAACCATATGTAAGGCGTTATCAAATAAATCGTTTAGATGGTACGAGCCACCCACGAGCATTCTCATTTCACCTATTAAATCTGGTACCGCAAACAGTCCCGATATTGAACATATTTGATATTGATATCTTCAGCATTCATTCTAAACTTCTCTTTCTTGAACTCTTCCTCAGTTTTACTTGCCTCCTCATAACATTCTCTTGCAAAATATGTTGACAGTCTTGCTATATCCCAAAAAATTGAGGAATTGAAAATTTGAAAAGGATCCCACACACCCAGTGAAAATGGATCATACACAGCAGAATATCTTCTCCTGAAAAGACTTGGAATAATAGACATTTCATAACGCTTTGGAACAAAGCACTTGAATTCAGATTTTTTGCATATTGATCTCTGTTGTTGATTTCTGCATACCCAAGGTATGTGATCCAGGAGAGAACAAGTAATCTTTTGGGATATACTGTAACTCCTTCCGAATTATAATATGAATGGTAAACGATATTGATTTTGTTTTGCTAGTGAATGCTTTGACATCAATGACAAAATATTCAACATTCGGTTGATTTTAATTCAAAAAATCATCAATTTATGCAAGAAAGATTGCCAACAGTGAAAAGTAGCAATTTATCACAATTTATGCTTCTATGCCCCAAGGTGTCAATTTTCTCATTACTCCAACCACCTGACATTAAGCTCAATTTGTTATTGAAATTAGTGAACACATAGATTTTCAGAATACATCCATGCCATGCATCTAAGACAGAAAGCCTTTTATCAGTGTTATGTACTTTGCTTCTCTTAATTTAAAAAGGTATAAAATCTGACATGGCTACTGAAAATTGCTTTCAAAACAACAATCAAAAGTTAATTCTAAATTGATTTTCTTCCTAATACATGATCTAATGCATGGATTTCTTCTATTGATAGTCTGTAAGTGTAGATTAATCAAACCTCCTAGTATTTATGTTAGAGAAAATATTCTCTTCCTTAGTATTTTGATTTTCCATTAAATAAATAAAGAATTTTTCAATAATGTAAAATTTCAATGAATTAAAAAATTCAACATAATAAAGACATCACGGACACATCTTTGTAAGGTTTACCATATCTAAAACACAATGTAGTAAAAAGAAAAAAGTGTAACATCCACAATACCTTTTAACTCAAAAAGTGATCCCTCGTTCCCTATCCTCCACATAAAAGTTTTGTCATCACCACCACCCGTGGCAACCCATGTTGCATCTACTGGACTACAAGCTACAGTATATAAAGCATCTAGCATACAGAACAGAAAAAGAAATAAGTTCATAATTGCAGCTCACAAAGTGGCCGATTCGAAAAAGTAGACAAAAATAAAAACTTATAAAGAAACTGACTCTTGAAGGTGCCCAATGGGGAACAAGATGGTTCCAGCAATGCTAATTAATAATATGTGCAAATATAAAGCAAGATGCTGTCAGTTGGTGAATGGTACAGCAGTAAGATGGGCACTTATAGCCAAAATGACAAAGTGCAATTCAAAATGTATATTCTTCTTTAAACCTGTGTTCCAGTTTTCTTCCAGTGATCTATCTTCAATAAAAAAATAATAATGGTTACAGTTGCATTCTAAAGATAACTATGATTAATATTTGTGTCAAAGGTCAGTTATGAATGAGAATCTTTCAAACTAGTAAAGTATAAACAACATTTATGGGAAAAAAATTGTCTCCACGATACAACCTAAAGGTTTTACTTTGTAGATGGTACTAAAAAAGCAGTTGTTCTCCAAATTTATATGCTTTATAATCAATATCATAAAACTTATAAAATCTACATGAAACCAGGCAAAACAACTGTCCAAAATGTATAGATTTACAGCATTAGTTTACAAAAATAGTCAGGGTAGAAGCGCGCAAAAGAACAAAAAATTGACATGAAAGAAAACCTTACCTGTATGGCCATGGAAAGTGTGTACAGCATCATCAAAGTTATCTGCAGGAACAAATGATCATTTACATGTTTACTCTTCTTTGAATAATGACAATGAATGTAATTAGAACAGAAATTTCTCCTTATAAAGCTACATAACCAGAGAAAGGAGTGCAATATCAATAATGGATTAAACACTGTTCTATTATCATTTTTTTTTTTGGCATAGGAGTGGTCGAAACATTCCCAAATTTCTAATGGTAGAAATGAACTGTCTTAACATTAGTAATTTTACTCAACACAAAGACTTGTCCATTTGGTACAAAATAGCAAGGGGGATATTCAACTGCAACAACGTTAGGAACATCTTAAATGTTTCAACTGATCTTCATAAGTCAAAAAACTATAATACCAAGCATTATATCCTTCAAAGGCAATGTGCATACTTGAATGTCAACAAATAAACACCATACACCACAAATCAGATTTCTTAAAAGAAAGAGGATAGTTTCCCCACTCCTAATGAAATTAAAGTAGAGAAAAATGGAAAAGCACAGTGTCTTCCTACAGACTGCTAATGGAGAAAGGTCAAGAAGCTACCAATATCAACTACATTAAGGGTACTACCCTGTAGGCCACTATAGCCATCCCAATACGGTTCTGATACTGGTACCAGTCTAAGTAACTCTTGGTTTCTTCTATTATCCCAGGTACAGTACTGTCAGAATAAAAACATAATTTAAAAAAAAATAAGTTCTGCTACAGGGAGAAATTTCAACAAAAAAACATTAAAAAACAAACCAAAAAATTTATAAGCACAATAAAGGAACATTAAAAAAGAACGCATGACTAACTAAATTGCCACTACCACTACAGCATCTTGTTTGAATGAACCAGTTTGCATAGTTCCTAAGTTTGACTCTGACTATTGACAAGATAATATACACCTATATGATATATCGTACACAATGGCTCATTTAATATTTTCAATTATCAAATTATGAACAATTTTATGTTTCTTTTTCATGTATATACTGATATGATGGTTAGTTTTGTTTACTTAGTTTCTTCTTTTTTTCAAATGGGTGTACGCAGGCCATACCAAACTAGGGGTCCCGAAAATTGTATGTGAGCCCCCATTCCAATACCTATACCCTGGTATAAGTGGCAATATATGAAGAGAGTAAATCATTACTACTACATGGTCATACGAGAAAGACGAAACTGTGTGGCTTCAAACCCCCAAGCAAATAATCAAGCCTACTTTTACAATTAATCACATCTTCAAAAGAGAATTTACTTTGTCTCCTAATTAAGGCAAGAAAACTGTTGGAGCATGCAATGACTTGAGGTTTGAATCTCAGCTATCCTCCAATGATGGAAATGAAAGCATGTTTAAAACCCCTATAAAGGGTGAAAAAGAAAAAGGACTTCCTTCAGTGTGGAAAAATAATAAAAGAAAATTAAATAAAATAACTAATTTGGTGAGTGCATGGGTCACGGGCAATAAAGAAGAGTAATTAAATTAGTTAGAGTGAACAGAGAGAGGGGCTTTTTGGTTTTTTTTTTTGGAGAAACTAATCTTGCTTCTCTCAGCCGTGAATTTTGGCTGGTTCTTGAAAACTTTCTTGGGGGTTTTGGAAGCTGGGAATTGGGGATTTTTGCAGTACTATGGAAACTCAAAAGGAGTAGAAACTGGAATTTGGAAGAGCTCTGCATCAAGACTTCAGCTCTAACACGCTTGTAAACCAAGTTCCATTATTATTCCTCCATTTTAATGTAGAATTAGAAATGAATGATGCAAGAGTGTGCTGCCTGAACAAAATAGATTGTTTGAATTCAAGCTGTTAGTACTCTATATTTTTTTTCCCCAAATTTGATTGTTATATTTTTGTATCTTAGTTATGGCTCAAGTCATGGTTTTCGTGTCTATGATTGTATACAAACAAGAATTGGAGGACTTATTGATAGCCGCGGATTTATCTCCCTTAAGCATTTGTTATGTTTATATCTTAATTTTATCATCAGTAAGTAAGGGACGCCGCCCCTGTTCCTAGTCATTTACTCTTTTCTTAGCCATTGTTGGGTGTATGATACCTACTTTTCTATTACTCTTCTCAGCCATGTACTCGGTTGGAATCATGCTCTCCATATGTATCCTCTGAAATTTATATTGGCTGTGTATAACCCTGATTCATACCTTATGCTCTTAGTCGGTGCTTGGCGAACTCAGTATATAGCTGGATTGTGATAGTCTTGCTGTAGTTTTATTTTCCCTTTGCTGTTGTTTTCATTCCTTAAAATCACTGGTACTCCTGGCTTGAACCGCCGCTATTTTATTATTTTATGTTGGCCAATGTATACCAATAAACTTCATATAGCTACCATGCGTTTCAAGATTGGTATTAATATGCAACGCAAATATCGTATTAGAAAACGAAGATTGGTAATAGCGGCCTTCATGTTTAATCCTTCACTGCGCAAGATATTCAAATGTATATCCATTCCTTCGATTAGCTAAGAATTCTTATGTCGATATGCCTATACATTCACCTCTTGATTTAATGATCTTTTTGTAGAATACGTCGGCACATATGGTGGGCATGTGACATTGAGTTAAGTCCAGATTAGAAGTGATAGACTCCTGATAGAATAGTTGGTAACCTGCGTACCTCTGGTTTAGTTTTCTTTAATTATTGATGTCCTGTTCAGCCTTTGTACCGCCACTCCATGGAAACAACAGCTAGAGTTAGACTTAGCCGATATGCCCATTCACTTCTCTCTTTAATCTTTGTCTTCTCTAGATTGAATGCGTCAGCCTAAAATTAGGAATAAACTCCAAATTGGGTGCTTGGCATGCGTACCTTGACATAGCTCGTCTGCAAGTTTCATGCCTGTATTTTGATCGCTGAAATTAAGTCATATTGAATTAGAGTCTGGGAAACATACTATAATCGGCCAAACCATTTCGTAACTATATGCTCGAGTGTTCGGTGTTCTATGTAATTAATTGCATATTAAATGCATGTAATTTATGTATGTTTTAATGCTCTATTCGCCATTTACATCTCTTCATCTATCGTTTGTTTGCATATTGAAACTACCGTTTCATTCTATATCACCCTCGATGCATATTTGAAGACTTGAAGTCATTCATTTCCGTCTAGTTATCTGCAGATTTCATCTAGTTTGCCATGCTTAGATTCCTCCTTGATTTCTCCTATAGGTTTCGGTAGCTAAACGATGTCCATGCCTTGTCATCGAATTCGAGTATCAAGTCATTACTTTTGATTTAGCTGGTGTATACTCATCACCGCCTATTATTCAAGAGAAGCGGATATTTTTATATGTTTGTAACGGTGATAATAGCAAGTTATAGTTCGACTGGGACTACCTTCGTCTCATTCGCATTTAATAATCCCGAATAACATCTCCAAACCAGTGCCCCCTTCTAACTGTAAACAAGCCAAAAGCATATGCCAATCTTTCTCTTAGCCTTCAATCCAACTACCTCCTGTTATCCTTGCTTCTTCCTAAATATACATTATGAATAGATTTGAAGTATACAAGTTAAGCTTTAGATGGTTCGAAGGTTAAACTATGTTAGTTTGAATTGCATGTGTAATCGTTGAACATTCTTACTCGACCTTGCACACATAATCGTAGAGGAGCTCCAATGGCTTCAATTCACTTTAGTTGGCAACCGACTTGTAGTATCCTGTTTATGCGTAGTGTTGATGATGAAGAGGCTTTAACCTTCGATGTCATCTTACACCTTTATATTTACTTAAGTGCAAATATATATATATATATTTGTATGTGGAAATTTTGTATGCAAAGGTTTCGTTATATATATATATATATATATCTATCTTACAATTTGTATTAATTATGATAATCAATTATGATAGATAGATATTTATTTATATATATATATATATGAATATTTAATTAAAGGATAAAATTTATACTAATTAGTGAGGTTACACTATATGTTTCAAATTAGGACAGAATATTCACCTTTTGGTTACAAGACCTTTTGAGAATGAAATTGAAGTTAGTCAAGCTAAAATAGACTGTGTGTATACATTTTTAAATGGTTGGTAGATAGATAAATAAGGAAGATAGATTTGTTCCTCTGCATTTAATAGGATGTTGATGCCTCATGTTTAACGAAGAATTGACTCCACCATGTATTTTAATTGTGCGTCAGCGGAATTGTTGCTTATGTGATGTACTATGGCTGCTTTATATACTTGCATAAGAATAAATTAAGCAAGGAAAACATTAAGAATAGACTATTGATATAATTGAGTTTTTGGAATAAATGGAAGTTAGTCTATATAGAAAAGATTATCATTGATTTAGATGATTAAATAGTCAATGTGAGATGATTACCTTGGGAACCCATTGTAGACTCCATGTGCTATTATTGTTTGAATTGTTTTTGTGATGCAAGTGAATGATTGTTGTTTTGGGAATGAATTGTAGGTTTTGTTCAATGTTTAAGTTATCTTGTGATGGGTATATTAGGAGTCTTCCAGAGGCTAGGAAGAATTGTCTTCTTGATGGAATTTTTGATAAAACTTGATGTTGGTTGGTTTTGTAATGAATTGTGTTTATGAAGATCGCCTTGCACAGTATACTCATCAATGTGGTTGGAACTTGTGAGCGGGAAGGGTTTTGCCTCACCTTGTTGTTTATGTTAATGAGATTTTGATTGTGTAAGTTGGTTTTGCTCTTTTGATTCATTGGGTCTCCTAGTTGTTAGTAAGGGGAGTGGCTCTCAATGGGGGTCTGGCGCACAAAGTGGCAGGTCTGGGGTAACTCATTGAGAGTTTAATCAAGTGATAACCTAAAATAAACTAGGGGGTTGGGTAGTTCACATTAACCAAGATAATGCCTCACTCATAGCTCAAGAGCTTGTTTAGGCTTGAGATGAGTGGGAAGGCTTGGAATGACAAGATCAACTTCCTGGTCCGACTAGAAGTTATGTTGATCCCGCATAGTTTATATGGGGGTCCAGCGGCTGGTAGAGGTGGCCAGGTAGTCTGGTAGCCTAGGAAGGTTACACCAGGGTAACCCATAGCAAACTATGTGATGACACTCCTCTTACGACAACCTAGTATTCCCTTGCCTCTCGTTTCCCTTGATGTTTTGTACCTCTGGAAATGGTGTTACTGTCATGTGTTGTGGTACCGTACTTGTACATTGGAGTCATATTGCCCTTGTGTCGTCTTTTGTCTCTTGGTTGTTTGTGATGGGACCTTAATGCTATCTCCTAGCACGGGGGGTGGACCTTAGGATTCCACATGGTTAGGTGGAACGTGCTATGCACTCCATTGGGTTCCCTCACTTGATCGTGTTTGTGGTGACTTCTCTTGGATTTGAAGACTTTTGCATTTGTACCAATTCATGTGGATTGTGACTCATGTACTTGTATTGAATCATAAATCTAATTTATCATGTATCAAACTTTGATGTACTTTCCTCACATGTATACAACGAGACATTGTTGTTCAGATGTATCAATGTAATGATGTAAACTGATGTTGAACTCTCTTATGTAATGGATTTTGTAAAAGATGTTATTGTATATGTAATTAAATGGATTGATTCTATTGATCTCTATTGAATACATGTTATGGTTGTATCATATTGATTGTTCAATTAAATGAGATGCTTGATGTAATTCCATATTGTTGTTAGAATTTATTTTAAGTAACGATATTCAGTTTTGGCTCATTTAACTAATGGAAATTAAGTAGCATAGTCACGGACCTTAGAGGGCTTACATCAGTTTTGTGCTATTGTTTCATTCGCAATAGTATGATTAATGCACTTTCAACAAAAAAAAAAATTGTTCCGTTTATGGTATTAGTGTGTTGTCCTCTAGGGTTTCGTGGCAGGGCGCTACACTCACATTTGCAAAATGGTGATCTTCATCTGAGATCACCCTTAGGAATTGTGGGTTTTCATCCTCCAATGCCAAACCTAGAGGGGTTTCATCCTCAGATTGGTTGAACTGTAGTTCTGGCTCCACAAGGAGTAATAATCAAATATAAAATGAATTCTCAATATACCTTTTTAATTCTTCACAATATTATCTCCTTCTCCTTGCTTGTTCGTCATAATACACCTTTTTCCTTCAACAGGCATAACTCTTCACATGCCTTTTGACTTTTACTAAAACTAAACATTACTCTTAATTTCAGTTTATTATTATTTTATCCTTCCTTACAGAAATCGCAGTGATATGACCAAATCCCATGACCTGGCTGGCATCCTTAGTATTATAAATATTAATCATTTATAAAGCATCATGTTAAATAAACTCTCATTATTGAATAGGCTGTCGTATTAACTTTAGAGGGTTCTATTTACATATGCTGCCGTCCAGCACTCACCAATATTGCAGTTATAATCAAAACTCATCCCTTAAATGCCAAATTCCCAAGAGGGCCAACACCCATGGCCATGCATAATGGGTGTTGGATTAATCTTGTTTTGATTTCAATAAGGGAGCATTACAATTACTCATAACGTGAAGGATCAAAGCTCCAAGGCCTACAAGACCGACATCAATCCCAAGGGTGTACCACAATTTTGATAATGGGCCCCATGAGATGGAATTTTTATACTTCAAACAAAATCATGTCCCCTGTGAAAGATTGCAAGGTTTTGTTGAGGAGATTCATGTATCCAGTGACTGATCTAGGTTTAATTGAGCTAACTCATATTACCAATGATTGCTTGTGGGATTCACTTGAGGTTACACATGTTCCTAGTGACCCATAGTGGAAAACATTTAGGGTTTCCCATGTCCACAATGACTGATCCAGGGGTTTCATCAAGGCTACTCATGCCCCACATGAATGAATGAGATAGATCAGTTGATGTGATTTATCCTAGATGTGTGAATGAGATGGATTAGTTGATGTGACTCATCCTCGATGCATGGATGAGATAGATCAGTTGATGTTACACATCCCCAATGACCCATTGCTGGGTTTAGTTGAGATTACTACAGTCCCTGACGAGTAAAGATCAATTCTTAGGTCTGAGTTACCTTATTTATGCTCCCAATGATTGATTGCATGTTGAGCTGAGATAACTAGAGTCCCTGACATTGATGCATGGTTCAATTGAGATAGCTCATGGGCCCCTTCAGACTTGGTAACTCATGGGGATGATTGAAATGTTTATCAAGTTGAACTAAGATTTAAATCATTCGGATTTGTCATGCTTGGGTTAATAGAGAAGGTAAAGATCGTTGGAATATCTAACTACTGATGGCTCATAACAACAAATTTAAAGGTATGCATAGATCTATTCAGTTTGATTACAAACTTTAATGGCTTATATCTAGGTAACATCCAAATTCAATGGGTCTTGCATCTTGCCATTGTGTACAGGAATTTGTGGGACAGTCTATAATAACAACCTGTACCATAGTAGTCCTTAGAATTAGATTCCAAATTGTATCGCATGCATCTTACCCTACAATATATATCCCCATCTTAGGATTATAGATTAGCAATTTTTCATGAAATTTCCTTTCTTAAAAGCAAGAGTTTCTGAGGAACCTATTAGCTTCCTTCTTAGATATTCAAATAGTTCATTGTGAACTATATATAAAAGTGAGCTCACACACAGCAAGTTAAAGTTATGCAGCTTTTTCAAGATGACTGCCGCATGATAAAGTAAGAATTAGTCACTACTAGTAATACAAATCAATGAGCTTTTTTGGACGAACTAAATAACTTGTCAAGATAATTTATCAGGAGGTTAAACATTGATTATAATTTATAGTAACCCTCCAATAATATGTATAGATTGGAGCGCACTTATATAGATAGCTGTGTCGATGTAAGTAATCAATTGAAAAGGAAACAAGGTGAAAGCAGTAAAAACAGCAGAAAACTAAGTGTAAGCAAGAAAAATGCAATCAAAATAAGAATTAGCGTTTAAAGGTCACCAGATAAATTAAGATCCAAAAACAAGAAATATACTCATAAGGACCTCTCTACCTCACCTTCTTCGTTATGTTCTTGCCCATTATCACCTTCCTCGTCAGCATCTGGAAGATCTGCATTTGTTCACGATTCAAATTAAACACAAATATTGCCTTACTAATTGACAAATAAAAATATCATAATGAAAGTATCTTTGAAACATTATGTTGACGAAGAAACTTAAAAATTACATTAAATCAACTTTACTTAATATTATCCAAGAAAACGATGCTTACAAAATATTATATCAATTTATCTTATTTCATTTCGCTGTACAAAGTAGCAACATGAAAGCTTCAAATACTTCATCTGCTTCATTGCTATGAATGAAGTGTGAATAAATTGAAAAATTACCTTCCTCGTCAATGTCAATCTCTTCCAATACATCATCTTGATCAATGAAAACTTCATCTTCTTCCTCATTATCCTACCAGCCAAAATCGCAAACTTTTTCAATACCACAAGTAACAACAGTAAGTCAATGGGACACCAGATAAAATCAAACCATTATATATAGATACACTCTTGTTTTTTCCCGTTTAAACCAACAGGGCCCTTAACATAGAAAACAAAGTATGCAATGTTCTCCTGCCAAAAGCAAGATATTTGGCATTATCTATTATTTGACGATTGCATTGAGTAAACTTGTCTAAACATCTTAAACCCTTGCTGGAAAATGAAGGAAAAAAGTTATATGCTTTACCCAATTAACCAGTTCAAATTTCTTTGCATGATAAATCGGAACAAGTACTCTACAAACTGTCAAGATTTCTTATCATTTTTAATAGCTATATTTCTGAATCCTAATGTTAAAGGTGATTGGTGCTCTTAATAATCATATAAATTCTGGTTTCCATGAATTGCAAAAAATTGTGAAATAAATTTTCCAACAATAGCTATATTTCTGAATACTAATGTTAAAGATGATTGGTGCTCTTAATAATCATATAAATTCTGGTTTCCATGAATTGCAAAAAATTGTCAAATAAATTTTCCAACAAGCAGTAAATAACTTATAATTCATTGTCCAAGGGCTGTTGGTAATGGTAATCAGGAACACTCATAAGAAAATTAGAACACAAAATAACAAGAGTGTAAAATAAACTAATGCTATAAAAAAGTACCTTATTTTCCAACTCTTGCGAAGCATGGTATTGTTCTCCAGCTCTGTGTTCTTCACTGGCCATCTTAAAAACCTACGAACCAAACAAAGGTTTGAAAATAAGCATTTTCAAAATAAGATAATAAACTTGTAGAAATCTAAGCCTTCTCCTACCTGAAACCCTCCTGTCTACCCTGATTTCAGTGCTTCAAATTAACTGTTTTTCGCTCAGAGTTCACCATGGGAATATCTACCTGTGTGTTATATCAGATTAAGCTATGGTTTAAGCTATGGTCCTATGGGAGGGGCTTTCTAAAAGTCCTAGGTGCCTATTGGTAAGGAAAAGTAGGAGCCCGTTCTCATGAATTTTTAAATTCTCTCCATTAAAGAATCTTATAATAGAAAAGGAATTTTTTTAATAAAATTTAATTAATAAATGTAAACAATAACTGTCATATAGTGGCAAGTAATAATATTTGTTGGCCAGTACTCCTCCAAACGCATGTACCGCTATACCAATACTGCATGCATACACATCAGATATTGTACCATACATGCCAAAAAAACCTTGATTTTCCAACCATATTAGATAAAGAGTGATTTGATTTTTAAAAAATATGATATGAATCTTCTTAAAATTGATTTTAAAAAACTTTAATCATGCAACTTTTTGTTTTTTATAAATAAAACCTACATCAAATGAGAAAGACAAATGAAACATTTTTAGCCAAGTGCAATTGTACTTTTTTTATGACATTTTTTACAAATTTAAAAAAAGTAGTTGCTTATAGTTTTATATTTGTATTTAATATTTATATTATGTTGTTTAAATGTTAGATATTTAAAAATAAAGAAATTTATTAATAGAGAATTAATTATTTGAATATGATTTTTGGATTCGATTGTGTAGTTGTTTTTAGTCATCAACGTTTCAAATCACACTACATGATCCATCATCAGAATGAAAGAGAGTTGAAGGAGAAAATGAAATTGTTGCAGACCAAGATCAATTAAAAAGAGAGAGATAGAGGAGAGAAAGAAGGAGGTGCGCGGTTCAAGGACTAAGGATGACTAGGACAGAGAAAAGGGAACACAATAAGAAAAGAAAAGACAATGAGAAAAAAGAAGATTGGTTCAAAGAGCCAAAAGAAACCAAAGATTGGATAAAAGAAAAAATAAATGGAGACAGCTAAAAGGTCAAAGAATAAAGAGCATGAAGCAAATAACAAAAGAGAATCTTATTAAACTTATTAATAAGAATTTATAAAAATTAATTCTTTTAATAAGATTATATTAATTAGAATTAATCTTATAATTCTTTTTAATAAGAATAATAATAACCAAAATAATTCATATTAATCTTAATAGTAAGATTGACCTTATAAACTTAAACAAAAAATTATAAAACATATAAGATCATAACAAGATTAGGGAAAAACAATTAAAAAATTATGAACAAAAATTAATCTTAAAGAATTAATCTAATGATAAAAAGAATTATTAATAAGATTATTTCTTAATAATAAGATTATTAATTAGGGAAAAACTCATAAAGTTGTTAATTCTTACAATTCTTGATAACCATATTAAACTAAAACACTAATTATTCATCTTAGAACAATAATTGTTAATATTTTAATATTCATGAGAATTATAAGATTAATAACATTATAGATATATCATTAATCTAAAGCTATATACATTCTTTAAAATCCATAAATAAAATATTCTTTATTATATCTTTACTAATAACAATAATTATTAATACTAAAAATATGTTCTTATAATTCTTTAAAGAAATTATGATAATTCTTTAAAATATTATAAGATTAATCTTATAATTCTTATAATTATTAATACTAAAGATTAGTTCTTAAAATTCTTATAATTCTTTAAAGAATTTATTCTTAAAGAAAATGTAAAAGAAGAAAAACTTAAAATTCTCTAAAGAATATATCCTTATATATTCTTTATAAGAAGAATCTATTCTTTGATGTTTTAAGATTAATAATTTAATGCTATAAGATTAATGATATTAGATTAATGTTATTAATCTTATTAATACAATTAATAAGATTATAAGATTAACTTGGGCATTCTGTTTAAGCTCGACTGTCCACGGGTGGAAGACTGCATTCGAATAGTGATTGGGATTGAGGTAATTAATCCAAAAGCACATCGGATTCTGCTGCCATCTCAGGTGCTCTATCTTTTTATCAAATTTGATGGATTTATGTTAGTGTTTAAGGGATTTGGAAGACATTGTTGGCAAATCTGTTAAGGGTCAATTTCTTTAGGGTAATGCTTTGCTAATGGCGGTGCAAGGGTATAATCTATTTAAGGGAAAAGGGCTTATAGGTGGATTGTTTTCATGGAAGCTTCTTATACAATGTCAGGGTTATCGGGAAATTTATGATGCAATAAAACTGGCCTACCAGCACAATAATGACCGAATTTTTTTGAAGGCATTGAGAGAGAATTGCAGGTGTCTTTGTTCTAGTCTAGAAGTTGATATAAAGGAGAAATATTTTGCAATTGCTTTCTTGTGGTCTCATGTTTGTTTGCTCTTTGAAAAGAATCCACAATTGGAGCAATTGAAAGTGGCTACCCAGGCATACATTGCACCAGGAGCTAGTTCTCTTCAAGAAGGTCATGTAGCTCGATTTGAAGGTAATGAAGATCATGTTGAAAGGGCTTTTGTGCGTAAAAGGTTTCGTTTGCAGCTTGTGGTGGATATGGAAGAAGGTCAAGATGAAAACCAGCCAGTATACATGGAAGAATGAAAAGTAGCAGAATGGAAATTTTGATTCAGAATGTTTCTCAGTGCTTCAAATGTGGTTCTTTGTTTGTAATGTTCCCAATCATTTCAGATAGCGGGTTGACGTCTTGGAGGGAGCAGTGTTTTTAAACACTAATTTATTCTCATAAAATAATTATAATATTTTTATTTGTGTTGGCCGACTCATTTGAGTTGGCGCTAATAGTAATTGTTTAAATTTGAATTCTTCTGGATTCCTCTGGCCGACCTCTTTAGTGTTGGCGTGTCATTAGTATTTATTTGAATTGAGTCCATGTTTCTGTTCATCACAGATTCGAGCTTTTGAACTAAGTGCACTATGGCAGGGACATAGTCTCCTGTGCGCGACTTCAGGGTGAGGACGTAGTCTCTCCCCCTGCTATCCGTGTTTGCCTTCTTTCATTTCGCTCTCCTCTTTGAATTTTGCTTGGCTTGTGGTTTACAGGCGATTGGTGAAGGAGCCAATCACTCCCGTGGCCGAGCCTCAGGCTCTGGCCACGCCTGAATTTAGCGACTTCTTCCTCTTGCGGGTGGCACTCATTGATCGATGCCCTCCAATCAGAGATCATTCTGCAACATACTTGTTGGCGCACGAGAATCTCAACACACTTTATAGAGATCGTGGCCTCTACAGATCGTGCTATGATGTAATCACATGTCGAGTTGATTATCGGGGAAGTCTACCGGCAACATCGGACGATGTAAGCTTATCGGCTGTCATTAGTCGGGCCCATTAAACCGGCTTATCTAGAGCTGGAAAATCCGTTACTTGTATTGGCGGACATAATCGATTTTGTGGTCACACATGTATTATCAACAAATGTTTCTAGTATATTGAATGATATAAATCCGATATTCTGTGGATTTCCTATGTGTTGCTTTCATTTAATCTGAGTATAGACAATTCGGCTTCTATTGATTTCGTCTGGCTGAGTGTTCTATCTGTGCGTGAATATTCAATTGGAGTACACCGAGCTGTATTTTTTGCTTGTTATTTGGTTGGGTGTCTTTACATTGTTTTGGGATCGTATATTTTGTATTGGGTCTAAAATATAGAAGTGATTAGCTTTATGTCTGCTAATGTTGTTTTGTTACAAGTGTTGCTTCAGGGGATAGGATGATATAAAATTGTAATACAACAGTTTTATGAGTCGTGCATCAATATTATGACTCTGGGATAGGGGAAAATTTTTGTTAGGGTATGCAATACTACTATATTAGGGGTATAATAGGTTAGAAAGTAAAATTCAAAGTCTAAAGTAATATTGCCATTTCAGCAAGCAAACTGAAATACTTTTGTATCTATTCCATCAATTAATATATATATATAGGCATTAATTGTCTTTTACCCCCCAAAAAAAAAAGATTATAAGATTAATCTTATAATCTTTTTAATCCTTTTTTAAGAAGAATCATAATAATCCTAATAATTATTATTCTATTAATAAAAGAATTAATCATATTAAAAAAATTGGAACAATAAGATTAAAAAATTAATCATAAGAATTAAAAAGAAAAATTAATTAAATAAACTTACAAAGAATTAATAAGATTAATCTTATAATCTTATTAATTTTTTTTAAGAAATAAACTTACTAAAAAGCATGCAACAATAAAATTAATATAATCTTAATATGATAAGAATAATCTTACAAAGAAATCAATAAGATTAATTATTTTTTATCTTATAAAAAGGATTACAAGATTGATCTTATTAATCTTATTATTCTTATAATAAAAAGATTAATATAGCCACAAGGACTAGTAGAGAAAGAGGGACCCAAGGTATACAAAGCGATAAAAAAGGACAAACAAAGAAACAAAATTATTACATAAAAAAATAGCAAAAAATTAGAAATAAAAATAAAATAAAAGATGAGGGAAAAATAATAAACTTAAAAGTTAGGACCTAAATAACAACAAATAAGGGGCGAGGGGCCTAGCTCGATTGGCTAAGGCATCCTGTTGCAGGCAAGAGGTCACAAGGTCTAGTCTCCCCCCAAACCCGTGGTACCGGAGGGCATGTCGCGCCAACACCACTGGTCACATGAAAAAAGTTTACCAGGCACACTGCAATTTATAGAGGGACGGATACCTGACCGATTCCCGCAGTCTAAAAACAAATAACAACAAATAAATTAAAAGGAATAAAAATGGACCAAAGCAAAACCAAAGAAAGGTCAGACCAGCCAAATAACCTAAGAAGAGAAAACCAAGAAGCAAAAGGAGAGAGGCAAAAAAAGAAAGGGGGTGGAGAGGCGAGAGCTTTAACAAAAGAGGTAGGAAAAAACCTCGAGAAACGGCTAGAGGACTAGGGAAACAAAGGGAAACCAGACGAAGTACAACACAAGACGAGCAAGGTAAAGCTATAGAAAAAAGAGGAATCAATAGGGTTGGGGATGGCGGGTTCTAATATTGGATAACAAAGGACGCCATGACAAACTAAGAGACAAACCTTCATCACGATTGAGGTTTGATGAAAACAATAACTTCACTTTCACTGACCCAAATAAACTAAATCACAAGTTCACAATTACCACAGGCAACACTCTGCCCAAAGATTGCAGCAACAAATTATTCCTAAATCAGATTCAAAATTCGCAAATATTTTACAACTTCGTAGCCAACAGTCACTCAAATTGACAATTTCAATTGGTAATCTAAATCAGATTAAATTCACATAATACAACAATGGTTGTTCAAATAATAATATTCATATCCAAATTCACAGTAGATAAAAGAGAGCAGCAATTCAAATTTTATACATTCAAATAGTTGTTTCAAAAATTTGTCATTTACAATCTCTTTGCTGGAATTTCATTCACTTTATTCTTTTCTCATTTACTCATACCTGCAACTTCTCATCTAATCTGCAATTTCATATTTAACTTCTTAATGTATGTGCAACGCCCTCCAATCCTGCTTGCAGCTGCTCATTAATCCTTCTATGACATATTTCCTTTTTTTTTCACACTTTTGCCTTTGTTTTGCCAGAACTCTATTAATTTTTGCTGCTGTCTTCTTTAATTCTTTAAAATGTAGACTTTTCCTCAGCCAACCTCTTTGGCCACACTGCCTCCTCCGGCATGCCCTCCTCACCTCTATGCAGCCCCTCAGCTACCTCTTCCTTCCTAAAACCAGTTGCAGCCCCTTTCTCTTGTCTTCATATATTTTATTGTTCCATTTTTTTATTCAAAACTTTTAATCTTCCCTCTGCTCTGACTAACACCTCAACTGGAAGTTATTCAAATCTACAATATATAATGCGCTGCCCCTTTTGTGTTTATTTATATTTTAATTGTGATTGTGTCTTTTTGACTTCACTAAACAAAACCTTTATGTTGGCTATTTGAAATAAATCAAAGAATATTTGGTCTTTCACATTGTCATCAAAATTAACATGAAATTAACCTTTATTGCTTCAACAATCATACTCGTAAAACTCAAAGATGACTGATTTTCTAAATTGACAGACTTGGGTGTCCCGCAGGCAGAAAAATCCAAAGTTCTTAGATTCGCACGAAAATTGGCATGTAGGCTTGGATTGATGTCCCATGGTTCCCTACAAAATTATTTTATTCAAAACCTCCATAATCTCGAAATATTAAACTGGACAATTTTTTTGGGTGATATTGATTATGCGTTCGCCCAAGATGCTCCTGCATCATACACACCAAGTAGAAAGATTGTGAGCATAGGCTCACAATGGTAGAGTTGAGTGATAGAATCACTCTTCGAGATTGTGAACAATTTGCAGCGAACCCCATTGCTGTATCAAGTGCACCAAAACTATTTCTTCCTTTTCTTCTAGCACCTCTCTAGAACATGTGCCATCTCCCTCCGACAACACTGCCTTCTCTTCCTCCTCCCCCTTGTGGACTCATGTCCACCATAGCCTGACCTCCTTCGCCAAATACTTTCCACTCTCCTCTCCTCCATGGATTCAAACCCACTGCAAACTGACCACCTCCACAAAAATTTTGCATCATCCTCTACCCTCTACACACAACCACGCAACATCTACACACAATCCAGTAACCACATCTTCTACTTCCTCTTTTACAAACAAACTAAAATCGACATTTACCTCTTTCTTTTCCGCAGCTGCAACACATCCTTCACTAGGACATCTTCCACATCCTTGTTGGTTGCAATGTTTCGCTCTTCTTCCTTCGCTGCAACAACAAGCTTTGACATCCACTCTTCCTCAATTGCCAACATTTGTACGAAAAAATCATCATCTTCACCATCAACTGCGACCTCTTCGCTACTCACTTCTTTTATTCCTTTTCCTCCATGCCTTCCTCATGGCATGTCTTCTTTGTAATTTCTTCGATAAGGGCTACTCTCTTCTTCTCACTCTTCTTCTTGAATATCCTCTCATCTTTTCCCATACTCTTTTCCAATTTCTCGATCCTCGCCTCGATCTTTCCCACTTCCTCCCGAACCATTTGTCCCATCTTCTCAAACTTCTCATTCTCCACTTTCTCCAAGTACTACTCCCAAAACAAATTCAACACAGACCTCCTCACGACCTATCCCATCTTCTTTGCTACAATCTTCCACAACTCACATTCTTCGCGGCTTCAAGCTCTCTCGCTACTCAAGACTCCTCGCACACTTACAACAGCCCTCATGAGCTTCTTCTCTACCACCTTCTTTCTTCCACTCTACCCACCGGTCCTGACATAAGCTGCCTCATGTTCAGCAATCTACATATACACTCAGAACCCCGGGCTCTAATTCCAATTGATGAAAACATTTGTTGATGTTATGGCAGCTTCGGGCTCATTCTTCCAGCCACAAGTGAACACATAAATTCATATAGCCTAACGGCTATTCATTTATTGAGAAAATTAAGTGAAGAGGCGCTTCACTTAGGCAACAATGTAATTTCCATCTTGGCCGACCTTCCTTGTATTTGCATTTATTATTTGTAATTATATTTTATTATAATGGCCGACCTTGCTCTTGAAGAGGTGCGACCTCTCTATCAAAATGTATTTATACAAGGTCTTTCCCACTTCATGTGACATCAAGCAAGTTCGATTATTTCCTTCTCTCAAGTGCAGATCTTATCAAGAGCAGATCCTTCTCTCAAGTGTGAATTTCTTCAAGGACAGATTGCGAATTCCTTCAAGTGCAGATTTGAGTTTAAGGAAGGGCAGATTGTTATCTGTTATTGTTGCCATTATTGGTGCTGAATATTGGCCTTGTGATTGGCCTCATTGTAAAGAGTATTGTTGCCATTGTTTATATATATAAGAGAGATATTTGTTGCTGGGTTTTTCTCCCTCAAGTGGAGGGTTTTCCCAGGGTATCTTGCTGTGTTCTATTGTTCATGTGCTGGTTATTTTTCGTGTTTCTGTTTATTGCAAATCTGATTAAATAATCAATAACAATAACTTCACTTTTGCTGACCCAAATAAACTAAATCACAAGTTCACAACTACCATAGGCAACACTCTGCCCAAAGATTGCAGCAACAAACTATTCCTTATTCAGATTCAAAATTCGCAAATATTTTACAACTTCGCAGCTAACACTCACTCAAATTGACAATTTCAATTGGTAATCTAAATCAGTTTAAATTCACATAATATATCAATGGTCAATCAAATGATAATAATCATATCCAAATTCACATTAGATAAAAAAAAAAGTGCAGCAATTCAAATTTTATACATTCAAATAGTTGTTTCAAAAATCTGTCATTTACAATCTCTTTGCTGGAAATTCATCCACTTCATTCTTTTCTCATTTACTCATACCTGCAACTTCTCATCTTCTGCAATTTCGCATTTAACTTCTTAATGTATGTGCAATCCCCTCCAATCTTTGCCTGTAGCTGCTCATTAATCCTTCTTTAACCATTTTTTTTTCACACACTTTTGCCTTTGTTTTGCCAAAACTCTATTAATTTTTGCTGTTGTCTTCTTTAATTCTTTAAAATGTAGACTTTTCCTCAGCCAACCTCTCTGGCCACACTGCCTCCTCCAGCATCCCCTTCTCACCTCTATGCAGCCCCTCAACTGTTTCTTCCTTCCTAAAACCAATCACAGCCCCTTTCTCTTATCTTCATATATTTTATTGTTCCATTTTTTTATTCAAAACTTTTAATCTTCCCTCTTCTCTGACTAACGCCTCAGCTTCTCCTTCAATGCTGGAAGTTATTCAAATCTGCAATATATAACATGCTGCCCCTTTTGTGTTTATTTATATTTTAATTGCGATTATGTCTTTTTGACTTCACTGAACAAAACCTTTATGTTGGCTATTTGAAATAAATCAAAGAATGTTTGATCTTTCACATTGTCATCAAAATTGACATGAAATTAACCTTTATTGCTTCAACAATCATGCTCGTAAAATTCAAAGATGACTGATTTTGTGAATTGACAAACTCGGGTGTCCCACAGGGAAAAAAAATCCAAAGTTCTCAGATTCGCACAAAAATTGGTGTGTAGGCTCGGATTGATGTCCCATGGTTCCCTACAAAATGATTTTACTCAAAAACTCCAAAATCTTGAAATATTAAATTGAACATTTTTTTTCGGGTGATGTTGATTACGCATTCGCCCGGGATGCTCCTGCATCAAGGTTGGTGGGGTGATTGCTAATTTCTATGGCTTCCTTGAGTTTCCTCTTGAAAAAATTATCTTCTTTGTATGAGACTTGGAAGTTTTCTAGACAAATGTGGTGTTTGGTTGTTGAAGAATGCTCAGCAAAAGAGGATTTGAGGACTCGCTCATGTTTGATGTCCACATTGTGTTATTTAATTCTTGTGCTGAAAGAGTGACCCATTTCCCCTATATAAGGAGTGCCACGAGAGCAAACAATTTTATAGACTTCTGATTCAAGGAGGATATCCTTAGAGTCCTTAAGAGAAGGGATGAGATCTCTCATAGTTGAGCAGGGCTTAAAAGCACATCGAAGACCATTTTTTATAAGAATTTTGAATATTTTGTGGGAAATGCCTCCGATAAAAGGAAGGGAAGCACAAGGGGGAAGTTTGGTTTGGCGGCAACAGTTTTGGAATAGAATATAACCTTGGTTTGATTGAGGGCTTTGGAAATTTGCTTGTTGGTGTAACCGTTCAAGCTAAAGATCTTGTGCAAATGAGCCAACTCATGGTTTAGGTTGTCCTCATCACAAATCCGATAATTTTTTGGCTAGGGTGGTGATGAGAAGAATGATGGAGGTACAGGTCAGTGTGGGTAGCTTTCCTGTAGACACAGCGACCAAGGGAACCATCTGATTTTTTGATGAGTAAGATATCGAGAAAAGGGAGTTGCCTTGTAACTTCAAGCTCCTTGGTGAAGGAGATGCAGTGGGCTATACTGTTGAGATAAGCATGTGGTGCAGGAGCACCCGGACGGACAGGTGATCAGCACCAACCAAAAATAATGTTGGTTTGTTTTCCTCAAATTTTGGCTTGTCTTGGTTGTGTTTGACTTCTCTCTTTTTAGCTTTGTTGAGTCCAATTTCTCCATGTTTGACCTCGCTCTAATGATGAATTCGGCAACCATGAAATGTGAAAGGGAAAGTTTAAAAAATGTAGAATTTGAAGAAGACACAGCAGGGAAATAAGACAAGGATTTGCCTCTTTTAATTGAAGTAAAATATGAAAGAAAAGTTTTCCTGTTGGGGCGATTGGTTTATTCATCTTGTAAATAAAAGGCATGAAAAGTCATTGTCTGAATTGAAAAAAACTGGAGAGTTGCGACATGATGCAATTAAATTAAAATAGATTATGCAACAAAAGGATTTAAATGATATTTTTAATTATCTTGAATACTAAATGCTCAGGCCAGTTACATCATAAGAGCATTTTTAAAATTAAAATGCAAGAAGATCGAAAGAATTGGGAAAGAGGTTGATAGGTGAATGAAGGTGAAGGGGCGCAGACTTCAACAAATGGGATATTAATAAAAGAGGTAAAGAGATGTGACTGCCAGGGAATGGTAAAGAAAATGTGCATCACAGAGAAGGTAATAGGCGCAGATTTTAGAAGAGAGAAGGGGGCTGCACATGAGAAAAGATCGAAAAGTGCATAATTTAAAAATACAGGGGTTTGAAAGGGCTGCATATGAGGAAAGGAGGAATAAATTAGATGCACAGCGTTTTGGAAGGGTCACGCAGCCAAGAAAAAATAGAAGGGGGTGCTCAGCAAAGGAGGATAAAAGTTTACAAAGGTTGCATTTGGATAAAATATGCAGATATCTCTTGAAAGTGCACCTCAAGGAGAATGAGGGATTGGACGTAGCATGGAAGAAGAGGGAGGCTACTTTGGCCTGAAGGAAGGCTGCAAAAATGAAGGAGAGGAGGTGTGAAAATAGTTGAAGGGGATGCGTAGAAGGAGATGGGAAGAACAGAAATCCAGCGCAAAAATAAGGAATAGCAAAAGGCTGCCAAGGAGATGAATATGAGCATAGAAGCTAAAGAATAGAGGCATCTTGAAATGGACGGGATTTAGTGCCATTTGAAGACAAAATAAAACTCGTAGATGAATTTAGAATGGACCACGCGATGGAAGGTGGAAACAATTGCGCAAGCCGCACCAAATTGAAGACAATGGGTTACGCAGATATGAAAGGTGACATTTGAAGTTGTAGAGTAAATGTGTGAAAGGGAAAGGAGGCTGTGTAATGAACAAAGTTGAGTTGGTAAGGATTGACAGATGTGTCTGAGACCTTGAAAGCGAGATTGTATTGTTTTAATTAAATTTAAATGATCTTCAATCATTCATCGCATGAGTTTGGGTTTTAAATAAATCTTGATTGACAAATGAAACTGTCTATTCAAGTAGTTTTGTAATTTCGAAGTTGTGCAAATTTTGTAATCGGTGAAATTAAATGAAAGAGTGTTTGTTGCTGCAACTAATTTGGGCAAAATGTTGTCTGTAAGTGAATGTGAGATGTGTGAGTGTGAATTTACTATGAGAGGGGAGATCCTTCTTGTATCAGCATGAAACTCTTCTAACTTATCAAGACCATGAGCCAACACACATTGGTGTCATCCACATGCTATTTCCACCATTTCAGTTTAAGAGGAAGAGAAGAAAGGGCAATTTATTCAAATTGTTCCATGTAAAGGTTGGCAATGATGGGGGAGAGAGGGGAACCCATGGCAACTCCATCAACTTGTTCGTAGATGTTGCCTTGGAATGAAAAGAATGTGGATCTAAGGCAAAATTCTACAAGGTTGGCTATCTCATCATTAGTTTTGCGCCTGACAATCTCAATTGAGTCAGGGATGGGAACTTTGCTGAAGAGGGAGACAACATCAAAACTCACCAAGAGGTCATTATTGTTTAAGTGGGCATCTTTGATGAAATGGACAAAATGGGAGGAATCTTTGATGTGGGATTCAGAGTTACCCATGAGAGGAGAGATTAGTTTGGCTAAGAAGGAAGCTAATTTGAAAGTAGAAGAACCTATGGTATCTACAATAAGTCTAAGAGGAATGCCATCTTTATGAATTTTAGGGACTCCGTAAATGCAAGGAGTCACTTCCTTGGAAGGAACCAAACGCTTCTTAGTGATGTCATCAAAAGAAGAGCAAGCAACCAAGGATTTGACATTTTTAAAAAGCTTAGAGCAAGGGTTGCGGGAAAGAATTTTATAGCTTTGAGTGTCAAAGAGAAGATCAAGCATTTTACTGATGTAGTCTTGCTTGTTAATGATGACTGTTGCATTGCCCTTGTCGGCTTTGCTAATAACTAAGTCATTGTTCCACAATAAGTCATTGAAAGCAAGAAGCTCAACTTTGGGAACATTACACTTAGGAGGTTTAGCATGCTGAAGGTCAACAGCACAGTCTTGCCTGACTTCTTCAACAATGTGAGAAGGGAGAGAATGAACCGCACTCTCAATTTCGACGACAAAACCCAAGTGGGGAATGGAGCAAGGAGAAACAACAAAGCTTAGACCTCTTTTAAGAAAATTAAAGGTGAGGGGATTCAAACAAATGTTGGAGAGGTTGACCACTGATTTGGACTCCCAATCATGAATCAATTAGGGAGCCGAATGACTAGATTGGAGAACAGAAAAGGAGTAAGGGGGAATACAAACCACAAGAGGCTCACACGCTAGGGGGGAAAAATGAAGGGAAGAGTGATTTGATGGTGACTCATCAAAAAGAATGGCGTGGGGGGTACGGTTGGGAGAGTATTTGATGTGAAGAGAAGTTTGCTCAAAGTGAAATACGTGGTGAGAAGACAAGGAAACAATGGGTGAGCGACTAGGAAGAGAAGACGTGGTTGGATGAGGGTTTGCAGTGCGAGGGGTTCATAGTTGACCGATATCAAACAAGAGATCACCACATTTAATGCTACTGAAAGAATTGAAAGAACAAGCCTCAGTTTAAACGTGCATACCTAGAGAGCTAAAAGGATTACTGTTTGGAGGTGACAATTGACAACTTGTCGTGGAGGGGTGCGCGTTGGAATGTGAGTTCTGCCTAATCGAACTCCACGACCCGCTCTGTGAGGTGAAGGCCTCTGCTTGCTTAGCGTTGGCAAGTGAATGCTTGGAAGCCAAGCAGGATGGGGATGAAGTGTGAGAGAGTGGAGACTAATGGAAAGGAAAGTTTATACTAGCCCGTAAGGAAAGATCAGAGGATTGTAGGTGGAGAGATGGCAAAGCATGAGGTGGCCGAGGGGAATGAGCAAAAACCCTCACCGAAGGAGAGGTGTCTTTATTACCAAAAGAGTTGGCGATTGAGAGTGCCAAACAGGAAGGGTTGGCGTTGGCGATGCAAATGGAAGAGGACAATGGGTGAGAGATGAGCAGAGGTATGGATGGAGCAAGGATGGGAAGAGGAAGTGGGGACGGTGAGGAAGAAGGCAAATAAGAATAGCTGGCATTGAGAGAATCACGATGAGAGCAGAGGGAAGTGAGGGTGCCATGAGGCTGGGAAAGGAGCGCAGTATTATGAAATAATCTTATTAATAATTCTTACTAGCACTTGCACTAAAAGAAGGTACAATAGTTAGACCGATTGTATTTTATTAAATCTTTTATATGATTTTGAATAGCTTTCTAATAAGAAGCTTCAAGAAAAAAGTTTACACTCAGCACATATAAGTCTAATTGAAAACATATTTTTCTCAATATCCTTGAGTTGAAAGTTGTAGTTTAAACTTCAAGCACTACGCTTACATTTTAGTGCAATGATTGTATACGCATACGCTTTGAATCTAAACTTAGTTGTAAAAGTATCTTTCATTATATGGTTTGAACACAGATCATCTCGATTTGAACATATTAACATGAGTAAATGAAGATTGACTTGAAAGTACACAAAAATGCCAATTCATTATTACATAATTTGATACGCTACAAAAACACCACCTAATACATAATATCAAAATCGTGTTAGCATTTAGTGATTGTCTCATATGACTTGAATTTCATGAGGGGGTTGAAAAAAATTGCTTGCATTGATGGGGCAGGTGTGTTAGTCTGCATATCTTATTTTAAAAGCTTGAGGTTGAATAATCTACAGACGTTATTGCATTTGTATGTTCCATCTCTAGTCTGGCTCTAATGTTGACTATGCTTTTCTAGTAGATTAGATACTCAGATTTGTTGTGAGTCTCTATTATGTGATATAAAATTTTACGATAAACATCCATAAAGTAACCAAAGCTAATTTTGAGATGTCAATAAGGATAACCAACATAACCAAATGTTGTGAACATCTGAAGCAAGTGAAGCACATAAAAGCTAACTTCATAGAAAGGTGAAATATGTGAACTTTGAAATAATCCTCTCCTATCGACAATCACACATTAAAAAGCTTTGGAAGATTGCATCCCATGGACTACAACATCATTCAGACCTCCTCGATGCCAAATACAATCATAACAAATGTTTTCTACAACACTCATTCAATTGATAGGAAAAGATATGTGTTGATACACATTACATGATCCAAAGATAGGACAAAATCAACAAATCTTCAAAATAATGTAAAATTTTTGATCTTTTTTTTATTGGTTTACTATCTTATGTGTTATAGGGCAAGGGCAGATTGAATCCAAAACACAAGGGCCTCAGCAACAGTATTTGCCAAATTAAGTGGAACAACACAAAGTGTCACAAAAGAAAATCCTAAAAAATTTAAACCCCATAATCAAAATCCAAAAAAATTCAAATCATAGAATTTCAAAACTAAAATTTCACACCATTGGATTTCAAACCCTGTAATTTTAAACCCTAAAAAACCGAGGGATAGTACATGTCGATGCGCCCAAGTTTTGTCAGCGCACTTAAGTAAGCATCTGAAAATATCAGGGTTTTGGGGCTACTCGATTCTTGAGCTCAAAACAAGATTGTTGCAGCCTTTAAGAAGAAAATATCGGTAGTGAGTGAAAATTTGTTTTCAGAGTTGTTTTTCCCAAAGTGAGACAACTTTCCCTTCATTTAACAAATAACTAACAGAACTGTTTTACGGTAGATTCCAAAAAAGTAGAATTCACTGAAACTATGGCAAGTGATTTACCTCAAGATTTTGCACAAATTGTGTCGTGCTGTCAACGATGCAGATGAGAAAAAATGGGTGGAGTTTGCAGAAAGAATTTATGAAACCCTATCACAGCAGAATGTTTATAAAATGAGATGAACGGAAACCTATCTCCCTTGCTGCTTCAATCTATTCACAATAAACGAAAGTAGATATGCAAATATCGGCGTTCTCTCTGTGTAATGTTACAATATCGCATTCTTAAATGATTGTCTGCTATCATATATTTACTGCATAGATACAGCTTCGCCTTAATTATATCGCTTCCGACTCCTTGGCTGTACCGGTTTCTAATCCTGTCGCCTGTCGCGTCAAGCTACACCATGCTGCGGAAGAAGGCTAAGCTCTGCAGTGGAAAGCAAACCCTCTTCTATCGAACCGAATTAAAAAAAATCAAAGATCCAAGATCCACGGACGATCAACACGACTAAAAAAGCAAGCTAACTGCAATCTATCAGTGAGATGTTTCGCCCCTGGCAACACTCTAAGTAAATACTAGCAATCGCACCTAGTGTGCAATGGGTACACGGACGATCAACACGACTAAAAAAGCAAGCTAACTGCAATCTATCAGTGAGATGTTTCGCCCCTGGCAACACTCAAAGTAAATACTAGCAATCGCACCTAGTGTGCAATGGGTATACGGAAGAAGTGTGGAAAGTCAATTAAGATAAATTTTGATCTATTTTTTACTATGTAAAATTATAATAATTATTAATTATAAATTTTATTTTAAAATATAATATATAATATTAAAAATAATTAAATTATTTATAATCCACATTTAATTTAATAAATTTATAAATCAAATTTTATATTAAAAAATATATTTATAAATCAAATGTGTAGCTTAAATAAATTATAAATCAAATATTAATAAAATAAATACTGCTAAAAATTCATCCCCTTCTTACGGGCAAGGTAAATAAACGTGCAGCAGTTACGGTAATGAAGGGCAAATAAATGGAAAAACCATTACATGGCTGGAAAATTCGGAAGCTGGGACGGAGCAGGTGGACCGTTTAATAATCATTGCTCGAGGCAGACTCGCTTCCCTAAACCATTACAAAGCAGTCGGTGGAGGTAATTTTTTAACAAGTAGTAAATTATGTTTTAAGGTAAAAAATATATGTTGGCAGGTGGGGTTGGAGCCAACAGCTGTTTTCATGCATGAAAGGTGTTGTGAATGGATAGTACGGGGGCCAACCCTGCCACTCTTTCCAAATTTTTGTGCATTGTGCAAATGATTGGTGGCTTAAATGAGACAGGAAATTAAATGCAGTCAATCAAACGGCTAAAAAAATTGCAATGGTCGGCAGAGATAAGAACCCTTTGATTGCAATTTTTAGCTTTGTTCATCTGAAATAGGATACGCCTTCGGCATAAAATAGTATGTTCAGTTTATGGTTGGTCTCACTGACTGAGGTTTAGATAAATGTTACTTATGTTTAGTTTGATTTTACAATATACCATTGGTAATTTTCGCACTAAGAGAATCACAATGAGAGGAGAGAGAAGTGAGGGTGCCACGAGGCTAGGAAAGGAGCGTGGTATTATGAAAGAATCTTATCAATAATTCTTATTAATCTAATGGTATTATGAGGTGTATTATAAGAGGAGGACTACCCAACAAATATTATTACTTACCATTATATGAGAGTTATTGTTAACATTTATTAATTAATTTTTGCTAAAAAAAAAATTATTATAAGATTCTTTAATGGAGAGAATTAAAAATTCATGAGGAACTTCAAAATGGGCTCTTACTTTTCTTTACCGACAGTCGCTTGGAACTTTTAGAAAGCTCCTCCCACAGGACCATAGCTTAAGCTGATATAACACACAGGTAGATATTCTCGCGGTGAACTTTGACCAAAAAATATTCAATTTGAAGCTATGAAATCAGGGAAGACAAGGGGGTTTCAGGTAGGAGAAGGCTTAGATTTATACAAGTTTATTATCTTATTTTGAAAATGTTTATTTTAAAACCTTTGTTCGGTTCGTAAGTTTTTAAGATGGTCAGTGAAGAACACAAAGCTGGAGAATAATCCCATGCTTTGCAAGAGTTGGAAAATAAGGTACTTTTTTATAGCATTAGTTTATTTTACACTTGTTATTTTGTGTTCTAATTTTCTTATGAGTGTCCCTGATTACCATTACACCAACAGCCCTTGGACAATGAGTTATAAGTTATTTACTGCTCGTTGGAATTTATTTATTTCACATTATTTTGCAATTCATGGAAACTAGAATTTATATGATTATTATGAGCACCAATCACCTTTAACATTAGGATTCAAAAATATAGCTATTAAAAATGATAAGAAATCTTGACATTTTGTAGAGTACTTGTTTCGATTTATCATGCAAAAAAAATTAAACTGGTTAAGTGGGTAAAGCATATAACTTTTTTCTTTCATTTGGCAGCAGGGTTTAATATGTTTAGACAAGTTTACTCAATGCAATCGCCAAATAATAGATAATGTCAAATATATTGCTTCTGACAGAAGAACATTACATACTTTGTTTTCTATTCTAAGGGCCTTGTTGGTTTAAACTGGAAAACAAGAGTGTATCTATATATAATGGCTTGATTTTATCTAGTGTGTCATTGACTTGTACTGTGGTTATTCATGGTATTGAAAATGTTTCTTTCTTTCTTGCTTTTTGCGATTTTGGTTGGTAGGATAATGAGGATGAAGATGAAGTTTTCATTGATCAAGATGATGTATTGGAAGAGATTGATATTGATGAGGAAGGTAATTTTTCAATTTATTCACACTTCATTCATAGCAATGCAATTGATGAAGTATTTGAAGCTTTCATGTTGCCACTTTGCACATGGAAATGAAATAAGATAAATTGATATAATATTTTGTAAGCATTATTTTCTTGGATAATATTAAGTAAAGTTGATTTAATGTAGCTTTCAAGTTTCCTCGTCAACATAACGTTTCAAAGATACTTTCATTATGATGTTTTTATTTTTGAATTAGTAAGGGAATATTTGTGTTTAATTTGAATCGTGAACAAATGCAGATCTCCCAAATGTTGACAATGAAGGTGATAATGGGCAAGAACATAATGAATAAGGTGAGTTAGAGAGGTCCTTATGAGTATATTTCTTGTTTTTGGATCTTATTTTATTTGGTGACCTTTAAATGCTAATTCTTATTTTGATTACATTTTTCTTGCTTACACTTAGTTTTCTGAAGTTTTTACTGCTTTTGCTTTGTTTTCTTTTCAATTGCTTACTTACATCAACACAGGTATCTATATGAGTGCTCTCCAATTTGTACATATTATTGGAGGATTACTATAATCAATGTTTAATCTCTTGATAAATTATTCTAACAAATTATTTAGTTCGTCCAAAAAAGCTAATTGATTTGTAGTACTAGCAGTGAATAATTCTTACTTTATCATGGGGCAGGCATAATTACTTGCTTGGTCTTCATAATACACCTTATTATTACTCTCACTTCATAATATTATTTATTATTAGCAATAAGTCATAAAAAGACTAGTATTTAATATTAGCCCATGCTTCCTTACTCGGTCTTCATAATACACCTTTTTCCTTCAATAGACATAACTCTTCACATGCCTTTTGACTTTTACTAAAACTAAACATTACTCTTAATTTCGTTTTATTATTACTTTATCCTTACAAAAATCCCAGTGACATGACCAAATCTCATGACCTAGCTAGCATCCATAGTATTATAAAAATTAATCATTTATAAAGCAACATGTTAAATAAACTCTCGTTATTGAATAGGTTGTCACATTAACTTTAGAGGGTTTTTATTTACATATGTTGTCGTCTAGTACTCACCAATATTGTAGTTATAATCAAAACTCATCCCTTAAATGCCAAATTCCCAAGAGGGTCAAGATCCATGGCCATGCATAATGGGTGTTGGATTAAACTTGTTTTAATTTCAATGAGGGAGCATTACAATTAGTAATAACGTGGAGGATCAAACTCTAAGGCCTACAAGACCGACATCAATCCCAAGGGTGTACCACAATTTTGATAATGGGCCCCATGAGATGGAACTTTTATACTTCAAACAAATTCATGTCCCCTATGAAAGATTGCAAGGTTCTATTGAGGTAATTCATGTATCTAATGACTAATCTAGGTTTAATTGATCTAACTCGTGTTACCAATGATTGCTTGTGGGATTCACTTGAGGTTACACATGTTCCTAGTGACCAATAGTGGAAAACATTTAGGGTTTCCCATGTCCACAATGATAGATCTTGGGGTTTCATTGAGGCTACTCATGCCCCACATGCATGAATGAGATAGATCAATTGATGTGATTTATCCTATATGCATGGATGAGATGGATTAGTTGATGTGACTCATCCTCGATGCATGGATGAGATAGATCAGTTGATGTTACACATCCCCAATGACCCATTATTGGGTTTAGTTGAGATTACTACAATCCCTAATGAACAAAGATTAATTGTGAGGTCTGAGTTACCTTATTTACATTCCCAGTGATTGATTGCATGTTTAGCTAAGATAACTAGAGTCCCTAACAACTAATGCACAATTCAATTGAGATAGCTCGTGGGCTCGTTTAGACTTGGTAACTTGTGGTAGTGATTGAAATGTTTATCAAGTTGAACTTTAAGATTTAAATTATTTGGATTTGTTATGCTTGGGTTAACAGAGAAGGTAAAGATCATTGGAATATCTAACTAGTGATGGATCATAACAATAAATTTAAAGGTATGCATAGATATATTCAGATTGATTACAAACTTTGATGGCTTATATCTTGGTAACATCCAAATTCAATGGGTCTTGCATCTTGCCATTATGCATAGGCATTTGTGGGACAGTCTATTATAACAACCTGTACCATAGTAGTCCTTAGAATTAGATTCCAAATTATAATGCAAACACCTTACCCTATGATATATATATATATCCTCATGTTAGGATAATAAATTAGCAATTTTTCATTAATTTTTCTTTATTAAAAGCAAGAGTTTCTAGGAACCCGTTAGCTTCCTTCTTAAATATTCAAATAGTTCATTGTGATCTATATATATAAGTGAGATCACACCCAACAAGTTAAAGTTATGCAACTTTTTTGGGATGACTGCTCCATGATAAAGTGAGAATTAGTCACTACTAGTACTACAAATCAATGAGATTTTTTGGACGAACTAAATAACTTGCCAGGATAATTTATCAAGAGGTTAAACATTGATCATAGTACCCTCCAATAATATGTAAAGATTGGAGATCACTTATATAGATACATGTGTCGATGTAATTAAACAATTGAAAAGGAAATAGAGCAAAAGCAGTAAAAACTTTAGAAAACTAAGTGTAAGCAAGAAAAATGCAATCAAAATAAGAATTAGCGTTTAAAGTTCACCAAATAAAATAAGAACCAAAAACAATAAATATACTCATAAGGACCTATTTAACTCAACTTCATTTTGTTCTTGCCCATTATCACCTTCCTCGTCAGCATTTGTTCACAATTCAAATTAAACACAAATATTCCCTTACTAATTCAAAAATATTTAAACATCATAATGAAAGTATCTTTGAAACATTATGTTGATAAGGAAACTTACAAGTTACATTAAATCAACTTTACTTAATATTATCCAAAATACAATGCTTACAAAATATTATATCAATTTATCTTATTTCATTTCCTTGTGCAAAGTGGGAACATGAAAACTTCAAATACTTCATTCAAGTTGCATTGCTATGAAAGAAGTGTGAATAAATTGAAAAATTACCTTCCTCGTCAATGGAAATCTCTTCCAATACATCATCTTGATCAATGAAAGCTTCATCTTCTTCTACATTATCCTACTAGCCAAAATCACAAAAAGCAAGAAAGAAATAAACTTTTTCAATACCACAAGTAACCATAGTAAGTCAATGGAACACCAGATAAAATCAAACCATTATATATAGATACACTCTTGTTTTCTAGTTTAAACCAACAAGGCCCTTAGCATAGAAAACAAAGTATGCAATATTCTCCTGCCAGAAGCAAGATATCTGACATTATCTATCATTTGACAATTGCATTGAGTAAAATTGTCTAAACATCTTAACCCCTTGTTGCCAAATGAAAAAAAAAGTTATATGCTTTACCCAATTAACCAGTTCAAATTTCTTTGCATGATAAATTGAAACAAGTACTCTACAAACTGTGAAGGTTTCTTATTATTTTTAATAGCTATATTTTTGAATCCTAATGTTAAAGGTGATTGGTGCTCTTAATAATCATATAAATTCTAGTTATTATGAATTTTAAAAATTGTGATTTTTTTTTCCAACAATAGCTATATTTCTAAATCCTAATGTTAAAGGTGATTGGTGCTCTTAATAATCATATAAATTTTGGTTTCCATGAATTGCAAAAAAGTGTGAAATAAATTTTCCAACAAGTAGTAAACAACTTATAATTCATTGTCCAAGGGTTGTTGGTGTAATGGTAATTAGGGACACTCACAGGAAAAATAGAACACAAAATAACAAGTGTAAAATAAACTAATGCTATAAAAAAGTACCTTATTTTCCAACTCTTGTGAAGCATGGGATTGTTCTCCAGCTTTGTGTTCTTCATTGGCCATCTTAAAAACCTATGAATCGAACAAAGGTTTGAAAATAAGAATTTACAAAACAAGATAATAAACTTGTAGAAATTTAAGCTTTCTCCTACTTGAAACCCTCTTGTCTATCTTGATTTCAGTGATTCAAACTAATTGTTTTTCAATCAGAGTTCACTGTGGGAATATCTACCTATGTGTTATATTAGCTTAAGCTATGGTCCTATGAGAGGGGCTTTCTAAAATTTGTAAGTGATTGTTGGTAAGGAAAATTAGGAGTTTGTTTTGAAGTTAAGGTTCTCATGAATTTTTAAATTCTCTCCATTAAAGAATCTTATAATAGAAAAATAGTTTTTTAATAAAAGTTAACTAATAAACGTTAACAATAACTGTCATCTAATGACAAGTAATAACATTTGTTGGCTAGTTCTCTTTTAATAATACTCCTCTTAATACCATTAGATTAATAGGATTAGACCAACTAATCTATTTTATAATTATGGAGCAAGGAGAAACAACAAAGCTTAGACCTCTTTTAAGAAAATTGAAGGTGAGGGGATTCAAACGAATGTTGGAGAGGTTGACCACTAATTTGAACTCCCAATCATGAATTGATTGGGGAGTTGGATGACTAGATTGGAGAATAGAAAAGGAGCATGAGGGAGTATGAACCAAAAGAGGCTTGCATGTTGGGGGGAAAAATGAAGAGAAGAGGGCTTTGATGGTGATCCATCAAGAAGAATTGTGTAGGGGGTACGGTTGGGAGAGAATTTGATGTGAGGAGAAGTTTGCTCAGAGTGAAATACTTGGAGAGAAGACAAGGAAACAAGGGGTGAGCGACCAGGAAGACGTGATTAGACAAGGGTATGCAGTGCGAAGGGGAATCTTTGAGATGTTGATGGGGAAGGTGATAATGGGCAAGAACATAATGAAGAAGGTGAATTAGAGAGGTCCTTATGAGTATTTTTTTGTTTTTGGATCTTATTTTATCTGGTGACCTTTAAATGCTAATTCTTATTTTGATTGTATTTTTCTTGCTTACACTTAGTTTTCTACTATTTTTACTAATTTTGTTTTGTTTCCTTTTCAATTATTTATTTAAACATCAACAGAGGTATCTATATAAGTCCTCTCCAATTGTACATATTATTGGAGGGTTACTATAATCAATGTTTAACCTCCTGATAAATTATCCTGACAAGTTATTTAGTTCATCCAGAAAAGCTCATTGATTTGTAGTACTTGTAGTGACTAATTCTTACTTTATCATGGGGCAGTCATAATTACACACAAATACTAGCCTTTGTAATTATATTAAGTAAACAATTATTATGGGCCTTGTTGAGCTTTTTGCTTTCAATGAATTATTGCAGAACAATGACTTGGTTATTAGCAAATCCGACAAGGGCAACGCACAGTCATCATGAACAAGCAAGACTACATTACTAAAATGCTTGATTTTCTCTTTAACACTCAATGCTATAAAATTATTTCTCGTAACCATTGCTCTAAGCTTTTTAAATAAGTTAAATCCTTGGTTGCGTTCTCTTCTTTTGATGGCGTTGTTAACACAGACCGGCTGCCACTACACCAAAAGCTCGAACTGTCAGTGAGGGCGCCACCGGAGAGGTTAGCCAAAGACCACACGGGTTCGAAGGGAGGGGTTGAGGGTCCTGCGTGATAACAGCTTAGCCCCCCCGAGCTGAGAGGTCTGTATTGGACACAGACGACCATGAGGCGAGTAAGGAACACCAGTGGGAATCAAACCCCTCCCCAGTAGAGTCACCAGTTTGTTAACACAGACCGACTGCCACTACACCAAAAGCTCGAACTGTTAGTGAGGGCGCCACCGGAGAGGTTAGCCAGAGACCACACGGTTCTGAAGGGAGGGGTTGAGGGTCCCGCGTGATAACAACTGAGCCCCCCCTGAGCCGAGAGGTCCGTATTGGACACAGACAACCACGAGGCTAGTAAGGAGCACATGCGGGAATCGAACCCCTCCTCAATAGAGTCGCCAGTTTGTTAACACAGACCGACTGCCACTACACCAAAAGTTTGAACTATCAGTGAGAGCGCCACCGGAGAGGTTAGCTAGAGACCACATGGGTCTGAAGGGAGGGGTTGAGGGTCCCGCGTGATAACAAGCGTCGCTAAGATCCATTTGGTTCCTTCCAAGAAAGTGATTCCTCGCATTATGGAATCCCTAAAATTCATAAAAATGGCATTCCTCTTAGGCCCATTTTCTCCTACTTTTAAATTAGCTTCCTTCCTAGCCAAACTAATCTCTCCTCTCGTGGGTAACTCTAAATCCCACATCAAATATTCCTCCCATTTTTTTCATTTCATCAAATATTCCCACTTAAACAATAATGACCTCTTGGTGAGTTTTGGCATTGTCTCCCTCTTCACCAAATTTCCCATCCCTAACTCAATTGAGATTGTTAGGTGCAAAACTAATGATGAGATTGTTAACCTTGTAGAACTTTTCCTTATATCCACATTCTTTTCATTCCAAGACAACATCTACGAACAAGTTGATGGAGTTGTCATGAGTTCCCCTATCTCCCCCATCATTTCCAACCTTTACATGGAATAATTTGAAGAAATTGCCCTTTCTTTTCCTCTTAAACCAAAATGGTGGAAACAGTATGTGGATGACACCAATGTGTGTTGGTCTCATGGTCTTGATAAGTTAGAAGAGTTCCATGCTCATCTCAATAGTATAGAACACTGCATCTCCTTCACCAAGGAGCTTGAAGTTGTAAGGAAACTCCCTTTTCTCAATATCTTATTAAAAAATTAGATGGTTCCCTTGGTTGTTGTGTCTACAGGAAAGCTACCCACATTGACCTATACCTCCATAATTCTTCTTATCACCACCCTAGCCAAAAAATTGGTATCCTTAAAACCCTTGCTATGAAAGCCTATCAAATTTATGATGAGGACAACCTAAACCATGAGTTGGCTCATTTGCGCAAGATCTTTAGCTTGAACAATTACACCAACAAGCAAATTTCCAAAGCCCTCAATGAAACCAAGGAAATATTCTATTCCAAAAGCGTTGCCCCCAAACCAAACTTCCCCCCTGTGCTTCCCTTGCTTTTATCGAAGGAATTTCCCACAAAATATCCAAAATTCTTATAAAAAAAGGTCTTCAATGTGCTTTTAAGCCCCGCTCAACTGTGAGAAATTTCATGCCTTCTCTAAAGGCTCTAAGGATATCCTCCTTGACTCAGGAGTATACAATGTTTTTTGTTCTTGTGGCACTCCTTATATAGGAGAAACGAGTTGCTCTTTCAGCACAAGAATTAAAGAACACAATGCAGACATCAAACATGAGCAAGTCCTCAAATCCGCTCTTGTTGAGCACTATTTAACAACCAAACACCACATTTGTCTAGAAAACTTCTAAGTCTTATATAAAGAAGCTTTTTTTTCAAGAGGAAACTTAAGTAAGCCATAGACATTAGCAATCACCCCACCAACCTCAATCTTGATGAAGGTTTGTCTCTTAGTCTATCGTGGCATCCTCTGTTATCCACTATTAGAACCTGTCATCCCCAACCCTCTTGATTCCTCTTTTTTTTTAGCTTTACCTTGCCCGTCTTGTGTTGTCCTTCATCTAGTTTCCCTAGTCCTCTAGTTGTTCTCTAGGTTTTTTCATGTATCTTTTGTTAAAGCTCTTGCCTCTTTGCCCCCTTTCTTTTTTTTCCTCTCTCTTTTCGCTTCTTGGTTTTCTCTTCTTAGGTTATTTGGCCGATTTGACCTTTCTTTGGTTTTGCTTTGGTCCATTTTTTATTCCTTTTAATTTATTTTTTATTATTTAGGTCCTAACTTTAAAGTTTATTACTTTTCCATCTTTTATTACCTCTTTTATTTTATTTTTACTTCTAATTTTTTGCTATTTTTTAATGTAATAATTGTGTTTCTTTGTTTGTCCTTTTTTATTGCTTTGTATACCTTGGGTTCCTCTTTCTCTCATAGTCCTTGTGGCTATATTAATATTTTTATTATAAGAATAATAGAATTAATAAGATCAATCTTGTAATCCTTTTTATAAGATCAACAATAATTAATCTTATTAATTTCTTGGTAAGATTATTCTTATCATATTAAGATTATATTAATTTTATTAGTGCATTATTTTAGTAAGTTCATTTATTTTTTATTATTATAATAATAATTAATATTAAGTTTATTTTGATTATTTCTTAAAAATAATTAATAAGATTATAAGATAAGTTTATTTAATTAATTCTTTTTTTTAGTTCTTATTATTTAATCTTATTATTTCTTGGCAAAAGTAATAACAAGGAATTATAAAAAAAAATAACAAAGAAAGAATTATAACTAATCTTACTAAGAATTAATAAGATTAATTTTATTGTTCCAATCTTTTTAATATGATTAATTTTTTTTTATTAATAGAATAATAATTATTAGGATTATTATGATTATTCTTAAAAAATAATTAAAAATATTATAAGATTAATCTTATAATCTTATTAGTTGTATTGATAAGATTAATTCCATTAATCCAATTTCATTAATCTCATAACATTAAAGAATATATTCTTTACATTTTCTTATATATGATCGAGATTAATGCTTACAAAAAGAATTAATAAGATTATAAGATTAATCTCATAATCTTATTAATTGCAAATTAATAAGATTAATAACATTAAATTATTAATCTTAAAACATCAAAAGAAGAATATATAAGAATATATTCTTTAGAGAATTTTAAGTTTTTGTTCTTTTAACATTTTCTTTAAGAATAAATTCTTTAAAGAATTTTAAGAACTTATCTTTAGTATTAATAATTATAAGAATTATAAGATCAATCTTATATTTTTTAAAGAATTGTAATAATTTCTTTAAAGAATTATAAGAATTATAAGGATATATTTTTAGTATTAATAATTATTGTTATTAGTAAAGATATAATAAATAATAGTTTTATTATAAATTTTAAAGAATATCTATAATGTTATTAATCTTATAATTCTTATGAATATTAGAGAAAATTTCATAAAGTTGTTAATTCTTACAATTCTTAATAACCATATTAATTAAAACACTAATTATTCATCTTAGAATAATAATTGTTAATCTTATAATTCTTATGAATATTATAAGATTAACAATTATTATTCTAAGATGAATAATTAGTGTTTTAATTAATATGGTTATTAAGAATTGTAAGAATTAACAACTTTATGAGATTTTCTCTAATTAGTAATCTTATTATTAAGAAATAATCTTATTAATAATTCTTTTTATCATTAGATTAATGCTTTAAGATTAATTTTTGTTCATAATTTTAAAAAAAAATTCCTAATCTTGTTAAGATTAAAAGCATTGATCTTATATGTTTTATAATTTTTTGTTTTTATTTTGGTTATTACTATTCTTAATAAAAAATATTATAAGATTAATTTTGATTAATATAATCTCATTAAAAAAAATAATCTTTATCAATTCTTATTAATAAGTTTAATAAGATTCTCTTTAGTTATTTGCATCATGTTCTTTATTCTTTGACCTTTTAGTTGTCTTCATTTTTTTTGCTTTTATCTAATCTTTGATTTCCTTTGGCTCTTTGAGCCAATCTTCCTTTTTTTCTCATTGTCTTTTTTTTTTCTTATTGTGTTCCCTTTTCTCTATCTTAGTCATCCTTAGTCCTTGAACGATGTACCTCCTTCTTTCTCTCCTAAATGATCTTGGTCTTCAACAATTTCATTTTCTCCTTCAGCTCTCTTTCATCCCAAAGATTCATATTTTTGATGACTAAAAATAGCTACACAATTGAATCCAAAAATCATATTCAAACTAGCATACATATATATTATTTTAATAATATATATAAAATACACTGAGAGATATCCTATATATAAAATACGCTGAGATGTCTCAAGGCGTTGAATTTTTTCAACTTTAATTTTTATTAAAGCTGAATGATGAAAAAATTAAACACCTCGAGACATCTCAACGTATTATATATATATTATTAAAATAATATATATGTATGCTAGTAGTAGTTGCGTCGTGCGTAACACATTGAATAAATTAATATATTTAGGGTTATGATTAGAGTTAGCATTTAGGATTAGGGTTTATATCATGGTTAGGGTTAGCATTATGGTTAGGGCTTGGTTTAGATTTGTTATTATGATTAGGGTTAGGGTTTAGTGTTAAGGTTGGGTTTATGGTTATAGTTAGTGTGAGAATTATGTTAGGGTTAAGAGTAGAATTATGGTTAGGGTTAGGGTTAGGGTTTGGATTATAATTATAACAAGTTTCAGGTTAGGAATAAGGCTTTGGTTAGTGTTAAGGGTAGGGTTGGAATTGCTATAAGGTTTGGATTGGAATTATAATTAGGGGTAGGGTGAGGATTTATATTTGGTCAGGGCTATGGTTTGGGTTAGGGTTAGGATCAAGGTTAGGATTAAGGTTAAGATTAGAATTAGGTTTAGGATTTGGCTTACGATTATGATTATGGTGAGGGTTAGGGTTTATACTTATGATTAGGGTTATAGTTAGCATTAGGGTTTAGTGTTAAGGTTTAGTGTTATACATTTAATAAATTAATATAATTAGGGTTATGATTAGGGTTAAATTTTAGGGTTACGATTTATATCACAGTTAGGGTTAGCATTAGGGCTAAAGTTTATATTATGGTTAGGGTTAGCATTAGATTTAGGCTTAACCGTTTAGGATTAGGGTTTAGCATTTAGGTTTATGATTATGGTTAGGGTTAGGGTTTAGGCTTATGGTTGAGGTTATAGTTATAGTTAGGGTTTAGTGTTAAGGTAAGTGTTAGCATTAGGTTTATGGTTAGGGTTATAATTTTGTTCTATGGTTAGGATTATGTTTAGGGTTTACATTAATGTTCGGGTTAGGTAACAATTATGGTTAGGGTGAGGAAATGGGTAGGATTGGGATTACTATTATGATTATGATAGAATGATAAACTAATAGTTATGGTAGGTTTAAGTTCAAGATTAGGATTAATGTTAATGCTAACCCAACCCTGATCCTAATTATATCTCTAACCATAACCCTAATCCCAATCCTAACCCTAACCCTAATTAATTTAATGTTAGATCCATCATAACCCTAACCCTAATTAAACCATCTTAAATCTATTTAAACCCTAACCCTAATTGTGTCATAGCCCTAACTCTAATTGAACTCTAGCCATAACTTTGAAAGACATTTCTCCCCTCACACAAACCTTAATCCTAATCCTAATTTTATCTCTAACCCTAACCCTAACCGTAATCCTGGCCCTATCTCTAACCTAACCCCAACTAATCCTAACCCTAACCCTAATCTTCACCCTATCTCTAACCAAAACCCTAGCCCTAAACCAAGTAATAACAAAAATATCAATCCTAACCCTATCTCTAACCGTACACCTAACCCTAATCCTAACTCAATCTCTAATCTTAACCCTTATACTGACCCTTTCTCTAATCCTAACCCTAATCCTTACTCAAACCCTAACTCTAATCCTAATTTTATCCCTAACCCTAACCCTAATCTTGACCCTATCTCTAACCCTAATCCTAACCTTAATCCTAATGCTAACCCAACCTTAATCCTAATTATATCTCTAACCATAACCCTAATCCCAATCCTAACCCTAACCTTAATTAATTTAATGTTGGCCCCATCATAACCCTAATCGTAACCTTAACCCTAATTAAACTATCTTAAGTGTATTTGAACCCTAACCCTAATTGTGCCATAACCCTAACTCTAATTAAACTTTAGCCCTGACTTTGAAAGACATTTCTCCCTTCACAAAACCCTCAATCCTAATCCTAATTCTATCTCTAACCCTAACCCTAACCCTAATCTTGGCCCTATCTCTAACCTAACCCCAACTAATCCTAACCCCAACCCTAATTCTATCTCTAATTGTAACCTAACCCTAATCTTCACTTTATCTCTAACCAAAACCCTAAATATAAACCTAATCATAACAAAAACCTCAACCCTAAACCTAATTCTATCTCTAACCCTAACACTTACCCTAATCTTTACCCTATCTCTAACCATCACCCTAATCGTAACCCTATTTGTAATGCTAACCCCAACCCTAACCCTAATTTTATCTTTATGCCTAACCCTAACCCTAATATTAGCACTAACCCGAACCCTAATCCTAATTCTATTTCAAACCCTAATCCTAATTCTATCTCTAACCCTAACACTAACCCTAATCCCAACCCTATTTATAACCCTAATCCTAAGCCTAATCATAATCATAATCCTAATATAAACACCAACCCCAATCCTAATCCTAATTATATCTCTAACCCTAAGTATAACCGTAACCATAACCCTAACCCTAACACTAATTGTAACACTAATCCTAATTCTATTTCTAACCCTAATTATAACCCTAGTTCTAATTTTATCTTTAACCCTAACACTAACCCTAATCCTTACACTATCTCTAACCCTAACCCTAACCCTAATATGAACACAAACCACAACCCTAATCCTAATTCTATTTTTATCGCTAACCTTAACCCAAACCCTAATCCTAACCCTATTTCTAACCCTAACCCTAAACTTAATACTAACCTTGATCCTAATTATATCTCTAACCATAACCCTAATCCTAATCCTAACCCTAACCCCAATTAATTTAATGTTGGCTCCATCATAACCTAACTCTAACCTTGACCCTAATTAAACTATCTTAAGTGTATTTGAACCCTAACCCTAATTGTGTCGTAACCCTAACTCTAATTGAACTCTAGCCCTAACTTTGAAAGATATTTCTCCCCTCACAAAACCCTCAATCCTAATCCTAACTCTAACCCTAATTGAACCTAAACCCAAACCCTAAGCCTAATTCTAATTTTATCTTTAACCCTAACCCTAATCCTTACACTATCTCTAACCCTAACCCTAACCCTAACCCTAATTTGAACACAAACCACAACCCTAATCCTAATTCTATTTCTATCACTAACCTGAACTCGAACCCTAATCCTAACCCTATTTCTAACCCTAACCCTAACCTTAATACTAACCCTAATCGTAATTCTATCTCTAACCCTAACCCTAATCCAAATCCTAAATCTAACCCTGATTAATTTAATGTTGACTCCATCATAGCCCTAACTCTAACCATCACCCTAATTAAACCATATTAAGTCTATTTGAACCCTAACCCTAATTGTGCCATAACCCTAACTCTAATTGAACTCTAGCCCTAACTTTGAAAGACATTGGTCCCCTCACATAAATCTCAATCCTAATCCTAATTCTATCTCTAACCCTAACCCTAACCCCAATGTTGGTTGTATCTCTAACCTAACCCCAACGAATCCTTTAACCCTAACCTTGATTTTATCTCTAACCTAACCCCAACTAATTCTTTAACCCTAACCTTGATTCTATCTCTAATTTTAACCTAACCCTAATCTTCACTCTATCTCTAGCCAAAACCCTAACCCTAACCTAATGATAACAAAAACCTCATCCCTAAAACTAATTCTATCTCTAACCCTAACCTTTACCCTAATCTTTACCCTATCTCTAACCATCACCCTAATCATAACCCTATTTGTAATGCTAACCCCAATCCTAATCCTAATTTTATCTTTATGCCTAACCCTAACCCTAATATTATCACTAACCCAAACCCTGATTCTAATTCTATTTCTAACCTTGATCATAATTCTATCTCTAACCCTAACACTAACCCTAATCCTAACCCTATCTCTAACCCTAACCCTAACCCTAATCATAATCATACTCCTAACATAAACCCCAATCCTAATTTTATCTCTAACCCTAACCCTAACCCTAATCCTAACACTATTTGCAACACTTATCTCTATCACCTCCTTTATCTCTCACTCTTCCCCCTCTATTTCTATCTTCCAATCTCTCCCTCTCCCTCAGTCTTTATATCTCATTATCTCTGACTCTCACTTATTCACTCAATCTCTCCCTCCATCTCTCCTACTCTCTCTATATCCCTCTCTACCTCTCTCTATTTATCACTTCCTATATCTTTATCTTGCTCTCTCCAACTCCCCCTCTTTCATTGTCTCCCTCTTTTTGTCTCTATTTATCCCTTTCCCTCTTTGTCTCTCCTTCCATCTCTCCCTCTATATATTTATTTCTTTGTCTTTGTCTTTGACTTTCTATATCTCACCCCCTCCATATTTCCCAAGTTGTATCTATCTCTCCATCTCTTATCCCTATCTCTCCCTCTTTCTATCTCCCTCTCTCCCTCTCTCCCCCTTTCTCCCTATCACTCCTTTCTATATCTTTATACTTCTCTCTCCTATCTCTATTTTTATCCTTCCTCTCCCTCCCTCTCTATATATTTATACATAACTATCTCCCTCTCTCTCTCTCTCTTATGCATACACACACACACTCCTTGTTTCTCCCTCTCTATAGATCTACCTCTATCTCTATATCTATCTCTCTACCTCTCTATCTCTATCTCTCCATATTTCTTCTTTCATCAATACCTATATCTCCATCTTATTATCTCTACATGTCTCTTTACCCCTATATCTTTCCATCTCTACCTCTTATATATCACTCCCTATATTTTTGTCTTTTTATCCTCCTTCATTCTCTCACTGTCTCTCCCTATCTCTCCATATCTATATATTTATGTCTCCCATCTCTATCTATCCCTCTATTCTCTCTCTCTATTTATCTCCCTCTCCTCTCTATATCCCTCTCCTCCATCTCCATCTCCATTTCCATTTTCATTTCCATCTCTATCTCTATCTCCTTACCGCTTTGTCTCTCTCTTGCTTTTCCCCCTATATCTCTCCCTCTTTCCATCGCTACCTCTCCCTCTCTATCCCTCTCTCCCTATTTGAAGCATAACATGAGCCTATTGGTAATGGAGCTTGATTATCTTCTTGATTTAGATGTTTTATTTTAGTTGTGTGTAGATCCTTCTAAGTGGATGCATAATTGATTTGAATTTGTCACCTTTCTATTGAAATTTGAGACCTTTATTGCACAAACATCATTTTCTAAATGGACTACCAATTGACCTCATGTTTACTGCATAAATGCATGCAAAAAGTAAACCAAATTTTTTCCTAATTTACCTTCAACACATCTTCGACATACCCATTGCACATCAAAGTGTGATTGCTAGTTTTAAATTGATTTTAGATGTGATCTTATTATGAAAGGCCTTATATTTGACTATATATTTAAGTTGCTCTATTTTCAAATAAGGTTCTTTCTATGTCTAGTTTAAATTTTAGAAGAACCAGATTCCAAAAAATTTAGATGTCATTTGTATGTTTTGACTTGTGATAGAAGCATTTCTGATCTGAATCTTTATGACACATTAATCAAATTAGTTTAGAAATTGAAATTTCATATTTTTTGGATTTAATCTTCATGTTGTTTAAACTTTAATCTACTAACCAGCTTTTCAGTACATAATAGTAGTACTAGAGCCAAATTCTTGGCCTTATGGGCACACCAAATTTTTGTAAAGAGAATTATCGAAAGATATTTGATAGGTTCAACCAAAATTTCAACACAATGGGAATGCAATTCAATCTTTAAGGGTTTCCTCATATTATTCACCAAGGTAGTAAAACTTTAAACTTTAAAGTCAAAACTAGGTTGGATAGAAGATTTATGCTATAACTACTATGAGAGGATGCCAATCAACATTTAGTTACCAAAAGGAAGTGTAAAGTGTGTAGTTTATGTTGAAGAAGACAAGGATAACATAGATCATGGCTTGAATACCCCAGGTATTTACATTGATTTATCAATGTTTATCTTAATTTGTCTTGAGGCTACAAATGATGCAAAAAATTCTCTCGAGCAAAGGAATATTGCATCAACTTTATCAAAGACACTATTTTTTAGGAGGTTCATGTTAGTAGTGGTATATTATCTATAACTGTTACAATTTTTTTGATCAAATAACAACATTTGATCCTAATGCAACCCAACCCTAATCCTAATTATATCTCTATCCATAACCCTAATCCAAATCCTAACCCTAACCCTAATTAATTTAATGTTGGCTCCATCATAACCCTAACCCTAACCTTAACCTTAATGAAACTATCTTAAGTGTATTTGAACCCTAACCCTAATTGTGCCATAATCCTAACTCTCATCGAGCTCTATGCCTAACTTTGAAAGACATTTCTCCCCTCACAGAAACCTCAATCCTAATCCTAATTCTATCTCTAACCCTAACCCTAACCCTAATCTTGGCCCTATCTCTAACCTAACCCCAACTAATCGTAACCTCAACCCTAATTCTATCTCTAATTGTAACCTAACCCTAATCTTCACTTTATCTCTAACCAAAAACCTAACCCTAAACATAATCATAACAAAAACCTCAACCCTAAACCTAATTCTATGTCTAACCCTAACCCTTACCCTAATCTTTACCCCATCTCTAACCATCACCCTAATTGTAACCCTATTTGTAATGTTAACCCCAACCCTAATCCTAATTTTATCTTTATGCCTAACCCTAACCCTAATATTAGCACTAACCCAAACCCTAATCCTAATTCTATTTCTAACCCTGATCCTAATTCTATCTCTAACCCTAACACTAACCCTAATCCTAACCCTATCTCTAACCCTAACCCTAAGCCTAATCATAATCATAATCCCAACACAAACCCCAACCCCAATCCTAATCCTAATTCTATCTCTATCCCTAACCCTAACCCTAATCCTAACACTAATTGCAACACTAATCCTAATTTTATTTCTAACCCTAATTGTAACCCTAATTCTAATTTTATCTTTAACCCTAACCCTAACCTTAATCCTTTCACTATCTCTAATCCTAACCCTAATACTAATTCTATCTTTAATCCTAACCCTAACCCTAATTCTTACACTATCTCTAACCCTAACCCTAATCCTAACCCTATCTCTTACCCTAACCCTAACCCTAATCCTAATTCTATCTCTAACCTTAACCCTAATCCTGACCCTATCTCTAACCCTAACCCTAATCCTTACTCAAACCCTAACCATAATCCTAATTCTATCCCTAACCCTAATTCTATCCCTAGCCCTAACCCTAATCCTAACCCTATCTCTAACCCTAACCCTAACCCTAATCCTAATTTTATCTCTAATCTTAACCCTAATCCTGACCCTATCTCTAACCCTAACCCTAATCCTTAAACCCTAACCCTAATACTAATCCTATCTCTAATCTTAACCCTATCTCTAACCCTAACCCTAATATTCTTGATATTGTCCACATAATTTTTCAAAATTAACAATAAAACTATTCTTCCAAAGTATTTATAGGTATTGTCAAACTATAAATATTGAGTGCAAAGATATTGCTAAATACCATCAAATAGTGAGTAAAGTATAAGAATATCAAAGCTAAATAGCATGCTTAATCCTAATTATACATACATCATTTTAAAATATTTTCTTGCTATTGTTAATCCTTGCATATAATATTATTTTTTTGTCAACAACTACTCTTTGAATGTCTTTCTAAACGCTCTCAACTTATAAACATAAAATAAAATGAATATAGAAACATTTATTGCATCAGATAAAATATAAATTGAAAAAATAAATCTACAATGAAAAGCATAAATGTAAAATAAAATATAAAAAGTTAAAGTAAGATTGAACCGTAGATTTTTGGGTCATTATGGACAACTCTAGCTCTTCCATGTTTTTCACCTAAAAGGAGTGAGATAGGACCCAAAAATGCATGGGGTTCATTTAATTAATGTTATGTGTGATGTTGTCTAACCTAAATGAAGTAAAATAAATGCGATTGGCTAATCTAAATGAATGAAAACAAATGCAAAAGTACAATTTAAAGCTATGTTTGAAAACACATTGTGTAATGCAATAATGAATTAAATGAAGAAAATATGCAGAACAGAAAGAAAAGGGATGAATCTGAGTGCACCTAGAGACTTGATAAAGAATCTGGAATGTTGTGGATGTTGGTTGAAATCACTAATTTTTCACAGTCGGACTCATTCACCCAGGGTGGTGAATTAGTCCTCCTCTTGGTAAAATAGTGTTGGAAACTGGTTTTTGACAGTCGAAATTCAGAATTTGACAAAACTCAAATTTTCAGTCCTAAGGTGGGACTCATTCACCACTGATGGTGAATCAGTCCTCTCCCAAATTTCTGGAAAATTAGGAGACAACTCTGCAACACCAAATCTGGAAATATCTGCTTATCAGGTTGTCGAAGTCAATTATGCAGGAAATAGACAGAAAACCTTCTTCAAGCTTGAAATACACTTGAGTTGACTTGAAACACCTAGTTGACTTGTTCTCCACTTTTCAACACATAAATGCTTGATAAATCTGCATACCTAAGTCTACAAACACACATGCAAGAGGGAAAAATGGTTGAGGGTTAGCAAATAGGGGTTTGCCTTGGTCAAACCCCACTTTGGTAATCAAACCCTTAATGAAATAATGAAATATAAAGGAATGATAAACTAACAACATGAAAATGCTATCATCTTACTAAACCCTTGATAATGCAATGGATGCTTCAAAGTGCTTGAATATTGCTTGAATTAATGTTGTAAGATGCTTGAATGCTTGAGATTGTAGGAGATTGCTTGAATGAATTAGGAGATGTAAAATGACGTGAAAATTTTCTATTTATACAATCTTGTGTCAGTTTATTTTTCATACCTCATCACAGGCTGACATCAAGTGATTTTTAATAAAATTCTGAAAATAAACTTAAAATATTTTGAATTTGGGGCCAAGGGGGACTCATTCACCACCCATGGCGAATGGGTCCCACCTAGGACCTAAAAACAATTGTTGGGAATTAAGTTGCATTTAATGTTGTTTTTCATGATAATATCCAAAAATACACTTAATTAAAGCATATGAGGGCATAAAGGGGTCAAATAAGTCATAAGAAGAGATAAATAGTGAAGTTGTGCCTAGGAAATTATGCAATCTTGTTACAAGACTTTACAACACTTCAAAATAGGACTTGATGATGTGTAAAAAGGTGATTTTTAGGTGAATTGTAATGAATAGAGTCTAGAAGAATGTAGAAATTTCTTACAACACTTCACAACACCTTCAAAAGACATCATTAATTGAATTTTAGTACCTAAATATGCATGTTCAAGCCATGTTACAACATAAAATCAAATCCAAATATATCAAATACCATGAAACAAGACCTAAAAGGCCATGAAAATGACAAGGGGGCATTTTTCTACAACACAAAGATGTAAGACTCTTTACTAACAAAAAGATCTCGATTCTCAAAATAAAAGCAATAAAGATTGTTTGATATTCGTCGATAAAAATAAAAAATATTCTTCAATTCACAATGGAAATCTTCTTGTTTACAAAGATAAGATAAGATCTTAAATCTCTGTTAAAAACATACATTCTTGCCTTCAAGGAAGGATTTTGATATTCTTCAATAAAGAGTCTTGGTATTCTCTACAATAAAGAATGTAAAGTACTCTCAATTCACAATGTGAATATCTTTACACAACCATCAACCATCGCACATCAGATAAAATCCATTTATCAAGCCGCTTTGGATTGCTTTTTCTCTTTAGCTTTCACAAAGAAAATGTCAAACAATGTAAAGAAAATCATGTTGCCCTTTTCCTCCAATGCCATTTTCATACATACTAGATCAAATTGTAAAATACATATGTAGAGTATGAAATTTATTTACAAAGTTGTGCCATTACATGTTTCGAGATAGTTGTGAAAGACGGGGGATTCTGATGTAAACAAAAACAAAATTATACATTGAGTCTTAGCTATATCCATGAGTAAAAATGTCTACTATATATTGTCTCTTAATGTATAAAATAATTACAGAATAGAAGACATATAAAGGCATGCGATGATCTGTACTACACCGCTTTGGCATCCGCGGTTTCAACAATATCTACAATTTTGGCAGTTTTGGCTTTATTCTCGCTAATTTTGGGAACGGTGACGATCAGTACACCAATGTCCAAGTTAGCTTTGATGGAATCTATGTCTACATTGCATGAAAATCTGAATTACCTTTAGAATTCACTGACGCCATGCTCCACTCTATGCCATTTTTCGCCCTCTTTCTCCTCTTATTTGACTCGTTGGCTGCTAATTGTAATCACCTTGTTTTCCTCCACTTCGATCTTTATCTCCTCCTTCTTCATACCTGTAAACATATGGCCATATCTATTATAATTCTGTCCTAGGAAATAAATATTTTTTATAAAGGAAACGATTGAAAGAAATAATTTATTACTAACATGGGCTTGGGGGGTTTCCTTCTACAAATATTGTATCACACTACAAAAATACTACTTCCATGAAAATTAAATTTCCCTGTCAAACCATCAGCTTCACAACCCTTAAATAGCAAGGTGTGATGCTAGTAAATAAGATGGAAGAAGTAGAATGATCCAACTATGAAGAATGATTCAAAACAGAGTTCCCCTATAGCTGAAAGAAGAAAGTTACCAATTCCACTTTGTTCATGAACACAGAACATGTGCTCTCAATATTGTGAAGATTTAACATCAACCTATTTGAATAAAATAGGTTGTTTAGATGAGGTGATTATGCTCGATTTAGTGAATTTAGAAGGGGTTAGAGTGATGGCCGCCAACGGTTATTTTACGGGGGAGGCGTCTAGGGTTTTACCCAAGCAGAGCCTCTAAGGAAAGCCACTACAGGGATGGTTTGGTGTTGCTACTCTAAACAAGGTCTGTGCCAACAATGCTGAAGGACGAGAAAGCCACAAAGGTTTCGTAAGGCAGATGCCAGAAGGTGGAGTTTTGGCTCTTGTCAATGGAGGTCAACCACAACATAAGTAGTGCAATGTCTTTTCTGGTGGGGGCGGATCCTTTAAGGATTGTAAGAAGCAAAGTCTCAAGAAATTAAATTTGGGTGTGTTAAGGCGGATCACCCAAGCAGAAGAATTGTTGGGGAGAATGGAGGGGACCCTGTTTCTCACCTTTCTTCTGATTTAGTCACATTGGATTTAGATGGAGAGATGGTGAAAGAAATGGTCCTCAATGAAAAAGTCTTCACCAGGTTGGGCCTGATTGGGAGATTCAGGGGTTACTGGCCTAGCTTGCTTGATCTTCACAAGTGGATTTCCAACAATTGGATGCCCTTGTTGGAAGGGTATGCTCAAATCTATCCAATGGCTAGAGGCTTCTTTATTGTTGTTTTTGAAAAAGCACAGGATAGAGATAAGATACTCTGTGAATATCACTGGGATTGGGAAGAGAAACATGTTCTAATGTTAAAGCCATGGTATCTGACCTTCAACCTAGCCACAATTTTTTTTGAGAGGGTCCCCCAATGGGTGAGACTTCCTAACCTCCCATACAGTTCTGGTTTGATGCATGCTTGGAAGCTATTGGGAACTCTTTAGGAACCTTCATAATGGTGGATGAGGGTTCTTTAGATCTTCTACACTAGACTTATGCCTGAAACTTAGTAGAAATGAATGTATCCAAGGTGCCATCGAAGGAGATTCATCTAAAACATCCAAAGGGTTGTTGGGTGCAGCCACTGGACTATGAATCCAGGTGTCATTTAGGTGTAGAATCTGCCATCAAACAGGGCACTTGGCAGCGGAATGTGCCAAGTCTAGAACTATCAAATCAACTTCTTGGTGGAAAGATGCAACCACCCAACATTATACGGTGGAGAAATAGGAGATGAAGCAAGGGTGCTCTTAGTAGAAAGCCACAACGGAGGAGAGTCAGGCTTCAGAGGAGCCAAATAGGGTGGAGAAGCCACTGGTGCAAGAGGCTGGAAATGCAGAGCAACAATAGTTTAAGGAGGCCCCAAATCAAGAAGGGACTCAGGTTGAAAATAGTGCTAAAGCTTATTTTAATGGAAGTGTCAAGGAGATGACCTTCAAAAATTGGGATGCAACACTAGAGTGTAAGGAAAAGAAAGGTGGAGTGAGACCTCAGATGAAAGAAGCTGGAAAACGGAAAGCTGAAAATCAACAAGTTAGTAGTGGGAATGGAGCTTGGAGGAGTCCTCGGGACCTTCCTTTGGACTGGTAGAAGGAAGCTGCAAGGTTTGAGGACAAGTGTCAAATGGTTTTGGGGAAGAAAGCAAAGGAGAAGAAGAAAGTTTTTGCTATGGTCCTACGATCTCAAATTAAAGGAAGATCAAAGAAAGCTTCAAACCTCTAACCTGTTAATGAGTGTTATAGAGGTTTTCGATTCAAGCTTGATTGTTAGCTGTATGTAAATCTTAAATCTTTGTATGAGTTGGTTAAGTTGGAATTGGGGGTAGCTCTTTAGGTTATATTATAGGATTTGATGGGTGTGATAGGGTCTTCTATGGATGTTGTATTGGAATTAGCACTGTAATCTTTTTATCTCATTTCTCAATAAAATTAAACACTTATTACCGACCAAAAAAATGTTGCGAAGATTTAATGTACTGAGTCACGACCGACCATTGGGAGACACACCTTGAGTCAGAGTGGTTCAATGAAATTATTTCATATTGAGATTGTGAAGCCCTTAATTTCTTGAGCTTCATCTCTATGTTTCATCATACACAGGTTAAATAGAATGAATTTGACAAAAATCCCTTGCATCGTACCAATTCATGATATTTAAAATGTATGAGGGCTTTAAATCTTTGGTGCATTGATCGGTAACCATACTTGAAGCATACTGTGAGGGTTTTCGAAACCAATAAAGGATGATTGACACCTTTGATGTGGAAAGAAAAACGAATCCTATTAAAAGTTAATGGTTGCAACCTGCCCCTTCTATGCGTCCTAGTGTCTATCTGGTATGTTGGCATTGTGCAACTACCTCGAAATATTAAGCAATCGTCCTTTTCATTTTCTTCGACATATGAATTGTTGGACATTTTGCCGTTGGGTGATAATATAGGGATGGTCTAAGCAAAGGGGAATCAAAATCTATTATTTTGTTTTGTGTTACCTCAAATTTCAACTGCAAGGTGGACTTCATTTTAGGGAGAATATGAATCATTTATTTTTGCTAAGACCGTTACTTCTACTGGCCTCCTATAGGGACCATATTGCCATTATAAGGTTACACCTCTCGACGTAATTAAAACCTACAATAAAACAATAAATATAAATTAAAATAATATTAAAATTTAAATGTTCATAATTTAGTAAAGAATATTAAAATAATATTAAAATTGAAATATTAATAATTTAGTAAAGAATAAACGATTAATTCTATATTAATAAATTTATTTATATTTAAAGAATAACTTCTTTTTTTTAAAAGCTTTAAAGTTTTTTATTAGAGGTAAAGTAGGTTTTGAAGGGGCCCCAAAACCCTTTACAAAAAAGATAGTTGATTCAAAAGATAACCATACATATCAAAAAACAACCAACACATAGCAAAACATCAACAAAACAACTGCCAAAAAAGGAGGAACAAGAACAAAAATTATAGATTCTTCAAAATTTTAGCAACTTCCATGTTGCTTTCAATTATCTTCTAATGCACATCCATAACTTCATAAATCTCTTTGACAGGGACCCCAACTTGCAACTTAGTTTTGTTGTGGGTCCTAGCACTAGGCCCTAAAACACTTATCTCTTTAATCAAAACATCATACAAACCAACAAAATTCCTAACAACAGCCTTACCAACCGAAGCTTCCTCCATCAACTACCTATTCTTAGCAGTGTCCTCGTCACCCTGAGTTTCCTCCATCTATTTCATAGCCTTCTCATTGAGGATAGTAAGACCCTTCTCTTCATTCCTCATAACATATTTTGTCACTTCAACAACCTTATCCAACTTCATGTTAACCCGTTCCATTTGCTCTTCCAAGGTCATAATCCTTTGTTCAAAAATTTGCTTCAACTTAAGCATCTCATCAAAAACAATCTTTAAAGCATCAAATAGCTGGTTAACTTGAGCCTATAGAGAGGACTCTGAAGTATCCCTAGCTTTACTCAGAGTCCCTCAAACCTTCACATTGGTCATATTAAGCTCATGGAAAGCCCATTTGAACAACCTAAACAAGGAGATAGTACCCTCCTTTGCTAGACCCAAAACATTAGGAAAATCCTCTCAGTTAAAATTAAACACATCCATGGCCTCTGCTTCAGCACCGTAGGAGACACTATTAAGTTCTTGGCTGTCAATTACCTCTTTCCCTTTAGCCCCAACCACCAGCATATGTATTTTTTAAAGAGAGCTCACAATTTCATCTACAACAGTCCTCCTATTATGCATCTCCTTCCCCTCTTTAGGGATATCCATTGTATCCTGCCTGCCAACAACATGGAGGAGAATCAACAAACTCCTCCTGCAAAGGGCTACCAATCCACTTAGCCAACTTCTTGTTACTTCTATCCTTTAAACCCTTTTTTCTCTTAGACCCAGACATAGGGGGCATACAAATATTTTCCCCAACAACAACTTTAAGTTCTTTCATTAGGGTCAAGGGAGCACCTATCCCAATTTTACAGGGTTTGTCACCAACCCCCCCTCACTACAAGTATCATACTCCACAGAAGCAGGAGCAGGTTTACCTTTTTTGCCACTCTTACCAGGAGCACGAGGCTATGAATAGACTTCCATAGAATCCTCAGACTCAGGTTCATAATCCTCATCCTCCTCCAACCCAAACTCCTCCTCCAATTCCACTTTCTTCTTTTTCCCTTTAGGAACTTTCTCAGGTTCCTCCTCTGATACAGTCTCATACTCCAATTCCAATTTCTTTTTCTTTCCTTTAGGAGCCATCTCAGGTTGCTTAGGAACCACATAAGACTTGGCATAATCCTATATTAGGAGAATTAAACCAACAAGTAGCATAAGATTTTTAGGATTTCTCTTGTGATCCTTAATTCCACTTTCCAAATATGCCAACAGATAGAAAGGAAAATAAACTTTCTTCTTATGTCTAAAGTGATTCAGAAGGAAAAAATGATAACGAAAAATTGCAAAGAACTGACCTTCTAAGGTTATATACCTCATAAGTTCTTCAATGGCATCTCCCCATAGAGCCTTGATAGAACTGTGTAAGTAGCCACCGCTTTTTATCACGCTCAAGCTTCTTTTCTTCATCACCTTTAAAGAATATCTACAACACAACATTGGACTCCTTGTCTCTATACACTTTTCTGCCCTCAGTAGATAGACCCATGATGCTCACAATAAGGTCTTCATTAATGTCAAATTCAATTTTTCCCAACTTCAAAACCCTGTTATGCCAACCCTTGACAAATAACTTCGTCACCTTTGGATCATTCCCATGGAGCCGCTCAATATACAACATAATCCCACCCAACTGCAACCTTTCCCACACTTTGGACTTAGATTTCAAGGTGTCATAGGAAAATTGCTCTTCCCTATTTCTATCTCCACCCATGATCATAGACTCAACGAAACCCAAGAGCTTGAGGACTTTGTAGAAAATTAGAAGAAGCCTCAAGAAAAAGGAAAAGAATTACCCACAATCCATGTAAAAATGACAAGGTGGTAGAGAGAAATTATTAACCTTGAAGGCCGCCCCATATGGAGGATACTCAAATTATCAAAATCCCAAGCACGATCTAAACCAAGATCACTCCAAAGGATAATCTGCCATGTGAACAGGGACATGTGAACACAATTCATAATGAAGTCGACGCCCACCTTAAATTTTTGGTAATCATTAATAAGACAAGCAACAGCCTCAATAGGAAGGGGATCATCCTCATCTCAAATCCTATGACCACTAACACCAATAAATAGCAAAGACATCCACAATCTGACCATTACCCTCCCTAGAAATATGAGAAGTATAAAATTCATCAAATGAATTCAAAATATCAATCACATCCAATATAAGGGATTCAACACTCCAAGAGGGAGGAGTAGACTTCTTCAATTTGTTAATAAAATTTAATGAATCTCCCTCTAACCAAACCTTTTTGAAACCTTTAGAGTGAGAAATCTTCAATCCATGATAGGCAACTAATAAAAGCTTTAAAGTTTAACCAACATAATATAAACATTATATACAAATAGAAAATTATAAACAATTAATTTTTAAAAAATTGTAAAAATTAAAATACAAAAAAAAGGTACAATTACACTTCCCTAAAAATGTTTCATTTGTCTTTCTCATTTAATATAGATTTTATTTATAATAAATTAACTTTAAGAAGATTAAACTTGTCTAAACATCTTAAACCCTTGCTACCAAATGAAAGAAAAATAAATATGCTTTACCAAATTAATCAGATCAAATTTCTTTGCATGATAAATTGAAACAAGTACTCTACAAATCGTCAAGATCTATTATAATTTTTAATAGCTATATTTTTGAATCCTAATGTTAAAGGTGATTGGTGCTCTTAATACTCATATAAATTTTGGTTTCTGTGAATTGTCGAAAATTGTGAAATAATTTTTCCAACAAGTAGAAAATAACTTATAATTCTTTGTCCAAAGGTTGTTGGTGTAATGGTAATCAGGGACATTAATAAGACAAGTAGAACACAAACTAGCAAGAGTGTAAAATAAACTAATGCTATAAAAATTACCGTATTTTCTAACTCTTGCAAAGGATGGGATTGTTCTCCAAATTTGTGTTCTTCACTGGCTATTTTAAAATAAGATAATAAACTTGTAGAAATCTAAGCCTTATCCCACCTAAAACTCTCTTGTCTACCCTAATTATAGTGCTTCAAATTAACTATTTTTCACTTAGAGTTGACCGTGAGAATATCTACCTCAGTGTTATATCAACTTAAGCTATAGTCATATAGGAGGGGCTTTCAAAAGTTCTAAGTGACTGTTGGTAAGGAAAATTAGTAGCCCCTTTTAAAGTAAGGGTTTCATGAATTTTTTAATTTTTCCCACTAAAGAATCTTAATTTTTAATAAAAAAATTAATATGTAAACATTAGTGTCATATAGTGGCAAGTACTTATCTTTGTAGTATTGTAACAATAATACTTTTTGTCCAATAGATAGACGAACATAGGAGAGTAGTTGAATATGTCTACGCCCCTCCCCAAACATATGTACCACTATACTGACATGGATAGCATTGGATATTGTGATTTGATTTTAACAAAAATATGATATGAATCTTCTTAAAGTTAATTTATTATAAATAAAATCTATAAAATGAGAAAGACAAATGAAACATTTTTAGGGAAGTGGGAGAGGGCCCAATAGTGGTGCACCCTAATTTTATGGCTCAACATAGCAATGAACATGCAACATTGACATTAAAAAATTATATCTCCCAGTGGCTAGGGACATGAACAATTCAAATATTTCATTTCACCCACATAGACTGAGAAAAAAGGTGTCATCAACATGCTTTTTGTTCAAGGGTCATAATAGACCCCCCAAAAAAGTTAGACCAATAGTAGTGCATTAAGTCATGTTTTGTAGTGTGTCAATGTGACATCATATGATTTGTTGTTTTTTGAATGTAATGGACATATTTTGTTCAACTATTGATTCCTCTCTTACAATTACTAGTTCCATACTTTTAAAATATTGGGCTTTGAATGTACATCTACTATGACAACTATTGGTACCCGCACCACTATTGGGCTCTCTGCCTTAATTGTACTATTTTTTTTGCATTTTAATTTCTATAAATTTTAAAAAATTAATTGTTTATACTTTTATATTTGTATTTAATATTTATATTATGTTGTTTAAACCTTAAAGCTTTAAAAAAAAAAAAAATTTAGTCTTTAAATATACATAAAATATAATAATATAGAAGTAATTGTTTATCTTTATTACATTATTAATATTTAAATTTTAATATTATTTTAATTTATATTTATTATTGTATTATTGGTTTTAATTTTCAATTAACATTTAAAATATTAATTGTGAAAGTGAATTTTATTATTTAGGCTTGGATTATTACTGTTTATTTAGTTCTTTATACTTAAATTTTATTAGTTCCTGCCAGGGAACTATAGGCACGGCCAAATCTTAACTAGTTATTAATAATTCTCTTTTTAACAATGACAGCTCAAACATTTTTTCTATTTGATTTTTTTTATCTATTATCAATGTATACATGCCAATTATATAACAAAACAAATTTCAAAATTCAATTATCTTCAATCTAATTGGTAGACAAATTTCACCCGATATAAGCCATTAATGCGCTTCCATTACTTCCATTACTTCCATTTAACGATTTTTTTTTGCCATAACTTGTTTATTAAAGTTATTTTTTAAATAAAATTGGTGTCTTAACATCTTTTACATAGGCACACATTTTGTTAACTAGTTATTAATAACTTTGATTTAAACAAATGAGAATTCATTTTAATTTTCTAGTTGACAAATATTTGAATAATTGTAAAGTACATATGCAAAATACTTAACAAAACAAATATCAAAAATTAATTTTTTGAAATGTAATTGGCTCAAAATTTTTGAGTGATAAGGGCGGATTTTCAAGAGCATAGACTTTTTATCCAATTTTTTAAGGTTTTTCTGCCACAAACATTATAATAAAAAAAAAATTCTAATTTTTTAAGGCACTTTTTACCACAAAATATTTTTCCACCACAAAGTTAAACTATTATTCAAGGGATTTAATAGAAGTTTTTTTCATTTGACAATTAATTATTTTTATGCATTCTAAATATTTATTTATTTTTATTTCTTAAAATACAATTAATAAATTATTATATAGTATATGAAAAAATTAAAAATATATACTATATAATATACAACATTTAATACATAATTTAATATATTATTAGTATATTATATTATAAAATAATGTTTAATATATTATATATTCTATATAATATGAAACATATATAACATATATAATTTAATATATTAGATAATAATTTTATAATATTATATTATAATTTTTAATAATGTGATATATTATTTTTTAATAGTTTAATATATATTGGATTATATATTATATTAAATTAACATCTAATATATTAAATTAATTTTGTGATGAGAAACATTGTTATCTTGATTTTTTATTTATATTTATAATAAATTTATTTATTTTATATTAAAAAAATTATTGATTCAAATAATTCATATGTTTACTTTAAACATAAAATTATAATAATGAAGAAGTTGAAATTTTTTACTTTTGTTTATTTTTAAATTTATTAATTATATTTGAAAACTTTAATATTAAAATATCAAATTGTTTTAATAAATATTATAAAATCAACCTCTTTAAATTGTAATACCAAACTTAACTTGACATTATAAAACTATTTATTTATACAAAAATATATTATAAGAGTATTGTAACTTTGTAATGTGAAATTCACAAACTACAAGTATTATAAAATATTTAAATAATGTAAAGGATGTTGATTCTTTGAAAAATATATATTTTAAAATATTTGGAGTAAGTTTATTATTTTAAAAGGTAATTAGCATCATATTTTTTAGAGTAAAGGATGTTTCAATTCTACTAATGTGATTTAATTTTTAAATTAAAAATTAAATAAATAATTTTATGTTGTATAAATATAAATATTATATAATATTCACAACTAGATCATGACAATATTCTCATTATTTTCATTGAAAGAAATTATATTGTTCATTGAACAAAAAATAACCATGAAAATAATCTAGATGCAACAAATGTGCATGGAAAGCTTTACAATCCTGGATTGTATTATTAAAAGAAATATCTCATTATAAATTGGAGACAATATAGATTGCAACATGTATTCATTTAACCTACAATAAAAGTTTCATTTAAGTTACAATCGAAGTACACAATGTAGTTATAGGAAATTGAACAATCTTAGACACTATTTCCTATATCAAATTAGAGAAATTCTTATCCCTATGCCTCTTCTTTAGAGTTTCAAAAGTCATAACCCTTTTAAATGACAAAGAGATTAAATTTTAAAGAGGGATATATCCATATTGAAGACACATTTGACACTTGAGACTAGTTGAACTCTCAAATTTGTAACAAATTGGCATCTAGAATATACCCTTTTCATCCTTACCCTTAATGCAAACCTTTTACCTGCCTGTAAAAATGATTTTACCGATCACATTTCACTTACAAGTGAAAAAATTTTACCCCCAAACATTTTACCCACATACTAGTATTTAAAATAATACATTTAACTCAATATTTTTTAACTAGCATTTTATCTGTTAAACCTTGAAAATCCTCTTTGAAATTAGTTTTGACATTTTGTCTAACATTTTCTACCTTATGCAACAAACTCATCTTCTTTGTCAATGCTTAAATCCTGTCATAAAAATGCATTAATTTCATGGACTTTCAACTGACCTTGCAAACGTAAATGCTTCTCAACCCCCTTCTCCTTTCCTAGATCAAATGACTGCTTTCCAACTCAGCGAGGACCCTGGCCAATCATATGCATATTGCGAGGAAATAAGTGTAATGTCCCCTTCTCATCAGTGATCAGCATTGCTATTCATCAGTCTATTCTGGAACCCGTAGACTGGAATGAGGTGAAATTAGGGTTTCGTGGCTTGGAGTTTTGTGGCATTTCATGTTATTTACTATTTATAGTAAATGCTAGTTGTGGCAGTTGCAGTTGTCTATTCTTAGTCCTTTGCAGTTGGAGCAGTTATTGTTATTATGGTTTGGTCTTTAGATAGCTTTAATTGGTGAAGAATATTTAATTGAAGGCATTATGTTCTAATTCACTGTTGACACCCCCTTGGCCTAAGGAGATAACTTAAGTTGTTTTTAAAATGGGGCCATGAAGGGTACGCCTTCATAAAGAGCTTTATTAATTTTATTAAGAACTTTATTCCTTGAGCAAAAGTGGACGCCACTTTTATATTATTTGAATAAAGTGAAATTCTTGGAGGCTTTTGGGACGCCACTTGAGAAGTTGACTGGTCTTTGGGAATTGGAAAGGTCTCTTGTGTCTTTTGAGCTGCTTCTCAGGCAATTGAAGAGTTATGTTGAGCTCTTATTTATTGAAGGTTTTTGCTCCAGCATTTCATCCATGAAAATTAAGCTAAAGTTATGCTGTCGAAATGACAATTGACATATTGCTTCGAGGAAGTCTACCTCCTAGCCTTTCATCCAATTTCGTGTTTGCAATATAACACCTAGTTGGATACATTGCTGCTTCTCAACATCAGACTAGCAGATTGAGCATCAAAGATTGAAGATTTTGGAGTTTTTTCACAGTTCTGGTTTCCTGGTTTTTACACAGCTGAAGCTGATTTTTGCTCATATCAATCTGAGTGATTTTATTTTCATTCTGGGTATTTTAGCAATCAATTTGTTGACTCAAGGCGCCATCTTTCACCAAAAATTGGAATTTAATTCCAAGTATTCATTTTTATCTTGCAAAGTCAAATTTTCAAGGAGGCCGTACTTTTCAGTTTGCATTGGGAATTGTGCCAGAAAATAAAGAACGTGATTTGCTGCTGTTTCTTCCTCCTGGTTTGGTCGCCTACCTTCTGAGAGACCTTTGCAACTGATTTCAGTCAATTCGGAGGTGAAATGAGTGAGTTATGAGTATTTTACTGTTTTCCAGTTTGCTGTTATAAATTTCCAGAACTCAGGATTTTACATCAGATTTATCAGTTTCCAGTTTTAATCAATTTTCAGTCATTGGAAAGCAAAGAACATTGTTAGAATTCATTCTTATCTCCTTATCTCATTTCTCTATCATTGTAACTCATGTATTTGCAGTCATTTTGAATTGTAAGGTTCTGATTAGTAGTACTAATCTAACCCATTATTATTGCTGCAACTATTTGATTAAATTCTCATTAAAGTCCCCTGGATGGTTTACCGCCAGTGTGGTTAAATTGATTGTAACTCTTGTACCCACTCAAAGTGGTGAATCCCCACAGTTCCGTGGATGCCCGCCGCAGCGGATGAATTGTTTCTAGTGTAATCTTTTCCCCCCACTGTTTGGTGGTAGCGTGGAATTGCTTTTCATGGCTGGTTATCCGCCTATCTGTTTATAATTTCAACTTTCTTCACTCCGTCATATGATAACACCTCGCCCTTAGTGGGATCTTGATTGCACATTCTTGACGTTGAGTAGTTATTCAATTCAAGTTCAGTTTTTAGTTTGATGCTAACGCTAATCCAGTCAACTAGTGTTGGTTTGTGTTATGATAATTCAAGAAAAAAATTGGTTAGCATATTTCAGTGGTATCAAAGCCGAAGACCCTGCCATCCTGTGGCAATTTGCAGTAGTTAACTGATGAGTGAAAGAGACACTAGGCCATACACCAGAAGTCAGGCCAGAAATCAGCATCAGTTTTCGCCTGTTCCAGAGGCAGATACCTTCTCAGAAGTCCTAAGAGATCTTGGTAAAACAGTGGAAGGTTCAGATAATTCAGTGGAAGTGGTTGATCACACAGCTGTAATAATGTCAGATTCTGTAAGGAGAGACAATGAAGAGAGGGATAGAGTGGAGAAGAAGTTTGACGGGATGATAGACATGATGTCCCGTTTATTATCCAAGTTGGATCAGCAAGCAGCTCAGAGTATTATTCAGCCCCAAAATAACTCAGCTGGAGAAAGTAGTGGAGTTAATGGAAATAATAATAGTGGCAGTCCTGAGGTGAATACTAGAGACAGAATTGTGGGTCAGCATACTGCAATTCATAGTGGGTCATCCTCTAGACCCCTTTTTCCCGTTTTCACACCAAGGGAAGAGCAACAACCAGTTGAGGCTACTCCAAACTTTGCTGATGATGCTCGTCAAGCTTACATGGAGTACGTTTCTTTACCTCTTGATTTGAGGGGTACTTGGACCTTTGATCAATACATGAATCAAAGGAGTCGGAGAAATGGTGGAAGGAATGATCAACGTCCTCCTACAGCACCTAGAAATGATTTCTACCAGGCATTGGGAAAGATCACTATGGAACATTTTGATGGTAGTAATAAGTGTACAGCCAGGTCATGGGTACAAAAGTTAGATAACTACCTTTCTCTTAGACCTATGCCGGAAGAGGATGCTATCAAATTTGCTACCTTGCATTTAGATGGGATAGCTCATGAATGGTGGACTCATGGTTTGGTCACTCTTGGCCATAACCTCATTCGCACATATGGAGAGTTTACAAATAAGTTGATTGAAAGATTTGACACCAAAGATCCTGAATTAAGATTTAGAGAATTGGCACAATTGAAACAGCAAGGATCTTTAGAAAGCTATGTGGCTGATTTTCAGAGGTTGTCAGTAATGGTGCCAAACATTACTGAAAGAAGACTTGTAGTTCTTTTTGCTGAAGGTTTAATGGAGCCTTTGAAGGGTTGGGTCAAAGCATTTGATCCTCCAACACTAGATGAAGCTATCAAGAAAGCTAGGAGCATGGAGTTGGCAGCCCCAAGGCCTAAATTTCACTCAAAACCATTCAGCCATAAGAAAGATAAAAAGCCTTCTTCAAATCTGCCCAAGAAGTTTCCACCAAGGCTGTCCGAAGAGCTCAAAGAACAGCTTAGAAAGGATGGAGTTTGTTACACTTGCCGTGATCCTTGGGTTAAGGGTCATCGCTGCTATGGAAGAGGCAAAGCTAATCGAATGGAGGGCTATTCTGATTATGGATCAGAATCTGATTCGTCTGATCAGCAATACGAATCAGCAAGTAGTGAAGGTGAAGAAGCTCCAGAAGACAAGTCCGAAGAGGTGGGAGATGGTAGTGCTTTTGCACAACTATCAAGTTTTCAAAAGAATGAGTCCTTTCGGGTTCATGGAGTGGTGAATTCACAAAGGATAGTTGCCCTAATTGATACGGGAGCAACTCACAATTTTATTGATGAAGGACTAGTTGCTAGAAAAGGTTTGAAGACTGAAGAATTTGATGGTTTCAAGGTAATGGTTGCTGATGGTTTTACTATGTCTTGCACAAGGAAGATTCCTAACCTCTCTTTGCAATTGGGAAATCATGAGATTAAAGATGATTTTTATGTGGTGGGAATTGGAGACACTGATATTGTGTTGGGCATACAATGGCTGCGATCTCTTGGTGAGATCACATTGAATTTGCAAACCATGGAGCTGAAATTTCAGTCTAATGGAAGGAAGGTTGTTTTAAGAGGGATGTCAAATGGAGGCCCTCGAATTGTGTCTTTGAAAAGGATGGAAAGGCTGATCCGCCACGATCAGGTTGAATGGGCTGCTGAATGTATGGTTTTACCAGCTGATCCGGTAGAGGAAAAAAGGCAATATCATCCTGATATTCAAGCCTTACTTTCAAAGAAGAGCAAAGTCTTTGGAAGCTTACCTCCTGGAAGACCTCCTGAAAGAGGTTCTGAGCATGTGATTGAGTTAGAAGAAGGAGCAAAACCTGTCATTACTACACCTTACCGCTATCCAAAGAGGCAGAAAGATGAAATTGAAAAAGCCATCAAGGAGCTGTTGGAAAGTGGTTTTATTAGACCAAGCAAGAGTCCATTTGCTTCTGCAGTAGTGCTGGTCAAAAAGAAAGATGGTACAATGCGTATGTGTGTTGACTACCGCGCATTAAATCAGAAAACCATCAAGAATAGATATCCTATCCCTAGGATTGATGAGCTTATTGATGAGCTCCATGGGGCAATGTTTTTCTCAAAGATTGATCTTCGTTCGGGCTATCACCAAATCAGAATGAGGGAGGAGGATATAGAGAAGACAGCGTTTAGATGCCATTTTGGGCATTTTGAATTTCTTGTCATGCCTTTTGGTTTGACAAATGCTCCAGCCACATTTCAATCTTGTATGAACAAGATTTTTAGACAGCAGTTGAGGAAGTTTGTGCTCATCTTCTTCGACGACATTCTCATATTCAGTAAGTCATGGGAAGAGCACCTTAAGCATTTAGAAGAAGTGCTTAGCATTTTAGAGGCGGAATGTTTGTTCGCCAAAGAATCAAAGTGTGAGTTTGGGTTGACAGAACTTTTATACCTTGGCCACATTATCAGTTCAAAGGGTGTGAAAGTGGATCCAGAAAAGATAAGGGCCATTCTTGATTGGCCAACTCCAAAGAATATTTCTCATTTGAGAGGATTTTTGGGGTTATGTGGATTCTATAGAAGATTTGTGAAAGGGTATTCTCATCAAGCAGCACCTCTCACAGATCTTACAAAGAAAGGAGCTTTCCTTTGGACTAAGCAAGCACAAGAGGTTTTTGATAAGTTTAAACAAATCATGAGTTCGTGTCCAGTATTGGCACTTCCGGATTTTTCAAAACCTTTTGAATTACAATGTGATGCTTCAGGAGAAGGTGTTGGAGCTGTCCTAATGCAAGACAAACACCCTATTGTCTTCGAGAGCCGAAAGTTGAGAGGGGCAGAAAAAACTTACTCTATTTATGACAAAGAGATGCTTGCCATCATGCATGCTTTGTCTAAATTCCGTCAATACTTGGTGGGAAGTAAATTTGTTGTTAAGACTGACCACAATAGTCTTAAACATTTCATGCGCCAAAAGGAATTGAATGAAAGGCAGCAAAAGTGGGTAAGTAAACTCCAAGCATATGACTTTGACATTGAATATGTCAAAGGAAAAAATAATATAGTGGCTGATGCTCTTTCTAGAAGGCCTCATTTGCAGTCAATTTGTGAGTTATCAGCAGATTGGAAGGAATTAATTGCTGCTGATTATGTTAAAAATCAGTTTGCAACCAGCTTGTTAGAAGGTCATTTGGTTGATGAAAGGTATAAGTTGGTTGATGGATTAATTTATTATAAAGATAGAATCTTTTTAGTGCAAGAATCTAAGCTTAAGAAGAAGATTCTACAATCTTTTCATGATGTTCCCCTTGCTGGTCATCAAGGGATTTTCAAGACTTATAAGCAGATTCGTGAAAGATTCACTTGGAAAGGGTTGAAAGAAGAAGTCTTGAACTACATTAGAGAGTGTCCTATTTGTCAAAGAAATAAAAATGAACACTCTTATCCAGCTGGTCTACTTCAGCCTTTGCCCATTCCAAATCAGAAGTGGGAAAGTATTGCCATGGACTTTATCACGGGGTTGCCCAAGGTGCAAGGACGTGATTGCATATTTGTTGTGGTTGATAGACTAACGAAATTTGCTCATTTCTTTGTTGTTACCACTTCATTTACAGCAGCTCAAGTGGCTGAGTTGTTTTTTAGAGAGGTGTTCCATTTGCATGGGTTGCCTAAAACTATTGTCAGTGATAGGGACAGCAAGTTCCTAAGTGTTTTTTGGCAGGAGATCTTCAGATTGAGTGGGACAGTGCTTACTCCAAGCACTAGTTATCACCCACAAACAGATGGGCAGTCAGAAATTGTTAACAAGTGGTTAGAGGGCTACCTAAGGAACTATGTTTCAGGACAGCAGCGAGCTTGGATTAAATGGCTTCATTTAGGAGAGTATTGTTACAACTCTTCTTATCACATGTCAATTAAGATGTCTCCTTTTAAGGCTCTTTATGGTTATGAGGCTACTAATTTTGTTGATTTAGTGTTTGGTGATAGTAGAGCTCCACAAGCACTGGATATGTTACAACAAAGCCAAGACATCTTGAAATCTCTTAAGGAAAATCTGCAACAAGCTCAAAATCAGCAGAAGTTATACGCTGATCAGCAGCGTGTTGAAAGGTCTTTTGAAGTTGGGGACATGGTCTATTTGAGGCTTCAGCCATACAGACAATCTTCTCTCAAGAAGAGTGGTGCAGAAAAGTTGAAGCCACGCTTTTATGGTCCTTTCAAAATCACCAAAAGGATTGGTGAAGTTGCTTATGAGTTGGAACTTCCAGCTGAAAGCAAAATACATAATGTGTTTCATGTGTCTCGCCTCAAGAAGGCAATTGGACACAATGTGGTGGCTACATCAGAATTACCTCCATTGGATGAGGAAGGTCAGTTAGTGTTGATTCCTGATGAAATCCTTGATACTAGAGAACGTTCTTTGAGGAGAAGGACAATCAAAGAATATTTGGTTAAATGGAGGAATTTGCCTTTGGAAGATGCTACGTGGGAAGGTGAACAGATTTTGTTGCATCCATCTTTTCAGTTGCTTGAGGACAAGCAATTTCGAGGAGGGCGGACTGTAATGTCCCCTTCTCATCAGTGATCAGCATTGCAATTCATCAGTCTATTCCGGAACCCGTAGACTGGAATGAGGTGAAATTAGGGTTTCGTGGCTTGGAGTTTTGTGGCATTTCATGTTATTTACTATTTATAGTAAATGCTAGTTGTGGCAGTTGCAGTTGTCTATTCTTAGTCCTTTGCAGTTGGAGCAGTTATTGTTATTATGGTTTGGTCTTTAGATAGCTTTAATTGGTGAAGAATATTTAATTGAAGGCATTATGTTTTAATTCACTGTTGACACCCCCCTTGGCCTAAGGAGATAACTTAAGTTGTTTTTAAAATGGGGCCATGAAGGGTACGCCTTCATAAAGAGCTTTATTAATTTTATTAAGAACTTTATTCCTTGAGCAAAAGTGGACGCCACTTTTATATTATTTGAATAAAGTGAAATTCTTGGAGGCTTTTGGGACGCCACTTGAGAAGTTGACTGGTCTTTGGGAATTGGAAAGGTCTCTTGTGTCTTTTGAGCTGCTTCTCAGGCAATTGAAGAGTTATGTTGAGCTCTTATTTATTGAAGGTTTTTGCTCCAGCATTTCATCCATGAAAATTAAGCTAAAGTTATGCTGTCGAAATGACAATTGACATATTGCTTCGAGGAAGTCTACCTCCTAGCCTTTCATCCAATTTCGTGTTTGCAATATAACACCTAGTTGGATACATTGCTGCTTCTCAACATCAGACTAGCAGATTGAGCATCAAAGATTGAAGATTTTGGAGTTTTTTCACAGTTCTGGTTTCCTGGTTTTTACACAGCTGAAGCTGATTTTTGCTCATATCAATCTGAGTGATTTTATTTTCATTCTGGGTATTTTAGCAATCAATTTGTTGACTCAAGGCGCCATCTTTCACCAAAAATTGGAATTTAATTCCAAGTATTCATTTTTATCTTGCAAAGTCAAATTTTCAAGGAGGCCGTACTTTTCAGTTTGCATTGGGAATTGTGCCAGAAAATAAAGAACGTGATTTGCTGCTGTTTCTTCCTCCTGGTTTGGTTGCCTACCTTCTGAGAGACCTTTGCAACTGATTTCAGTCAATTCGGAGGTGAAATGAGTGAGTTATGAGTATTTTACTGTTTTCCAGTTTGCTGTTATAAATTTCCAGAACTCGGGATTTTACATCAGATTTATCAGTTTCCAGTTTTAATCAATTTTCAGTCATTGGAAAGCAAAGAACATTGTTAGAATTCATTCTTATCTCCTTATCTCATTTCTCTATCATTGTAACTCATGTATTTGCAGTCATTTTGAATTGTAAGGTTCTGATTAGTAGTACTAATCTAACCCATTATTATTGCTACAACTATTTGATTAAATTCTCATTAAAGTCCCCTGGATGGTTTACCGCCAGTGTGGTTAAATTGATTGTAACTCTTGTACCCACTCAAAGTGGTGAATCCCCACAGTTCCGTGGATGCCCGCCGCAGCGGATGAATTGTTTCTAGTGTAATCTTTTCCCCCCATTGTTTGGTGGTAGCGTGGAATTGCTTTTCATGGCTGGTTATCCGCCTATCTGTTTATAATTTCAACTTTCTTCACTTCGTCATATGATAACACCTCGCCCTTAGTGGGATCTTGATTGCACATTCTTGACGTTGAGTAGTTATTCAATTCAAGTTCAGTTTTTAGTTTGATGCTAACGCTAATCCAGTCAACTAGTGTTGGTTTGTGTTATGATAATTCAAGAAAAAAATCGGTTAGCATATTTCAATAAGCCATTGCGGGTCCTCAACACCAACAAAGAGTAGTTAATAATTTTCAATAATATAAAATAATAATAATAATTTTTTTTTATTCAAGGGGTAAACGCTTTTGACCAGAGCTATGAACCGGATACAACCATTCAACAATTCCACCCCAATGGGGTTTGAACCTTGGTGGCAAGAACAACAATGCCACCTATAAACCATCACACCATGCCATACCGGCATAAAAAAATTATTATTTAATTTATAGTCATATTTGTCATTTTTAGTTGTTACCATTGAAAATATAATCTTATGACCTTCATTGTATTTCATGTACCTATGGTGAGATATATGATCTAAAAGTAAATTTTGATCCCATGAGAATTACACATTGTAGGTATGTTTTACCTCACGAAATACGATGAGACCCATTAGATGAAATTTTAGATCAATGGTGGTAACTAAATATTAGAATCTTTATTTAATTTAAATAGAAGGATTCACCATGGTAATTCATAAATTTTTCCATTATTTTCCAAGATTTACCAAGATTTTCTACAAAATCTAGCATATACATATTATTATAGTTTATATACTTGATAATTAATCCAAAATTTGAAATAATAAGAATATAATATTCTACTATTTATACTCATATATATTCAAACAAAGAAGATATTTTCTCAAAACTAAATTGATTAAGAGTAACCTACCTAATTAGTGTCTTAGTCATATATTTAATAAATCGAATACATAAAATATAATCTCTTGCATCCACCTAATCAAAATACAAAGAAAAATATAACATAGTCTAGGAGCTTCAAAAATGGGATGTGACAAATTCATCTTTATTGGTGAGTTGAAAGGATATTTAAATATGCCTTATTTTATCCTAGAACAAAGTCCATCACTATTTAAGCATTATTTATATGATTATATTAATTTTTAAATAACACACATTCATCTTTGACAAAACAAAACAATGAGTGGATTTACATGTTGATGGGATCTTATACTTTTTTTGAGGTCAGCAATAGCTCTATGATATCTAAAAATATTATGAAGAATAATAAACCAATTTCCTTGATGTCACTTTTGAATTTTTTGGTTTTATGCTTATTTATTTTGTTTAAGACAACTTGCTTGTTTTCTCTAGTGGAGAATTTGAATGAAAACTTGTTTTTTATGTACCTATTATTTATTTGTTTTATAAACATTGTTACTAAAACTTAGCAAACACAAAAAATTAAAACAAAACTATTCTAGAACTTTTTGGCAGGAACTTCACTGCTCTGCAGCTCTTGTTTTGATTTAGATTTAAATGACATTATTGTTAATTTAATTATAAGTTTTGGTTTGTAAATTTTTTTGAATATTGTAAATTTTTATATCAAATTATAATTTTTTATTTAGTAACTATGTGTCTATATTTCCTTTAAAGTAATGAACATCTCTTCTAATAACTAAGAAAATTGTGTTAAATATATGTGTGTTTTTTATGAATGTTATATCTAGTCATATCCATATTAGGGGTCTTAAAAAATGGTTGTATATTAATCCAATACTATATTTGTATCTATATCCATATTCATGTCCAATTATAGATTTTGTGTTGGTTTGTGGAACTTGATCATGCTCTGGAGTTAAGATTTTGGTCACTTTGGCAGTTGCATTTTCTTCCCAATTTTATTAAAGGAAATTTGTAAAAAAAATTGTTGGAAATTAGTTTTGTAATTGCTTGAAATAAACTATTTCTTGTTGTGGATTGGAAGTGAACATTCATGTGTGGGAATGTGTAGTGGTACACAGTAGGAAGGTTATGGTTTTATGGAATGAAAATGCAGGAGTTGAGTGAAGTGTTGTGTTTGGAGCACTTAGCAACAAGTGTGTTGCGCAGAAGAAATCATGAGGGTGTTTGAGTGTGCACACAACAAATTGCTGCAAGTTTATGTAATATTGTAACTTTGTTTTTGTTGGAGATTTAATCAATATTGGACTGTTGAACATTGTGGACATAGCCCACATTGAATGAACCACATTAATTTTTTTGAGCCCCTGCGAATCTTTTCTATTCTTTAATTATGTAATCTACATTGATTAATTGATTAATTTATTGTGGTTACGAATAAAGCTATTATTAATTCAATGTTGGTTTCTACACAAAGGTGACAATGCTTAATACACCTAAATTATTAACAATTTATTGATATTCTAATAATAATTGGCTGATTTTGCTATAATACTTGAAATGTAGATACCTACATTGTTGTGATTAATTCATCAGACAAAGAATAATTAAGGTAGTTGCTCCAACTTTTGATGCTAGGTTTGGAACTTTTGTCAAACACCAATGATGCATTGGGTGGAATGCTTCACGTTGGATATTAATGCCTGCTACTCTCGGATTTAATGAACATGCGACAATAATGACGTTTTACCCGGTGGTAATGCAAACGGATACAAAAGTATATCCACTACATAATGGGTTTTATTAATGACAGAGATCTGCTTGGATATCGATATTGACAGCCAAACAACGAAGGAAAAAGATTGCATCGAATCCTAAGAAATAAACTCTCGCCATTGAATATCACCTTTTGAGAGTCAGTTGGGTTTGAGTTGGTAGCCGTGATGAAACTTATTTCATGACTAACAACCATCTATGGGGCATTGCTGTCAACATGGTGACTTCAAATTCAATTACTTGCAGTGCAAATTAGAATCATTATATTTGGAATCTATTTTTAAATCATGGGGCACCAAATTCTAGACACGAGGACTAATTGGTTGTTCAAAGGTGCGAGGTTTATTCTGTAAGCATTATTAGACACCAATCTAGGCGCCCATTTTGAAGAACCTTAAAATATGTAACCTACATTCTTGCGGGGGTTCATGCTTTTCATGATGAAGTTTTTGATAGAGGCGACACTGTATTGAGTGTGCAACACATCGCTTTCTACCCCTTTGTTGTGTGATGGCTTTGTCCAGATCAGACGCGTAGCACTTTGGGGGCAGAGCTGCATTAAAACTCAGGAAACTTCAAACAAGTATAATCTTGACGCGTGCTTAGCCTTCATAATCTCGGGTTCATTTTGTTTTGTAGAAGTGAACGAAAGGAAAGAGTTAAGCATCTCTATTATGAATGTAAGCACAACAATCATTAAGAGAAAGTGACATTCCTTCCAAAAATTGATAACTTAAATTTGTGTTACATTTTCTAACCTATCAAATTGTGTTTTAGGTTTGGGTTTAATTTATTAATATTACAGGAGACTTAAGCTGTTAAAACCATTATCTACTTCGATAGTGGATGTTGTTTCCTCCTTAAGTGCTGATTTTTATAAACCAAAATTGCCAACTTCTATGAATCAGTCCAAAACAAATTTAATATATATATTGGGTGAACTCAATCCCAATGCTTATATGGGTGAAGATTATTCTCTTACAAATGAACCAAAAATAAAGACAGATCATAATGGTGTTTACAAATCTAACTATATCCTCCATAGGCTCAGAGAAAATCATCCTCAGTATAATACACACCTTATTACAAAAGCATAATAGTATGACTTGTATTTTCATTGCATTCATAAAGGACAACTGTTCACAGTAAGACATTTTTTTTATATTTCTACCTACTGCTTGAACTATGCACAGATCCAGTTTTATTGAGCTATCTACATCCTTCATATGCATGACGTTATCTATTTTAACTGGGTACCAGTTAAGTATATGTGTACCTAATTTACTGAACAAACAAGATCTTCATTTCATATTTGCAACTAATGATATCAACTACCCTCTTTGTCAATATTTTGAAAGAAGAATCTAGAGATGAAACTTTTGCATTTGGGAGTAAGTTTTCCATTAACCATTATGAACATGTATGTGCAACAAATTATATATATATTATTTTTTTAATGAGGAATCAAATAGAGCTACCTTCCAATGAACTTCAACTCGTAAAAGCAGAAACAATGAAGAATCATTCCCCCCCTTTTTTCTAAATGTAAGGAACTGAATACATTCACTTCTCAGATTGGTTTATTCTACAGTAAAACCATACACAATATTCTAATCAAGTTACTTCATTTCTATTTTCAAGCATACAAAGAACTATTTAAATTGAAATCTTTCTATGCAACAATACTTATAAAGAAATCATTTAGGCACTTTTCATTCTTACAAAAATGTATTTGCTTTCATTTAAGTATATTCTTAAGCAACAATTACAAAATGAGAGAAATGCATCAGTTTAAATATAGTGTTGTTTACTTCAAAAAAAATACAAGGAAGAGATAACATATTAAGCTACACATATTTTCACAACTTCTTCTTTTTCTTTACATGTAACAATGCTTCCAATATTTTACATAGGTCCTCAAATACTTCAATACCCTCAAGGTGGACATGTGAAACTTTTAATAGCAAGACTCTCCAAGGTTTACAACTTGCACCAAAACATAATGCTTTCCAATGGCCAAGGGTGCTCACCACCCAACCTTTGGTTGGAAAACCAACCACCCCCAAGCTAGGAGGTAACCAAGAAATCGGGTACACACAACAATCAAACAAAAAAGACAAAGCACATGTAATGAACAAACTTCTTTTTCCCAAGGCTTTCAACACAGATAGAAAGTCCACTCATGGATTTCTTTAGGGAGAGACAAGGTGCACTCGATCTTGGGGTTTATATAAATATACATATATCCATTCAATAACATATAATGAGGCTTTATTTCTTTTCTTCCTTCACACCCTTATACCACATATCACCAATCCAACCATCCAAAACCTCCATCATTTTAGTGGGTACTCTTACCCTATCCAAAAAACCCAACATTTTAATGGGTACTCATACCCTATCCATTTTTCCGAAGTAGAAAAACTACCAAAAAGGTGCTACCTTTCTCTATCCCACACATGCATTGTTCACCCTCCTTAAAGAGGAGCTAATACAAACACCCATCCCACCAAAACAACAATACCCAACATACAAGAAAGCATTCAAAAGAATAATAAGCATTCAAACAACCATTACATGAAACAAAAAGAAGCATTTGAAACCAACATTTTTTGTGCAAGCTTCCAAATATCAAGTTGAAGAAGAGATTTCCCAACTCCTTCCTCTTTTCCCAAATCAGAAAAAAATCCCAATTGCCCAAAAGAAAAGGAACCCTCCCTTTGGCTTTCCAAAGGATAGAAATAGGAGTCAAGGGTTGGTAACCTTTGGAGGAGAGAGTGACACATGTCCATCTCCTATTCACTCATATGGACACACCTCCCCACAAGTTCTCACACATGTGTGAGAACTCTTGGGGGAGTGAAAGGACAAAGAGTGCCCAACACTCAATAGAAGCTTTCAAATCTCATAAATGAGATTTTGGAGCCAACACTCCAATCCCATCCCCAAAATCCGTCACCCTTCTTAATGGCCAATTAAGAAGGGTCACAACTTGCAATTTTTAAAAGTTATGGGCTTGATTTGACCTCTAACCCATAGGTAACCATCCTAGGGGTTAAATTAAGGTCAATTAACCCATTCTAAGGACTAATTCAACCTTTTTAAACCCTCAAAAAGAAATTGAAATTCAAACATAATAAAATAATTTCCAAAATTCCCAAAAACCCTCATCAAAAGTTTAATTGACTTTAAAAGCATAGTCACAAGATTCAACATTAAATCTTTTAATCACAAATAAAATACAACACAAAGGCTATGGTCCATTTGGACCATAGTGGGTTACACTTGGCTAACACAAATCGAGTACCCTTGGTTACCTCCAATCCCATTGGCCATGGGCATGTACCTACACACTCAATTTCCACTTGTCAATATATCCAATGCAAGATAATCCCCAATTAAATCAACAATTTCATATACATATGAATAACACAATCGATTCCTAAATCAATAAGTTGAACATCCATAATTATTCTTTATCTAGCAACAACATATTCTATCAATTCATATCAAGTCATAGCATTATAAAGGAGTCTCATATTCACCTAATTCAATTTTAACATCTTATCAATCATATATCATAACCATTTATCCATTACTACCATGAAAATCAGATAAACATGAACATATCAATAATCAAAACATCACATGCACATAATCCTCATAAGCATCATAATAGGAAAGCATCATAAAATCCAATGTCCATGATTATCCAAAATAGTCTAAACCACATAGAGTATCAACACGATCGAATCAAAAGACAGTCAAATGGGTGTATCAAATGGTAGGCCTCACAAACCACTCCATCTTTCTACCCCATCCTCTTCTCAAAATTCGCCACTCTCCATTATGAGAGCTTTTCAGGGGTCAAATCATGTTGTGGGGGCACTATTGTATGCCCACTTGACCCCTACCACTATGGTATAGATCCTAGGGGGTTTATTTTTGCACCCTAAACTAAAAATTTAACCAACAACTCTCATTAAAAGCCCACTCAAGGTTCCACCCAAGTTTCAAACTTAGCTAGGGGTTTCCAAGGCCTAATCCCCACTTACACCTCACATGAATCCCAACTAAATGCCCTCACAACCTTAGTCCAATATATTGACTACACTTGTTTTTAGGCCCCAAATGGGATCAGATTTATATCCTCATGAAGTAGTCTTTTGATTCGCTCTTGATGGTTCTCCCTTCTCATGCTAACACCGTTGCCTTCCTTCCTGCACATTACCAACGTGGTCGTAAGTATAAATTGTGTATCCCATTAATCTGTTAGCGAAACATTATAAGCTTTAACTATATAATAATCCATTTAGAATCTCAATTTGCATTCCATGGTATATGAGTGCAATCCACCTTCATGGTAGTGACAATAGAACATTATATCAAAATGATATGCAAGAATATTGCCAAGAGATCACCTTATTTATTATCCATAATATACTTAATCATCAATTCCAGAAAAAACATAGAATAAATTATGTTGTATTAAGTACATACAAGATGGGGTATTACAAAATGGTTTGACTTTATCTCATGTCCCATTGACTTACCGTGGTTACTTGTGGTATTGAAAATGTTTTTGATTAGTGTTAAAAAAAAGGGTTTTGAAGGGGCCCAAAACCCTTTAGAAAAGAAAACAACTGAAACTAAAGAAAACTACAATAAGTATATATCAACCCATATGCAATGAACCAACAAAAAAACATCAACCAAAAAGGAGGACCCCAAACATCAGCACTACATGTTCTTCAGGATATCAGTAGTCTCCACATCACTCACCACAACCAAGTCTGAGCATCATCCAAGACATCAGACAGTTCTTTGCTAGGAGCCCCAACTTGAGCCTTGGTCTTGTTTCTAGTTCTAGCCCCAGTCCCATCTTTGTTCACCTCATTAATCAAAACATTATTCTTATCCCCACCCTTATCAACAAAACCTCTTCCTCCATCAACTTGCCACTAGCACCAATCTCTTTAGCATAAATAGTCTCCTTGTGATTCTTGGCACTAACAAAAGGAGAGGTAATACCAACAGATTCAAAGTTAACCAAAAAATTAGTCACCTCCCCACCCTTGACCATGCCAGCACAAATTTTCTCCATTTGATCCTCCAAGGTGAGAACTCTACCTTCCAGATTTTGTTTCATCTTAAGAGTTTCCTTTGCCACAATATTCAAGGAATTAAAAAATTTATCAATCTAGTTCTGAACAGAGGACTCTTCAACTTTACTTATCACACCCTGTACTTTGACATTTTTCATATTAAATTTGAACAATTTGAATAAAAAAATGGAGCCATCTCTAGTAGTTCCTATAACATCAGAGATATCTTCCCTATCAAAATTGAAAACCCCCTTACCTGCAACATCTTCCTTCTCAGAGGAGCTTGCCTTATCCTGATTGGCAGAGACTTCCTTACCTTTCCCAACAGCAACTAACATTTTGATTTTGCAAATGGAATCCATAATCTCCTTAGCCAAAACCTTTCTTTTCTTCATCCGCTCCAAGTCCATAGTCGGGGTATCCACAACATCCTATCTGCAAGCAACCATAGCCTTACCTTTCTTCTGCAAATCCGGGTTCACAACCAGGGAATCATCAACATCCAGTTTGCCCATGATTGTGAGAGGAGAGTCCCTCTCCAACATTTGACTTGCATACCTTAAAATCTATTTCTTCTTACTTCCCACCTCCAGCTCCTTCTTAGTCACAAGGGGTGGCGACGACGCCTCACCATACAAATCATTCTTCTCCTTCAAGCCAATACTCGACAAATTAGCAGCCACCTCATCATTGCAAGTCTCATAACCCTTATTAGGGCTCGACACCCATTTCTTAGACTTCCCCACAACAGGGGGTTGTGGACCCACCTCCATAGAAGCAAGAGAGTCCAGGACATAGTCCGCATTCTCCTCAAATTCCAACTCCTTTTCCAAGATAAGTTTTCTCTTCTTCCCTTTTTTACTAGCTGACTCCTCTTCAGAGACTGCCTCATACTCCTCCACTGGCTTTGAATTTTTACCCTTAGGGGTAGCAATCGACTTGGCTACCTCAAAAGTTTTATCATACTCTGAAATTAAAAGGATTAACCCCACATGCAAAACTGGATTTTAGAGGTTTCTCTTATGGTCCTTGAGACCAAAATCTAGGGACGCCAGGAGATAATAGGGAAAGGAAATTCTTTTCTTGTGGAGGAAATGATTAAGCATAAGGAAGTGGTAAGAATTTACCATAGAGAAGAGTCCTTCCAGGGTGATATAACGCATGAGTTCCTTGGCCACATCTCCCCACAATGCCTTGAGAGAGCTCCTCTGGTAACCCCCACTCTTCATCGTCTTCAAGTCTTTAGCTTCATCCCCCTTAAAGAAAATTTACATAGCAATTTGCGACGCCTTCTTGTCTCTGAAAAATTTCATACCATCCGTGGGCAACCCAGTGATATTTGCTATAAAGTGGTATGGAAAATGTTTCTTTCTTGCTTTTTGCGATTTTGGTTGGTAGGATAATGAGGAAGAAGATGAAGTTTTCATTGATCAAGATGATGTATTTGAAGAGATTGACATTGACGAGGAAGGTATGTTTTCAAAGTATTCACAATCCTTTCATAGTAATGTAGTAGATAAAGTATTTGAAGCTTTCGTGTTGTCACTTTGCATAGGGAAATGAAATAAGATAAAATTGATACAATATTTTGTAAGCATTATTTTCTTGGATAATATTAAGTAAAGTTGATTTAATGTAACTTTTAAGTTTCTTCATCAACATAATGTTTCAAAGATACTTTCATTATTATTATTATTAATTTTTATTTAGTAAGGGAATATTTGTGTTTAATTTGAATCATGAAGGAATGCAAATATTCCATATGTTGACGTAGAAGGTGATAATGGGCAAGAATATAATGAAGAAGGTGAGCTAGAGAGGTCCTTATAAGTATATTTTCTTTTTTTGGATCTTATTTTAACTAGTGACCTTTAAATGTTAATTCTAATTTTGATTGCATTTTTGTTGCTTACAATTAGGTTTTTGTTGTTTTTACTGCTTTTGCTTCATTTCCTTTTCAATTGTTTACTTGCATTGACACATGTATCTATATAAGTGTGTCATGCACATAATTTTACATGAAGACACGCCCAATTTTTTTTTTTAAATTTAATGTGTAATCCACTAATAATTGATCACCATGCATGATCATGATATGAAAACTATACACATTGAATCAGTTACTTGTGCATCTTGGTTGCAGATTCATTGTCTAAGAGCTGAGAGGGAAGGTAACGAGATTGGTTTTCACGTACACCCATAAAATGTAGAATGAGGTGGCTTTAAACTTTAGGTTGGACTAGGCTTACAATTTGACATTTACTAAATTATTAATACTCATGAGTTAATACTTGATCTATTACTAATACCAATTCGATGTTAATAATAAATGATGTTCAGTACTTGGGTTATAGCTCAAGTGAATGATCTTAATTCAAGGTATTATTATAATAATGATTTGATCCATTATCTACAAGAACATGTTATGCCCTAACTTAATCCTCAATAAGAAAAATTTACTCACTAATATTGGTAGAAATGTATACCATTATCCTTACTATTGAGGTTGACGTTGTTTTGGCATTTGATATAAATACAATATTAAAACTAATATTACCATTAATACAATTATTATTAAAATTCAACAAAAGGTAGCACTACATATATATTAATTTTATTATTAATTGAAATATGGGTATTAGTATTAATATTATTTTATAAAAATACAATTCTCTTTTATTGCCGCTATTTAAACATCATCCATTCAATATTATTTATTATAGTCATTATTTATGCTATAATATTTTATTTTATAATTATTCTTGTTTTTGGGTATTAATATTACCACTATTGCATTAGTTACTAATAACATTGATTTCAATGCTATTCATAATAGTAATTTTAATGACTATTTAAAATTACCATTTATGTAATTATTAGGATAACAAAGAATTATTTAAATTTACTACTTTAGTAATTATTACAGTAACAAAGAATGATTTAAATTCACTATTTAAGTATTTAAACTCAATGTTACCATAATTTGTTTTTATTTTATTTTTTACTAATTTCGCTAATGTGGATCGTGATTTACATTTATAATTATAGACAATCATCCTTCCCATCCCAACATCCATGTTTTTATTTAATGTTTCTCTCTACACATATTTATACATTTAATATGTCAAATATTAACATTATTATTATTCAATATGATGGCTATGTAACATTGATATTAAATTACTATACTAATGATGCTAATTCTTATAGTGGTAATACCACTCATTCCAAAAATCAATTTTAGCTTAATATCTAATATAGATTCCCATATATATATATATTATTGAATATTATTATCTATATTCATATTAATATTAGATCTAAAATTTATCCTTGTATTAATAATTGATATTTATTAATGAATGTATTAAAATATATTTAAAAAATAAATCAAATTCACATAAGTATAATTTAAATTTTAAAACTATTATTTAATAGAAATTTGATCCTCATTTAATTGTATTCAACATCAATAATATATGATATTGCTTAATCATTAAATAAATAATAACAAGAGCCACATAGTGACTAGTACTTGCCTTTATAGTATTGTAATTATTGTTTTCTAGATTTGTAAAAAAGTAAATGTAAGTTTTGTTAATTATAGTGTTTTATTGTATTTAATTAGTAATTTGCATGACCTAAACCTAACCCTATCTCACACCCTAACTCTAACTCTATCCCTAATCCTAACCCTAACCCTAACCCTAACCTTAACTCTAACCCTAACAATAAATTTTAAACCATTATCCTAATCCTAGACCTATCTCTAACCCTAACTATGGTTGTAACACTATCCATAACTATAAACCTAATTTTAATCACTAAATTTTAAATAAATAATATATTTAATAAATGTTTATATTACTAATTATTATATAAAATAAATTTTATAAATAAATTAAATATAATATAATACTAAAAATAGTGGGTGGTAGGGTGGGCTTCCCCTCGTCCCTCATTTGGTCACGCGGCAAGCCATCACAGGGTGGATACGAGGTGGCGGTTGGGATGGACACAGTGTTCGTGGAAGTGGCAATGCCATGTCACCCCAAGTCTTTTCCAAATAGCCAAAGGGAGGAGATGGGGATTATTTTAAGGTTGTCGCTCTTGAAAATAGCGGAAACCTTGGTGCACGACAGGGGGAATGTATGACACAGAATTCAAAGCGTCGTTAGCGTGACACGTAGGGCACGACAATTATTGAAACGAAAGCTGAAGGGCCGAGTGGCAACTCACTTCACACGAAATGATAGTTGTATGTAGGCGGAAGGACGAAGGCCGTAGGATACTTTCATGGCAAGGACGATATGCTCGCTCCGCCATTATCCAGACTCGTGTGCGGAGGCTCGGTTGAACATCTCACGGGTTTATTAAATGAACTGATGAAGTCATTTTTAAAGTATGGTTTTTGAAATCTGGTATTGTCTTTTATTTCTGTGCAGGGAACGACTGTTAAAAGCTTTGCAAATGGCGAGGACGTCAAAGTCGAAATTCATCATGCATATTTCGGCAGAGGGGTTGGAAAGTTTTGGTGTCAACACACTAGTCTCCTTGGTGGCCACGGAGAGGCAGATAGCCTTTCGGGAAGTTACAGACCAGAGTTTAAAGCGAATCCTGCTCGAGGATGATCCAGTGTCAATAGTTGCTGTCAAAATGGTTCTAGGCAAAGAACACTTGGAAAGAAAGGAATTTTCCAGAGATAACGCTCATATCTCCTCTCAGTTTCTGGCAGTGCTTTTGGACCTGGACACCTCGAAGGTGGAGGATAAGGAGATGATGGTGCGTCTGTTTCATGATGACTTGCTTGGAGGTCTTGAGAAGACATTAAAGGTGGCCTTCATAGGCAAAGGAATTCCACGCCCTACAGACTTGGATCTCCTATGGGAAATGGAATATGTTGTTAAAGTCTTCCCCTTCATCTTAGACATCAAAGGGCCAGCACTGTCGAGGCACAGAAAGTTAGCAGATGTGGCTGTGGATTTCTTGAAGAGCAAGCTGAAGCTTGTGTCGGAGGAGGGGCTGGAGTGGTTGGAAGATTTCATAAGGTTTGCAGAAATAAATGGTTTCATGTGAGGCTCGGCCTCTGTGTTTGAAGTTTTTTCAAGTTTTAATATTTAATAGCTTGTCAAACTTTGGATGGACTTTTAGTATTAGTGGCTTGTTAATTTCGTTATAAGCTGGATGAGGCTCGGCCTCCGACCTTAATTTTCTGTATCAATGCTTTTAGTAGTTCGTTCTTTGATGCTTGCAATGGAACTGTAAATGTTGAAATGATGGAATTTTGTCTCGGCTAGGAATGTTTTTTGTTCAGCTTGGAGTCTAGGATGGACCTTTTATCCCTGCTTAGCAGATGCTTGTATACTTCTATAAAATCAATATAAATACTACCTTGCGTATAAAAAAAATAAAAATATAATACTAAAAATAATTAAAAGTTAGATATTACATGTTGGAAATATTTGTTCTCTTATTATTAATATAAAATTGTTATATACTAGCAATCGTACCTTGGTGTGCAATGGGTACACCAAAGAATTGTGGAAGATCAATTAGGGAATTTTTTTGTTTATTTTTTACATATATTTGTGTAGTATAAATGAGGTCAATTGATAGGCTATTTAGAAAATTATGTTGTTTGTGCAACAAAGATCTCAATGGAGAAATTGATAGCTTCAAATTAAATATGCATCTACTTATAGGGATCTGAACACAACTAAAACAAAACCTTTGAATTAGGAAGATAATAAGGCTCCATTACCAATAGGCTCATGTTATGTTTGCAATAGTAAGAGAGGGAGAGGGATAAATATAGGGGAAGAGAAAGAAGGGGGTAAGGAAATATAGATTGAGAGGAAGTTAAAGATAGAAATAAAGATGGAAATGGAGATGGAGACAGAGGAGAGGGATATGGAGAGGAGGATCTGGGAGATAAAGAGAGAGGAAAAAAGGGATAGATAGAGATGGAAGAGATAAATATATAAAGAGGGGGGAAGAGGGAGAGATAGAAATATAAAGATAGAGATAGGAAGTGATATATAAAGAGTGGTAGAGAGAGGGAAAGATATAGGGGTAGAGAGGGATGGATAGATAATGAGATAGAGATAGAGGAAGATATGTAAGAATTTAAAAATGGATAGATAGAGATAGAGCTAGAGCTAGAGATAGGGAGAGATAAACAAGGAGTGTGTGTGTATGAGTAAGAGAGAGATATGTAGAGAGATAAAGAGGGAGATAGATATGTATAAATAGATAGAGAGGGAGCTAGATGGAGGGAGAGAAATAGAGAGAGGATATCTAAGTAGAGATATATAGAAAGAGGAAGTGATAGGGAGAGGGAGAGAGGAAAAATAGGGATATAAATAAGAGATAGAGAGATAAATATAATTTGAAGAAAGATAGAGAGGGTGTGTGAGAGAGACAAACACAAAGAGAAAGAGATATAAATGTAAAGGGAGAGATGGAAGAAGAGAGGAAGAGGGAGAGGGAGAGATAGAGATAGAAAGAGGGAGACAATGAAAGAGGGGGAGATGGAGAGAGAAATATAAAGGTATAGGAAGTTATATATATAGAGAGGTAGAGAGAGTAGGAGACACAGAGGGAGAGATGGAGTAAGTAAGAGAGAGATAGAGATAATGAGATATAAATATAGAGGAAGAGGGACATATGGGAAGGTATAGAGGGTGAAAAGTGAGAGATAAAGGAGGTGATATAGACAATTAATAGAGGGAGGGAGAAAGATAGAGATAGGAAGGGAGAAACAATGAATGTGTGTGTGTGTGAGTGAAAGAGATATAGAGATGTAGATAGGGAAAGAGAAAAAACCTGTGTGTGTGCGTGTTTTTGAGTGAGAGATATTGAGATATATATAGAAAGGGATATATATATATATATAGATAGATAGATAGATAGATAGAGGCTGGGACATATAGAAAGAGAGTGATGGGGAGAGATGGAGCGAGGGAAAGAGGGAAAGCTATGGGTAGAAATTATGAGAGATGGAGAGATGTATAGTGAGAAAGATAGATGGGAAAGAAATTGAAAGAGATGTAAGGAGAGGTAAGGAGATAGATATAGGGAGATAGATATATAGGAAGATAGAGATGGACATGGAGATGGAAATGGAGAGAGGTTTGAGAGAGAGATAAATAGAGACAAAAGATCAAGGGGATACAAAGAGAGAGAGGGAGATAATGAGAGAGGGAGAGATGGGGGGATAGAAAGATAGAGATAGGAAGTTATATAGAGAGAGGTAGAGAGAGGGAGATGTATAGAGCTTGAGGTAAGGAGAGGTACATATAGAGTGATATGGGAAGATAAAGAGAGAGATCTCTTTATATCTTTGTCTCCCTCTTTATCTTTATATTTTGTATTCTCAATCTCTCTTCCTCACTCTCCCTTATTTCTCTCTATATTTGTCTTCCCTTCTCTCTTCCTCTATCTATCTTTCTCACATTTCTTTTCTCTCTATTTCCCTATATTAAAACATGATTATTTATTACAAGTTGTTTATTTTTAATTTAATATATATTAATATATAAATATTTAAAATAAATTATATTATATTAAATTATCACCTATTTGATTTTTAGTAGACACAAATGCAACTAAATCTCTTCATTCAAATCAATAATTTTTAAATATTAATGAACCAATGATTATTTAGTAAAGAATTGTAGAGTGACATTAAAAAAAATTCTATGAATTAATATTTGGAAGAAAATTTGAAATAAAGATATTAGATCAATACAATTTTGGAGCATTATATCTATTAATCATATTTAAGTGATTTTTATTAATAATATATATATTTTAATTTTAATTTTTGAATAGTTCTAGCCATAATTTTTACCTTATTCTTAATTATAATCTTAGTCCTAATTATGTTGCTTTTAGGATTATAATAATTAATAATAATAGGATTAGAATTATAATTTAATTGATAATTATATTAATTTTAGTTATTTTATTAATGTTTTGAAGTTAATAAAATTTTAAATTTTTTTAAATGTGGCAATGTCAAATAGTTCAAGATTTAATTTAAATTTTTATTTTAATTGTGTAAAATCAAATTCCTAGTAATATTATCTTTCTAATTTATGGATGTGCTTTAATTTAAGTTTTATTTTATTATTTTAATATTGTGAATCCAAATCTCTATAAAAATAGTTAATTAATTTTTGTGATATTTTCTTTAATAAAAAATAATAATTACATACCTAAAAAAAATATCTCTTATAAAAAAAAGTAAAAATAATTATTTATTTTAGAAAGATTTAATGAAATGAAAAATCATTCTAGTTTACCTTGCTTTCTCTACAAATTCTCCAATAACACACATAACTTTTTAACCAATCATATGCACAAGAAATAATTCTTATAATTTGTAGAGTTAAATATTTTACAAGTTGACTTTTCAATATTGAATTTTATTTTAATTTTTTTATAATATTAGTTTTTGATTGGTTGAAAACTAAATTATTAATAACTAGCTAACTAAAAAAAGCAAAACTCATTGCAATAGTACTATGCCAATGGCAAGTACTAATAACATTATTATTATTTAAATGCTAATTGAATCACAATAACACATCTATAATGATATTATCTTTTAATCCCAATAGTTATTGATCTATTTTATTTATTTATTTATTTTTATCATCATATATATAGATATTTTGTTTTACAATACAACAATTTTAATGACATATCTATTACCTCACGAAAGTTTCTATTTACAAGCAATTTGTTTTAATATGTTGATAACTACATTAGTAATAACAACGAAGATCCTGACATTGAGATCACCGAGGAGACTAGTACCCCTCGTAGGTCAAGTAGACTAGTCATCAAGTAAGAAAAAGAGAAGAGTTTTAAGGAGGCCTCAGATTTTGACAATGGGGATGGGAGTGAGAGTAAGAGTAAGGAGGAAAATGATGTGGGGGGAGGAGGCTCTTTCAGTTTCTGCTAGTAGCTTCTCCCATGTTTTTGAAAGTCTTAAAAGGGGTCCTGCCAACATTAGAATTAAGGAGGTCAAGTCTCGGGCCTCGAACATTGCTGAAGGAAAGGCTCCCATGGAGGAAGCTTGTAGTAAACAAGATGTTGTCTGGGAGGAGGTTGACAACCTTAAAAGAAAAGTTGAGAGTTTGGAGAAAAGACTGCAGGATGTTACGTGATTTGTGCTGAAGATAATGCATAGGTCCACCACTACTTTATGTCTGCTGCAAAAGGACAAGTTCATGGACAATGTGGATGAAGAAGCTGTCAACAAGGAACTTCTTAAGTTCCTCATTGAATATTGGGCTACCATAACTTTAGTTAAGCCATGCAGCGGGAGAAAGGATTAGGTTTATGGGGGTTTTGGTTTTTTGACTGGTGCTGGATGAATCAACCTTCGTTTATGTTTTATTTTGCTAAAGACATTGTTAATGTTCTTATGTTTCCTTATGACCGGTATGACCCTTGGTGGTCTGGGGTTAAGACAGTTTTAAATCATGTTTCCATGATGGACATAACTAGTAGTTTTAGTTTTTGTGATAGTTTTTGGGATGTTTTTGATATGATTTGCTTAGGGTGATGGTTTGGTTTTTAGACCTGATGTCACTGTGTTGTGGTTGACCGGTGGTGCCTTGTATTAAAGGGACAACACCCTAATTTTGCTACTTTTTATATAAAAAACAACGGATAATAATTTTGTGAGTGACTATTATTATTATTATTATTAATGGATGTTACCATTAAAATTTTAAATATCAACTATGTATATTAGCCAAAATTAATGCAAACAATTTTGAAAATAAAAAGAACGCTAAAATTATTATTTAAGCACCCAACTAATGAATAGAAATAAAGGTCATAGAATCAAAAGAATTTAAATCCTATTAAACTATTTTTTTCCATGTTTGATTTCTTTTTATGACAAGCCAACTCATGGCTTAATATAGTATACGTTACCGTGCATTGGTGAAATGAAGGGAAGACAACGATTATTTTTTTACTTTTTTTTAATTTTTTACCAACGATTAATTAAATTCACTATGGAGCTAAAATGTGAAGAACATTATTTTCTAATCTATTTGATGCCCCCATTTCCAAGTTCATCTATTACTATTTAGTATTTATTTAGAATTACATTCGAATAATGTAGTTAACTTATTATTTTTTTTATACGCTTATTGCTTGGTATACCTCCTTAAAGAATATAGCGACATTTATACCTATGACCAATTCAATTTGTAATTGGCATCCATCTTCTATGCCAACATAGAAGGCACAATTTTCTTAATTTATTTTTATTAACAATAGGGTCCAATCTAATCCCTGATTAAACACTATGATACGAAGAACATTTAGGGCAGAGTTCAATATTGAAAAAAGTATGAGTAAATAAACCCTAACTTTTGATTTCCTTTGACCTAATTTCGTCTTTGTGACAAAATTGCATAGAAATAGGTAAATGGAGAGGTGGCTGCTACAAATATTGTATGAAGAATGATGAGGGAGGCGGGTTACAACCATGAGAGGAGGGTCACAATGAGGTGGTGGCAACACTTATATTCTCCTCAAAATTTATGCATATATACACATTACAGGATTTGAATTATTTTATTTCCTCTTTTTTTTTTTGTGTTTATGATTTCTTTTACCTTCCTTCGAGCGCTACCATTACTTTCCAAGGGAGCGTGAAATAGGCCCGAATTAGATTAGCAGACTGAGAGAAGTCTCTTTTTTTTTGGTTTATTTCATTTCTTTCTTTAGCACTTGGCTTACTTGTATACATTGATTTACTTATATATATTTATCCACTTCCTTTCACAAAGAAAATGTATTTTCTTAACAAAATGTTACTCTTTATTAAGTAGAGTGCATATCCTTCCAATAGATCACAACGATTGGGGACCTTTATTTGGAGGATCGATTTGTATACATAGATCTGCACGCACCGTATTTGTTTACTTTTATATTAAAGTAGGGAGTAATGTAGTGTAAATTTTTTATCTTCTTAATAAAAGAGTGATCTTTACCTCACTTGTGTGTTTGAGAACTTTGTATTTATTACCCTGTTTCTTTTAATCTAGAAGATGAAAACTGGAAATATAGATGTGACTTAAATCAAACTTGGTTCCTCTACATGCATAAAACGTAGAGAGCTCAATATTTCTATTGACAGGTTAAGATAAACATGCTATAGATTTACCTATTCTTTAATAAGCTATGCTTAATAGATTATTGCAGTCAATTTCTAAGTCCCTAGTGTATTTTCTAAATATGCCCATTAAAGCAACCCATTTATTACTAGAATATTATAATCACTATATTGTTTCCTCATTACATTGCTTGGTAGTTGTAAAATAGGAACTACACTCAACCTATCAAGGTAAATGCGGACCCTAGATTATAGCCTTTTTTTAAATGGGATGAACTCAAGTGCAGACCAGACAAACATATAAAGTTTGATGCCATGTGGGATGGCGCATATATTATCACAAAATGCAAACAACATCGAGATTCACCTCAAAAAGTGTTACTGAGGATCAAAAGTTTGTAGATGTATATAGTAGAGTAGAAGTTTTGCTTTCAATAAGTGCTCATTGCACAGTAGTTTCATTTCAGTTTTGTTTTGTTTTCAATAAGTGCAGATGTTGCATAGTTTTTGACTTTGTCTCAAACAGAGTTATGCTAGTTTCTTTCAGTATTGTTTGCTACTAAGTTACAGAGGTTTTGAGTAAAAAAGGACAAAATAGTGGACTCCATGCCCAATGGATAAGCAAGGCAATTGATCTTATTTTTTAGCAGGCAAACACCCCTGGGAGGTCACGAGAAATGTTACTAATTTTTAGCCTCCAACTCAAATTAGTAAAGTTTTTTAGACATTTGTTTGATGGGGTAGGAAAAATTTGATGTATAAACAATCCAATGAACATCGACTTTCTGAATGGAGGTTTTTTAAACGAATTGATTTATCAGAATTATGCAACAATTTGAGTAAGATTGTTGAACAATCCGAACAAATCAACAAAACATACTTCATTAAGAAAGTAGGCATTCAAAGGATGTTTTTGTGAAGCTAAACTATTTTCTGTAGTTTGTGTTTTGAATATGTTATTGTTTTTTATTAGAAAAAGGAAGGCATTTCTAAAATGAGGTATGTAAAAACTATCATTTCATCATGATTACAAAACATATGCTTCAAATAGTTCCATTTAGTTATTTCATATTATGTACCTAAAAACAAGTCCAAATAAAGATACACAAGTCATTACATGATATGAAATAGCTGATTTATTGAAAGTAGTGTTTATGTAATCCCACACAAGTTGTGGGAGTAACTGTACTATCAGATATAAAATAGCAAGTAATTACAAGGAAAAGAAGAAACTTAAAATCAGATATGGGACTTGTCATTGCCTGGTGAATGATGAATCCCGTTGTTGGAGGTTGTACTAGCATCGTTGAAGTTGTCCAATTATTGCTCCAAGAAAGAAATCTGCAAGAATAGGAGATGTTAGAGCTCGGGGTTCCATACAAATCTCATGCATTTCTAATCAAGAAAATATTTGCTACTTTATAACTAATCAAAAAAGGAAAAATGAACAGCTGAATCCAAGATATCCAAAGGAAAACATAAGAAAGAACATTGAATTTCACTATTTTTATCTAACTTGTTTGTTCACTGTGTAGGTAAAGGTACATGTTTCATTATGGGTCCATCATGTTCAACATTTTAGCATGTGGTGTAAAATGTGGCTCCCATAAGGGTTGACCCCAACATGCCGCCCCTTAACTTCAAGAGGGTTTTTTTGAGAAAGGAAACATATTCACAATGCTTAAAAGAAATATCTCAGCTGAAGGAGTAACACATAAAGTGTCTACAAGAGCCTCAAGCATTGATCATTCATAGCAACCAAGTCAAAGGTGCATGAAGTAGTCCTTTAAATTGGAAAATACAAATGAACAATGGGCTTATCCAGGATGCCTAAGTAGAATGCAGTAGAAACTGAATGAAAATGCATCATTTACATCATGGTTTCATATCATACATTGTTATCATAACATCATACCTGATGTTTTCATCATGTTTAACACATAGTTAGAGAATCTAGGCAGTCAAAGTCATTTTGATTGATGAAGTAGCAGCGAGTACATTATCATGAATGTGATAGTGAACAAGCATACATAGTAGTGCTTTCACACAAGGAACAACTAAAAAAATACCATATTTCCCAAGCACATGAAGCAACCATTGAAATTAGGAAATACAAGTGGACAATGGTCTTTTTCAGAATGCTTAATTGATATGCAAGATTGAATAAATGCTTCATTTACATCATGTTTCAAATTATTTATTGCTTTCATAACACCATCTTTGTTGTTTTCATAATATTGAATTCACATTAATCAAGGGGGCAGTCAAGGTACCTTGTTTCCCAGATAGAAAGGACAACAAACAATGATCATCAATGACAGTCAACAAGATTCCAAGTTACAGTCAAGATCTTTAATGCAAAAGGGATGTGGTTTGTGGCCTAGATATTGAAATATTTGTTCCCATTGTTGATAAAGTTTGTACATTAGCACTATATCCTCTGCCCTAGGAATATCATTATGGGTGAATGTAGTAGGATAATCATTTGTATTGGTGAGTAATTGATATGATAGTTAAAGGATTCCAATAGATCACCTGTGATAATACAAATAATGACAGTCATATTCATCATTGCAAGTGAAGACGCGTTAAATAATATATATCATCATAACCATGTTGAATGCATAAGGGTATCTATACACATCTTCCCACTGGTGAATGGTTCTACACATGTGGGTGAATTTATAACAAAGAAATATCATTCAACATAAAGTGCAGCTATATCACCTATTTAAACTACCCAGGCATTGTCATCTACAACACCATACAAAGATTGAACTCCAACAAATAATGATAAGCCTCTCAACCTCTGTGTGGTGTTTACAAAACTTGGTGTAAGGTAAAGTACAAAACATGGAGAGCTTTCAATAAAGGCATGGAAGCACATCAATATAGGTGCCATTCAAACCAAAAGGGTAGGAAGGTTTTATGTTTACATAGGGAAGATAATTCCTTGTTCTGGATGAGTACAAAATAAATTGCAGTAACAGTGTGAAGCTTTCATCCCTGTGTAAACATATTGTTGCTTCATGGAACGAGGGTACCAAGTATATGAAATATATTGTGATTCCTATTGCAAATACCCACAGTCAACATATGCAGTTATGGTAGTGATCAAGGCATGGAAACATCATAAAATTTCAAAGAAATGCATAGTGTTTTCATTTTATCCATACTATACAATGGCATTGCATCATTTATAAATGATTTTTGAAGCAACATTGTCCTATGGTATAGTTGACCAAGGTGTTTCTTGTTTCAAATGAAATAAGGCTAGAGTTTTGAACCCTTATAGCCATTTAAAGCCATTGAAATATAGTAAGAATCATAAAAACCCAGAATGAAACAATGGAGGCAACAACTTATTAAGGTTTTTGTGCTCTCAACAATTTTCAGGGGCCTTTGTTTTTCCTTGCAAATAAAATGAACCATGTCTTTTTCCATATTTCAAATGCATTATACATAGAAAGGAGTGAAGAATGCAAGGAGCTTCAACAATGCAAATGAATGTAATACCCAAATGGAGAAAAGTATAGTCACGGCCAAAGACAGTCTTTTTTCTCACAAAAGACTAAACCCACATGGGGTTTTGCATAAAATCTCAAATACAGAGTAATGGGGAAGATTCAAGCTCATATAGGCAAGAAGAGTGCTAAAAAAATAAGAGGAATGTGAGATGAGGCCGCGACCTCTAATAAGAAAGCATCTAGAGATTTCCAAGGTGATTTTATAGAATAGAAAGGATGCACATGCATTTATCATTTTTCCTTTCATCAAACTAGTTTAGAGTTTCTTTCAATAGGAAATAAGCAAAAGATGCAGGATTCAAGGAATAGAATCTTACCAAGGTTCTTGAGGTAAAGAAATACATATAAACCCATGACTTTTTCCATTTTTTCCCTCTCAAAAGTGCAAACAAGACTCTCCATGGCGGCCAAAGGTAATGATATCGACAAAGAAGATAAACACAAAAAGATACATCAAAAAACAATGTATGGCCGTGACCTGAAAGCTCAAAAATGGCTTTGAAAGTGGAAATAAAAGCCAATTTTTTGACTAACATTTTCCTTGTTTTCTTATAAAAAATATTCAAAAAATACACTCAAAATCTACAAGAAATGGTGCAAGTCGAGCTCCAAACCCTAGCAGCATGGCGGTGCAACAATTTTCTCTCAAAAAATGCAAAGTGAAAAATGAGGTTTAGATTAGGGTTTGAGTGGCTTTTACTCAAAAGCCCTAATTCGAATGATAGGAATTTTTGCCTATGATTTAATAAAATCGTTTCAAATTATTTCCATGATATTGACTTATTAAGTCAAAGGACCTAATCAACATTAGGGAGCTGTGAGTTTGGGAATGATAATATTACCTTTAATATTATCACTTGACTTTGAAAAAAACAACTATCATTTGATTTTAACATTTTGGCATGTGCTAGTGAAGGAGTCTTTCACTTATTTTTCTTTGCATGATTATAGACAAAGATCAACAATATAATTAAATATTAAATGGATTGTTACCTTAATCTTTAACATGTACTTGGAGAAGGAAGAACAACTACATATTAAATATTAAAATAATCACGTCAATTATCTTTAATATTTAATTATACAGTTACCTTTTCCTAAAAAATCATGCAAGAAAAAAAAGTGGAGTATTACTCAAGCTCAAAAGAAACATGCAAATTCAGAGAAAAGTGATAACTGAAGTGAACTAAGGGTTAGATTATGCAAAGGTGGAGACTTCAGTCTATTTTTAGTCAACTAATCATGCAAAGATTAAATAGAGTAAATGGTGGAGATTCCTAGGACATCACTACAGTTTCACATTAGTTTTGAGGATCTTTTGTTCATGCACAACATGGGAAGGAGTTTGCAACATTCATGGTTTAGTTTACTTCAATTATGGGCCCTCTTTTTGAGGATTTTCTTCTTTGCTCATGAGAGGATATTTTTGAGATATTTTTCACTCTCGGTTGGCTTTTAGTTCCACCTCTTAGCACATTGGAGTTATCAAAATTTGTATTTTTTGAGAAAAGACTTATTCTTTTCTCAGTTCTTGTTTTCTACCTTTGCATTCTACAAAGAGATTATCTTGTAACTCAACTTTTATTTATAGTTTAATATAATACAATAGATTTTACAAGTTATGATAGTTTGTTAGTTGCAGAATTTTCCTTTCATCTTTCAAATATTGTCAAGTTTTCCTTCCAAATTTTAGGTGTCGTCTTTATGCTTGATTTGATAAGAAGTTTATTGTGTTTCAATCTTGATGTTAATGTTATAGCAGCTTCGGTTGATCCTTCCAGCTCTCTTCTTTCGAGAAAGTCTTAAATTGAATTTATAGCCGTTGGCTATTCAATTTACTTTATTGTTTTGTACCTTGGGCCGACATAAAAGAAATTGATGTTTATCTTTTATTAGAAGATATCCAATATTCATAAAGTGGCCGACCTCTTGTGAAGAGGCATGCATTTATCTAGGCCGACATTCTTTATGTTTGACTATGGCCGACATAAGAAGATACAAAGTCATCTTGATAATAAAATCTGTTGAGGCCGACTTTCATCTTATGAATTGTATTTGTGGCCGACCTCATGATATGAAGAGGTGCGACCTCTCCAAATTGAATATAAGAACATTCGTCCATTGTAATGAGAGCAGTCAGTTCGGCCATTCTCACAAGTGCGAATATATATTGTCTGATCAAAGAGTGATCATAAATACAGGGCGAAGCTACAGCTAGTGAATCTGATCATGTGCACTTCAAGTTGGAAAGTCTGATCAAATGCGGATGTATCATCAAGTGTAAATGCTTAAGTGCGAATATACCACACAGTGAAGGGCGAACATCTCTCAGAGTACCTCAATACAGAGCGAACATAGTGCAGTGATGAAGTCTTGGGGAAGACAGTCCGAGCATAAAGGCGAGCTGAGGCAAGATCAAGCAAGTTCGATTTATTCCTTCATTCAAGTGCGAATTCATTCAAGAGCAGATTGCGAATCTCTCTAAGTGCAGATTTAGATTACAAGGAAGAGCAGATTATCATCTGTTATTGCATCTAGAGTAGATGCTGGATATTGGCCTTGTGTTCGGCCTCATTGTAAAGTGAATTATTGCCACTGTTGCATCAAATATAAGAGAGATCTTTGTTGCTGGGTTTTTCTCCCTCAAGAGGAGGGTTTTCCCAGGGTATATACTGTGTTATGTTGTTGATTTTGAATTATTTTACGTGCATTCACATCGATCATAAAATTCAACACTTGAAACCTTTATTTTTTTGTCTCACTCATAAGTGTATGAATGCAATTAAGTTCAGTTTCATAGGTTATGCATTGTGCACATAATTCAAAGTTATCATCTTTGTTGTGAAAACATTGCCTTTCCTTCGAAGAGGATAATTTCATTAAAGCCTTTGTATGAAATATTTATGTGATTGAACTGTTCAGATCTAGTTGTGCAGATAGAATCTTTGAGAGGTCCTTGTGAATTAATTTGCAAGTTTATCATCTTTTAGGTGCATCACCATCATTTTAAGTTTAGTTTTGCATTCCATTAAGTCCTTCTATCCCTTTTCTTGTATAAGTCATTTAGTTTCATTGCAAATCAAAAGGGGAACCAACCCATAATCTAGAGACTCACTTTCATTATGAGCAACCCACAGGCTCAAAGTGTTTCAATATTACATGAGATTGTTGAGTTTTACTTTGCATTGGTGAAATGTAATGCCCATAGCCAAGCAACCCCAAAGGATACATTACATCTAGCATTTATGACACCAATTTTTTTTTTTTACCAACATACATCATAATAATCATATATCACATGATATGAAATTAAACATGAACTACACATAACAAATTCCTCGGGTTTACTTGACTGCATTACTTTTCACAATAACATAATTACATCACATGAAAAATAAGTATACACCAATAATCATAAGATAATATGAACATGATCAACACATTAATCAAGGGTTACAATATTACAATGTCGTTTCCCAACATGAATGGGAAAGATACAATAAAATAGTATGATTCATTTGAAATGAAGAAGTACAAAGCTAATACTGGATCCAACTCTGGTACAACTCAGGAGTCACTGCAAGGTACAATTTCGCACTTCTCCATCGACAACTGGGGACCCAATGGGGTGCATAGCACGTTCCACCCAACCACGTGGACCCGAAGGCCCACCCCCCGTGCTAAGAGATGACAAGAAGGATCCCCAACAATAACCATCATACAGAACAAGGGTACAAGACTTCACAACAAGATCCACAATAACATAAGGCAATCTCCAGCACAAGATATAACCAACACAAGATGTGCCAACATAAGGAATAACCAATAAAGCATCAACATACAAATGCCAACAAGTGCTTCCAGAGGCCCAAAAATAACATAAAGAAAACAAAGCATACATAGTTGTTAAAGGAAGAGTGTCATCGCAATGTTGCATGGGTTACCCTGGCGAATCTTCCTAGGCCCCGGCCCCCAACTTGGGTTACCCTGGTGACCTCTTACGAAACCCGGCCCCACATGCAATCCAATGCGGCATCCATTATCTTTCATAAGGACAAGACAATGATTTTGCCATTCCAGGCCTTCTCAACTCATCTCAAGCCCATACAAGCACTTGAGTCATGAGTGAGGCATTCACTTATATCTTGTTAATGTGTGATTCTATCCAAAACCCCTAATTAAATATTAATGTTTTCACTTGATTAATAAACTTCCAATGAGTTACCCTGAGACCACTTCCGGGTCTCGGCCCCCATTGAAAGCCACTCCCCTTATAAACAACAAAACTCAAAAGACACTATCAGGGTAAGCCCCTTGCACAACATATAAAGCCACATGATAATTTGCATTAAGCAACACATACACCATTCTACACAAAATCTTCATAATGAAACTATTTTCAAGTGCAAGACTAAACCCAATCATTAAATAGATCATATAGCAATAGTTCACAAAGAACCATAAATGAAGGCCAAAATAAAGCAACACCCTTCTTTCCCTTTTCTCTGGAAGACTGATAAATCACTAAATCAAGGGTTTCCCAACAAGGTGACAACAAAGCTTGTTCTCAAAAACAACATCAAACTCCAAGCCAAAAACAACCTCCATAAATAAAATCCATTATGAACTCCAAAACTGCACATAAATGTCAAGAACAAAATAAAAGTGACAACATTACAAAGAGACCTATAGACTTATCCAAAGCTAACATATAAAATTATGTCGCAAAATTAGTCGGGTATCCAAGGGAGCCCTCTATTTCTTCCTCACAAGATACCCATCCACGATTTAACCAACAAACTTACAGTAGATGAACAACATCATGCAAAATCCATCTCAAAACAATACCAAAATCCTACCAACATCCAACAACTGCAAAAGCAAGTCACAACTTGATTCTAATGATCAAACCAATGAGCAATCAATCAAGCAACTATGAAACACTATTTAGAGCACAACACACAATTAAAAACAATCATGGATAACTTCATAAATAGCAATATCATCCACCTTTAATTTATTTATTTTTTACTCTCAAGTTTCAATACCTAACATCTTGATGTGTTAAATCGAGTTTTTGACATTATCAAAGATTCTCTTAAGGTATTATAAAGACTTCCTGACTTGTTCTATGGTTTTCTCGACCTTACACTGTCAATTAGTATATATATATATATACAATGTCATATCTGACATAAGAGTTAAAGATTTCCTATTTCCTCATTTTTTTCAATACTAGAGTTTAGCTTCTCTAACCCATTTCATGGAATATCGACCATCATTGTTTTCTCCAAAGGTAATAACATAAGTGTAACAAAATCATAAGAACAAAATGCTTCTAGACTTTCCTTGACCACTTGGTATTGCTCAAATTCAGATTTCACGTAGAATGACTAGGCATAGTAATCGAGGTATTTCCTCACCAATATAATATCTAAAATAATACTATTTTTCCTTAATACTGAAGATTAGATATTAGGAATCCCTTAGGTTAGCCATCTAAGTGTTTGGTGTTGTGTCTTGCCCAATGCCTCATGGTCACACAACTATAGATCCACTCTAACTATGTATGACACTACTGGAGACACTAGGCCATCTAGAGCACTGTGGACCGACTATACATGCAGAGATGGATGCATTACTTTGGTCAAATATTTTCATGCATAAACATTATGAATTAAATGTTGTCGTATGTCCACCACCCTAACTCACCTATAAGCTGTCATGACTTACAATAAGTTTAAATTGACCTTTCAGTCAAGGACTAAAGTAAGTGGGATTCATGCAATTCATACTCCATACTAAGACAATCGACTCCCATCTTGGGTGGATCTTGTCACTCCTTGCCCTACTTCCAATATTAGTGATTACCCAAACTGAATCATATTTACTATTCTAGGTATATCATGGTTCACCATATCCAAATAGATTATCATATAAGATAGAATCATCTTCATACTATACTAGGCATTCCTTGCCTTGCCTTAGTTAAATAGTGTGAATTTGTCATAAATGATGACTCTTATTACCCTTATGAGCTTAGGTAGTATCTCTACTCTCACTTAAATAGAGGGTAGTTATCATTAAGTGCTCATTTCATCTCTAGTGACTTGGCTGGCATGCAAGTTGCCGCTTATTATAACTTCAATATTAATAAGAATACCCTTATAAATCCACATTAGAACTTTATACAAATTGAGTCATCTTTTAGTTGAGTGCTTTAAGCATTCACATGCTAAGGCCATATCGGCCATAAACACAATCATTATTAATTGACGTATACATGTTGAATAAAGTGCAAGGGTTTCAGCATTGATGGCCTTGAGCCATAGTTCAGTATGTGTTTTCAAGTGTATAGCATGGTCCTTGAGGTCACGAGCTATAAATACAACTTGGAAACCAATTCAAAATAACTTAGTTTTCATAGCCATGAGCTCTTAGCTCAGTTAAGAAATGTAAAGATTAAAAGCTCGGATTAATAGGTTTACATACATGTAACATATCTTCACTCATTCGCAAGCAGAGATATAAAGAATAGACTGATTTAGAATCAGTTAGGGAACTAAAGATAAACATACTGTTAAGGATAATATCGTCTAAAAACCGTCGATGAGTAGAGATAAGCATTGACGCTGTGAAGAGAACTGGCTAATGATGCTTTACATCATGTTCAAGGGCGGCAGTTGTGACAGGTTGCTAATTGTTTCAGGGAGGCTACTTAATTATGTACTCTGCCTCAGTTCAAAATGCTGTAACTGTGACAGGTTGTCAAGTATATTAGAAAATGGATATTGGAATTTGGAAATATAAGCCAACTACATGCATTGATATCATGTTTCCAAGTGTTGCATCTGCTATAGATTGTCGGCTGACATCAAAGAGGTTATTTAAACCTTGCAGCGTTCTATTTTAGAAATCTTTAAGCGTGATAAATTTATCACAAGAATGTGAAGGGTTACTCTAAGCCCTACAACCTTCGATGTACAAATGCTACACTATGTGTGATTCAGATTTAGAATCGAAGTTATTTAATTTATTCATCTAACATGTTATTCGAATCTTGCGCCGTGGTTGCCAATAGTACATGGTCATTAACATAGTTTAATAGGTGATAAGATATGGAAGGCAGTCATCTAGATTTTGATGTTTTATGCGATGTTAGAGTGCACATAAATCACAACAGTTTCACACTTGCAGGTAGACATAAAATTACGATTTCATTATCTCATACCATGGTTACTACCACCTCAATGTCAAAATAATCAGTTTCTGGATTCCTGTTTACAACAGGGGCAGACTATTAATCTGGTATTTCAAAACGGTGACAGCCCATTCGATGAATGGAAAAAATTTCAATTATGGAAACGAAATCCACATTGTCGATGAGTGTACATTTGTTTGAAATCTGACTAAGTCATCATACAGACACTTACATTTATTCCAAAAGAAGAAAGAGAAAATAGACACAGAGGAACCTGTTTAATCTTCTCGAATCTGATATAAATTGTAGCAAGAATTCAGAATAAGCATCAATTCTTTATTCACCCAGAGCACCGATCTTTTCAAAAACCTTTGTCTTCTTTTGAATGGAGACATCGTTCCTGTGGAGAATACTGGTGATGCTAAATTAAGAAAAACTCAAAAAAAAGGTGTTGATCAAAGCTTCAGAAGGGCGTAGCCTCAAGGAAGACTGATTTCCTTGCATGGCGGTTGATCCCAAATCTGGAATTCTTGCCCACTCATAGGAAAAAAACTGCTCTTTCTTCCCCGTGTGTAGGAAAAGAAACTGTAACCATCTCTTTGTAACTCTCTGGAGACCCAAATCATCGGTTCGGTCGCCCCTTTTTACGCCTAAAGGTTAAAGATGTTAGATAAAATATCCTCGCCATCCTAATTTCTTGCCTGAAAAATATCCTTCCACTAAATATTCCATGCACAAAAGTAACTCCTTGTATGCATAAGCAGTTGAACATTAAATGTGCATGATAGAACTGCCTGTGCACGCACTGCATGAGGTGTCCCAGTAGGGTGGTTACAAAATTACTGATATTCTCCAACGAATTTCTATCCCCTAGAATGAATATATATCAAATTATTGTTTTCATTCTTAATTTATTATGCACCACAATCATTATTATTTTTATTTTATTTTTATATATATATAGATATGATTAAAGCAATTATTTAATCAATTCCTTAAATATATATATAAAATCTTGTATTCAATTATCACAATGCCCTTAACGGCTTCATGGTCAAGATGAAGTGCAGGGGGGTATTACATTCTCCCCCCCTTAGACCCGACTTACTCCTGGAAGTCGCATAGTTAAACGTAGCATTCATAATTATAAGAGTCAACAAAATTCAAGCAACCAAATATGAAAACAACCAACGACATGTCTTCACAGGATAAACATTATAATCATGATATCAACACTACAACACAATCCAAAAAGCGGAAAAACAACCAAGACAATTGACAAAACATAAAAACCATACCGACTGGGTTACACAGATGGGGTACATATTCTCGTCGAGGATGATAGAAAAGTTGGGAAACCTTCTTGTCAACTCTCTTTTTCCACATTATTCCCATTGGGTTTCATGAGGCTCGCCCAGTCCTACCAGAGTAGGTGGAATCGAGGCTTACTACCTGCAACCTATATAAAAGCAAACATTGTGTACACCATATATATATATCAAATCAACCTAGTGTAGAGGGAATTGTCGTGTCGTATGCCTCTCATGAATGAGTGATACGACATCGTCCTTCTAACACTCTACAATTAATGATACATCATAAACAATCATTAGTAATAATTACCAATTAGATGCAACAATAGTATTAAATCCACATATTAAACATAACCAATTAATTACCTCCATCATCAAGATTCGAAGCCGACTACCTGAAAATCATAAACTAAGATGGAAACATAACACATTAGCACCAATTAATCATGCTAATTCATCGCCAAAATACACATTTCTGGTTAAACTTCATCATTTCAACATCATGTACTACATTCTATTCATTACTCAATGCAAAATCTCACAATATATGTGTCACATGATTGTAATTTATGGCCTTTTTAGAAATAGAAACATAATTATCACTTCAAAACACACATAATTTCAGATTTAACACACATACACCACATACACACTCAAATTCACTTCACACCAGAGACACCACAAAGCGACTTAAGGGTAACACGAGTTCCAAAATGCATTTCCAGTGGGAAGGATATCGGTGCATTGCGCACTACACCGAGGGTCCTATCCTTTCCATCGGATTTCTGCACCATAGAACCTACATCACCCAGAGATAGACTAAGGCAACCTAGTTCAGACTACACAAACAAACTGACACAACCTTAAGAGTACGAGCAACTAGGTCAACACAATGGGCTCATAGTGCCCCAGTGTATAAACCTGGGACTAGATGTAATGTATCCTTTGGGGTTGCTTGGCGGGGCATTACATGAAATCCCTTATGATAATAGTACCCTACCTTGGTTTTGAGATATGTTGAATAAAGGCCAAATGGGTATATGGAAATGTGTTCACATTTTGAATGCCATTTCTTCCCTGAAAGTTATGCCTGAAAAACCCTGTTTGAAAGGCTACTAGGAGAATGAACACTTGTGAAGCAAAACCCACCAAGTGATGTTTTAGGGTTTCAAATTGGGGTTTTCTGAGGTTTTTTTGGAATAGATTACCCCTACTTTGCATCAAATTGGTATCAGAGCATAGGTTTGATTTGAAGAAGAAAAGTTGAGTTGAAGAAAGAATGAAATGCCTCCAATAGGGAATACTATTGCTAGAGAAGTGAATGAGTTGAAGGAAAAACATGCTAGAGAGATGAGAGAGTTGAAGGAGAGGCTTGCTACCCTAACAAGAGACATGAGTGACCAAGGGGAAGAGGAAAGTTCCCAAGAAGGGTTCGAGGAAGAGATGGATCCTGATGACTTGAGGATGTCAAAAGATCTTTGTGAGTGGTTTTCTGAGTGTCTTTTGATATTGTTTACCCCTTCTTTGCATCAAATAATAAATTTCATTCACCTGTGCTAATTTTTTATCCACTCCAAAATGTACACCCAAACCTCCACTATGTTTCTCTCTCAACAAGTTTTTCCTCATAGAACCTTGAGGTATGCACAATCTTTTTCCTTTAACAACAGATTTTCTTGAATAAAATACTCCAAGCATGGAGTTATATCCACTCCCATTGGATTCTTACATGTTTCCCAAGCTTTAAAATCAACATCCTCTTCATACAACTCTCTGATGGAATCAAAACCAACAACACTTACTTTCATTTCATTCAATAACAAGCACCTTCTACTTAACACATAAACAACTCTATTTGATTTTCCACTTCTATGTTTCAATACAAAAGAATAACTTTGAAGAAATTCAATCCAATTCACATTATTTTGGCTAAGCTTACCTTGACTGTTTATATATTGAAATGCATGATGATTGGTATACAAAACAAACTCCTTTGGAAGCAAGTAATGTCGCCATTTCTTAAGAGCTTGCACAATTGCATAAAACTCTTGATCATACATGGAGTATTACCTTTTTGCTTCATTTAACTTCTCACTGAAATATGCTATTGGTCTTCCCTCTTGACTCAAAACTCCTCAATCGTTGTCCCACTTGCATTAGAATCAACTTGGAACACTTTACAAAAATTTGGAAGTGCTAACACGGGCTGCTCTATCACTTTTTCTTTCAAAATATTAAAACCTCTCTCTGCTACAACTGTCCAAAAAAATATTTTCTATTACCCTTCATTGTCTTTGTAATTGGTGCACATATCCCATTGAAATTTTTGATGAACTTCCTATAAAAACTTGCTAATCCATGGAAGCTTTTTGCTTCAAACATACTCTTTGGTGAAGGTCACTTAACAATTGTTTTCACTTTTTTCAGATCCATTTTCAAACCACTGCTAGAAATTACAAAACCCAAATATACCAATTCCTCTTTCATGAAACTACACTTTTTCAAATTCACCATTAACTTTTCTTCTTTCAGCCTTTGTAAAACAACTCAACATGTTGCAACTGCTCTTCCTTTGTCTTACTAAAAATCAAAATATCATCCAAATATACTATAAAATTTTTACCAAGGTATGGTTTCAGCACTTTGTTCATCAACCTCATGAAGGTACTTGGAACGTTTGTCAAACCAAATGACATCACCATCCATTCATACAATCCATCCTTCATTTTGAAAGAAGCTTTCCACTCATCCCTTTCTCTTATGCGAATTTGAAGGTACACACTCTTCAAATCAATTTTGGTAAAATACGCAGCCCCACTCAAACAATCCATCATATCATCCATTCATGGCAAAGGAAACCAATACTTGACAGTTATCTTATTTATTGCTCTTGAATCCATACACATCTGCTAGTCTGCATCTTTCTTTGGTTCCAACAATGTTGGAACATGTGAACTCAAAATTTCTCTAATCAGCCCCTTGTCAAGCAACTTTTTCACTTGTCTATTTATTTATTTATTCTCTTTGGGTGACATTCACTATGGTGCCTTGTTTGGTAAGCTTGTACTAGGAATCAAATCCATGCAATGACTAATGCTTATCATGGGTGGAAATCCATTAGGCAACTCCATCAAAATTTTTGCATACTCATCCAAAATCTCTTGAATTTCCTTTGGTATTTCATCCTCACTCTTCGCTGCCCCAACTACTGCAAATTTGGAAACTAAAGAAAAACATGCTTTCTCCTTTTTGAATTCTTTCAATTGTTTTTTTTTGGAGACTACGCATACCTTTGGTTTATATTCATCTTCTCCTTCTCTATTCTTCAATGGGTTCAATGCATATTCTTCTCCACCTTTCTTGATTGTATATGTATTCATTTTCCCATCATGAATAGCTTGTCTATCAAATTGCCATGATCTGCCCAAAAGAATATGATAGGAATCTATTGGCATTATATCACACATGAATTCATCTTTGTAGTTTCCAATTTGAAAATTAACCATACATTTCTCATTCTTCAACAATTGATGTTCCTTTTGTAACCACAAAACTTTGTATGGGTTGGGATGTTTGATTCTCTTCAATTTCAGCTTCTTCACCATTTCTTTAGACACTATATTATCAGTGCTATTGTTATCCACAATAAATTTGCAACACTTTCCACTTACTTTACACCTTGTTCTAAAAAAATTTCTCCATTGAATTGGTTTCAGTTTCTCCTTTTCAAGATTCAACAAAATTCTTTGCAACATCAATGATTCTCCATGCTTTGCTTCCTTCCCATTTTTAGCTTGTGCAACATGCACTCTGGACTCTTTTCCCTTTCCAACATCTTGTTGGATTTGTGTACATTCAAATGCCTGATGGCCCACTTCTCCACATTGAAAACATGTGAAATTGAAACCTCTTCTCTACCTCTTCCAAATGACCCTCTTCCACGAGAGTAGTCTCCTCTTCCCTTTCCTTCTTGCATGCTTGCACTCGATGTGCTCGATTTCTCTTGTTTGTTTTGGAAGTCTCTACCATTTTTTGGTGGTCCTCTTCCATGCGAAAAATCTACCTCTACCCCGAGAGCTATTTTGTTGCTTCCTATTGGGATTTTATTCCTCTTTCAAGGAATATTGATGTCTCCTCCTTTCTATACATATTAACCAAACTAATTTCATCTTGGATGGATATCTGCAAACCATTCAAATATCTTGAAACTTGCTCCATATCATCTTCTTCATGAATAGATCTTATGCTTAACTTTTGCTCTAAATTTTGAATTTTTCTAAATAAATTAATTTGGTAGTTTGCTAGTAGAAACTTGGATTTTATTTTCGTCACCATTTGATCCCATGATTTTATTTTTTCCTTTCCCTTTCACTGCTTGTCTTCTTGTAGGTGATCCCACCATAGGGATGCATGCCCCCTCAACTTGGTGCTAGTATACTTCACCTTCTGATCTTCTTCAGTAAATTTTTGTATTCAAAATATTTATCCATTTCACCAATCCAATCCAACAACTCTTCTGTATTTAACTCGCCTATGTAATTTTGTGGATCAAATCATGGCATGGAGTTTATTTTCATGATGGATTTAATAAATCATTCTTCTCTTGGATCAATACTCGACCAGTTCACTTCCTCTTTTCCATGAACAATCTTCTCTTCTTCATCATCACTTAAATCCATTGTAGGGACTCCTCTTCTCTATTCCATTTCCATTGCCTCCATTCATGTTGTGAGACCTCTAATTTCCCCCATTGTGTAATTTCTTATTAATTCCACAATTTTAGGCTCAATGCCTCTAGGTGCTCTAGCTCTACGACCTCATCTTGTATACGATATTTCAATTCTCAACTCGATCAAACCTGCTTTGATACCAAAGAATGCAAATAAAAATTATGAGTTTTATCAAACTAGGATTAATTGTAGCAACTCATCCAGATAAATAAAGAAAATTCACAATGAATTTAATGGATCATAAACAAATTTGAAATCATTTTATTGATTCATGTTTTTTTTATTTTATAGATTTCAAATGACTTAAATAATGGCTGCAATGTCACTTGTTTCCCCTATTGAAAGAAAAATTGGTCTCCACCATATACCACCAGCATTACTCAGCATGCCACACCCTTGTTTGACAAGTACATATATGAAAATCTCAGCCAAGAAGAGGTTGATGCCCTGCTCAACTCCACCTTCAATGTTCTCCCCACACTCTATAGCCACATGCCTTCTCTTTTCTCTATTTTTTTAGCAGAAATTTGCATCACAAAGGAAGGTTGATAAAATCATTTTTCTCCACCATTTTTCTGTTGCTCTCTACCTTCCAACATGGTGCTCGATTCCCTCTCAATTTTGCAATCTATTTTTCCCAACTCTTCACCTTCTACAATGATAAAGTTCATGAGTTTTATTTTTTTCATTTTTTTGTTTTAGATAAAGCATCCAAAATCTACCTTTTACCATGCCCAAGAAAACAAAATAGAGATGCTTAGATACATTTAATCTTTCCCTTTCAAATTAATCTCCAGTGTTGGTATTGTTTGGGCATCATTAAAATAACTTTTAGAATGTCATGAGGCATGAAGAAGATACGATTAAATTCAAACACTACAAAAAAATTTCAAACAAAAAAAGAAGAAAAACAAAATCATGCAGATTCAGAGATACTCGGATGCTCTAAAATCATTGTCTATCTACTAGCCAACAAATATTATTATTATTGTTGTCACCTAATAATGCACCCTTTCTAAGTTACAAAACTTAGCTTACTAGTGAAACATGGGATATTTCCCTTGATTTTGGGCTCAATATGTGGGAGTTAACCTCCAAAGCAAGCTAGTTCTCATGGTTCTATCACCTAAACTAAGCTACCTATTGCTGCTTGTGAGAAAAGAGATAAATGATAACATAAAAATGAAACCTAAACTCTAAAAGGTGATGCATTGAATGATTATTTCAAACCTACACTACTATTTGGAACTTACACTATGACCAAAATGAACAAGTTGCTTCAGCACAACTCATGTTTCTGCATGCTTACACATAAGTATTTCATAGGAAAGATGGGGTATTTTTCAATTATAAAGTGAAAAAAACAACTATCTTCACAATTAGAAGTTGTTGAAAACTATTATCATAACCTATCACCTGCATAAGGCATATATATTTCTACAAAAAGGTTCTTAAAGAATGAGACATACATTGAGGATTCATATCAAATCACAAAAAATACATCTATCATTCATACATGCACACAAAAAGAAGATTGGAGAAGGTAAATTACTTGTCTTTTATTGATCAAAAGAAGTGTTTACATAGTTGTATAAGTCTGAAAATGAGTTACAATCTACTACTCCAACAATGAAAGAACTCCAAAATTTACAATACAATTCTTAGAGAGAAAATAACTAGTGAAAAAGCTACCTAAGGCCTGCCTTTATGTTGTTCAACAACTTACAAAAGAATAGGAACATGTGTTGAGGAAGTCTTCACTCCATCTTGCTAAGTCAATCTCCTTTGGGTCATCCAAAACAAATATGCATACTTTTTAGCCCCTTAAACTGCTCCAAAAGGTTGTTTAAGTGGTGAAAAAATCTTTCCTTGACCTCTTATATCAGTGAGGAACCTTAAAAATCTCCTATATGCTCTCAAATTGCTTCAAACTTCCCCTAGATGCTCTCAACCTGCTGGACAACTCATGAACGAGGTTATGTATGCTCATTGAACTCCCAATTGTTGGAGACTTCTTCAAAACTGCTAATAAGACATGTGATCTTATGTAAATGTTGCCCTTGGATTGTATTTGACTGAAAGCCATTTCCTTTATCTCTTATTATTTTCCTTTTATGTGAAGATCACTCTGGCACCATGAATATAAATTGATCTTTTATCATGGTTGCTTCTATCACTTTATAATCCCTGACATCTTCAAGAATGTGGCTATCTCTCCAATGAACTGCCAATCATTGTCATGAGGACTATCCTCAATCTGCATTGTTGCTCTCCTATTGCTTGAATGTCCTTTTTACTATCTTTGACCCCTCATGACTATACTTGTCCATGTGACATTTTACTAGTCCAGTGTCATGGAATGAAACCTTTGTGATGGCCATTACATTGGCCTTTATGTTTGACTGTCCTCTTTATAACTGTCATCTTCAAGCAACCCTTACTTGGCACTATCCATCACACCACTCATGAGGTGTATGAATCACAAGGCTCCGTCACTGCATTATCACTACATGAACTAAAAATAGGTCTAATAGAATCAAGCCACATCGAACAATTGAGACTCTCCTCCTAAAGAATTGATATTTGTTATCTCATCTTCTTGTCAGAACGCATATTGACTGTCTAGTAGGTTGAAACTATGACCATCCTTCCTAGAACATCCCATGTGCCTTGGTACTTATTGTGAGTCATCAAATTGTTGTTGTTACCACAGGCTATCCTCTATAGTAATGTATTGTTATGCCATATCTGAGTCCTTCCCCTTTATGATTTCTTTCCACATTTCTCTGCTCATAGTAAACCTTTTGAATGACCTCTCTTATTTGCTATTATCTATTGCTAATAATTTTTGTGGTAAGATTAAGAATGACACATTTAAGATGCATATGCTCCTAGAAAGGTAAAAAATTGATAAATTTAGCACTTTTTTGGGGTAAATGTCCTTCAAAATTACTTGAGGGAGGCCAATCCTTTAGCTTCAACATTTCATGCCACTGATTCCTACTGCATGGAAGCTTTGCTTATTGCATCACCCATGAAGCTGCTTACAACCTATTTTTAGATGATAAATAAATGACTCTTAGAACCATATTTCTCATATTATGATTCTTCTTCATAAGATTCATCACTTGATCTTAAATGCAACATGAACTATTTCAAAGGTGATTGTGTTCTTATCATATGAACCTAACTTTGAAATCTACCTTTCCTCAACCTTGGAGCATTTTCAATTGAAGTCTCCAACATTGTTGCACTCTTTAAAACCTTGTGGCATGAGATTTCATCTTGCTTCATGATGGTCAATAATTTTCTTTACCTTTGCAAAATTTTCCCCTTCAAGAATGTGGCTTTCTCAAGAATGGTTGCTTTTGTCACTTTACAACCCTGTCATCTTCAAGAATGTGGCTAACTCTCCAATGAACTATCAATCATTGTCATGAGGATTTTCCTCAATCTACATTGCTTCCCTCCTGCTACTTGACTATCATTTTTACTGTATTTGAACCCTCATGACTATACTTTGGCCATGTGACATTTTACTAGGCCAATGTCATGGAATGAAACCTTTGTGACATCTGGCCATTGCATTGTCCTTTGTGTTTGACTATGCTCTAAGTTATAATTGTCATCTTCAAGAATCCCTTACTTGGAGCTATCCATCACACCACTTATGAGGAGTATGAATCACAAGGCTCCATCATTGTATTATCACTATATGACTTGAAAACAAGTCTGATAGAATCAAGCCACACCAAAAAATTGAGACTCTCCTCATAAAGCATCGATATTTGCTATCTCAAATACTTGCTACAATATCATGGCATGCATGAATCCTCATAGATGTATCATCAAAAAATCTAAATCCTACTCATTTTTTCCTTAACATTGAAATGTAATGGTGCATCAATCTCTTCTCCTCTAGAATCCATACCCATACTTTCAGAAATATCCAATGTTACTTCTTCAGTCACAACGTGAGTGGGTATTACTTCTTGAGTAGCAACATCATGAAAGTTATGTTTTTGCATCCTTAGTAATTCCATGATTATCATATGCAATTTTGGTTGTCAAATCATTATTTGATAACATTGTTGTTACTCAAGATATGGCTAGTAAAAATGGACTATGTCTACCAAACTGTGCATTGTCTCTTCAATAAAGGGTTATCACTTATCACCATCACTCCAAAGCTATGGCTTCCTTTCCCTTTAATGGGAAACCTTCTAAACTCTATCTTTTTCATTATGGAGCTATCATATTTCATTATTCTAATAGTCACTATCTTGCAATTCAAGAAAAATTTCTTCATGCTTGTTGTCTAATACATAACAATCTTTCATAGGCTATCTCTTTTGAAAAAATGCTTAATGTTCCCATGTAAATAGACTGTGACTGTAATCATGTTATGGAATTTTTTTTTTAATCTATCACTTTGCTATCATATTGTTGTCATCTTCTTGTCAGAAGGCATATTGACTGTCTAGTAGGTTGAAACTATGACCATCCTTCCTAGAACATCACCATTTGAGACATTATATTGAACATCCCATGTTCCTTGGTACTTATTGTGAGCCATCAAATTTTTGTTGTTGCCACATGCTATCCTCTATAGTAATGTACTATTATGACATATCTGAGTCCTTCCCCTTTATGATTTCTTTCCACATTTCTCTACTCATAGTAAACCTTTTGAAACCTCTCTTATTTGCTATTATCTATTGCTAAGAATTTTTGTGGTAAGATTAAGAATGACACATTTAAGATGCGTATACTCCTAGAAAGGTAAAGCATTGATAAATTTAGCACTTTGTTGGGGTAAATGTACTTCAAAATGACTTGAGGGAGGCCAATCCTTTAGCTTCAACATTTTAGGCCATTGATTCCTGCTGCATGGAAGTTTTTCTTATTGCATCACCCATGAAGTTGCTTACAACCTATTTTTAGATGACAAATAAATGGCTCTTAGCACCATATTTCTCATATTATGATTATTCTTCAGAAGATTCATCACTTGATCTTGAATGCAATAGGAACTATTTCAAAGGTGATTGTGTTCCTATCATATGAGCTTAACTTTGAAATCTACCTTTCCTCAACCTTGGTGCATTTTCAATTGAAGTCTCCAGCACTGTTGCACTCTTTAAAACCCTGTGGCATGAGATTTCATCTTGCTTCATGATGGTCAATAATTTTCTTTACCTTTGCAAAATTTGCCTCTTCAATATTAAGTGACTTTCCTCCATTCTTATCATTGATTATAATGATCATATTCTTATGGCTGGTGGTCTTGTCCTGGATTCATCAAACCCTCATAACCCTGATAGTAACCTTTTGGCAGCATAAAGATTTGATAGAATCAAGCAACAATGAGTCCATGAATGTCACCATTAAATATTCAACTATTGGAAAAGCCTCTATCATTCCTATCGTGTCACATTCACACCAAGATTAAAACCCCTTTGAATTGTTTCAGCACTATCATGACGTGGAGGGTCAACATATCAACAATAACATAAATAAAAGTAGTCCTATGTGTTAATATTCATGTGGTGCATGAGATGACTATATTCAGTGCTATTCTTTTCCATATAGAGCTTGATTTTCCTTACATATCAAAACTGTCCTGGACTGTATTCTTGTGCTGTCATTTAACTTTTCCGTAGTAACTTTACTTAGCAACAACCCCTAAGTTTGTATTCTCATACCTCTTCCTCTAGACAAATTTCAGAGAAAGCACCCATAATGGGCCGGATATAATTTCTTACAAATATTGCCAGTGTTGAATGATCAAATCTGCATACCTTTTGTTGTATGATACTCATGAGTTTTAATCTCTTTGTTCTCTATGTTCAAGGCTTATTCTATTCCCGGATAAGCATATTGTCCTCTAGATTTTTCTATAACCCCCGAAAAATGCCTTATAGATCTGAAACATGATTCATCTTCAATCTATTTCTGCTTGCTTGATTTTATTAACTTAACAAACATTAATAAGATTTTACATGGAGCAAGGGTTTCAACAGCATGAACATACCTTCTTGCTTCAAGGAAAGTCACGTGTACATGTATGCCTTTGCATGACTGACAAGTATCTCAAGGAACTGTAAGACCATTTCAACTCCCTCTCCTTCAAAATAAATATGCTTCCATGTCTAACTGCGTTATGCCAATGCCATCAAAGATCAAAAACTGAAACAATAAAGGAAACCACGTTTCATGCTTTTGCATAGGAGAGATCAAGACTTTTGATATTCGTCCAACTGTTTTCATGAGAAATGTGGTCTCATAACTGTTCTAGCCGCCATAGTAGCCTGCAGAAACTCTTGGAGTGAACTGAATCAACCCAACCAAAACCCTAAACAAGTGGACTTGTTTGGATGCAACTCAAACTTTTCCCAAAACAATCTCCCTCCAAACATTGAATGCACGTGGAAAAGACAAGGTCAATAGTATTTTAACACTATTAATGATTTTAGCAAACTAAGACCTTTCTTAAATAAAAATATGATTTAATTAAGCATTTTCCCTTCTAAATGTTTCTAACATCCCAAAATCAAGAATAGCTAACTATTATAACTATTTATACCATTGGTTAAAATAGGTTAACAATTACAATACTACGAAGACTTGCCACTATATGGTACTAGTGTTTACATAAATATTAATTAATTTTTACTAAAAAATTAAGATTCTTTAGTGGAAAGAATTTAAAAGTTCATGAAACCCTTACATTGAAATGGGCCCCTAATTTACCTTATCAATAGTCACTTAGAACCTTTGAAATCCCCTCCAGTAGGACTATATCTTAAGTTGATATAACAAAGAGGTAGATATTCCTGTGATGAACTCTGAGTGAAAAAAATTCAATTTTAAGCACTAAAATTAGGGTAGACAAGAGAGTTTCAGGTGGGAGATGGCTTAGATTTCTACTAGTTTATTATCTTATTTTGAAAATTCTTATTTTCAAACCTTTGTTCAATTCGTAGGTTTTTAAGATGGTCAGTGAAGAACATGGAGCTAGAGAACAATCCCATGCTTCACAAGAGTTGGAAAATAAGGTATTTTTTTATAGCATTAGTTTATTTTACACTCTTGCTAGTGTTTGTTCTAATTATCTTATTAGTGTCCCTGATTAACATTACAACAACAACCCTTGGAAAATGAATTATAAGTTATTTATTGCTTGTTGGAAAATTTATTTCATAATTTTCTGTAATTCAAGGAAGCCAAAATTCATATGAGTACTAAGAGTGCCAATCACCTTTAACATTAGGATTCATAAATATAGTTATTAAAAATGATAAGAGATCTTGACAGTTTGTAGAGTACTTTTTTCAATTTATCATGCAAACAAATTTGATTTGGTTGACTGGGTAAAGTATATAATTTTTTTCTTTCATTTGGCAACAAGGGTTTAAGACTTTTAGACAATTTTGCTCAGTGCAATCGCTAAATTTAATAGATAATGCCAAATATTTTGCTTCTGGAAATAGAACATTGCATACTTTGTTTTTTGTGCTAAGGGCCTTGTTGGTTTAAACTAGAAAACAAGAGTGTATCTATATATAATGGTTTGACTTTATCTAATGTTCTATTGACTTACTGCAGTTAGTGATGGTATTGAAAAAGTTTCTTTCTTGCTTTTTGCGATTTTGGCTGGTAGGATAATGAGGAAGAAGACAAAGTTTTCATTGATCAAGATGATGAATTGGAAGAGATTAGCATTGACGAGGAAGGTAAGTTTTCAATGTATTCACACTCCTTTCATAGTAATGCAATAGATGAAGTATTTGAAGCTTTCGTGTTGCCACTTTGCACAAGGAAATGAAATAAGATAAAATTGATATAATATTTTGTAAGCATTTTTATCCTAGATAATATTAAATAAAGTTGATTTAGTGTAAATTTTAAGTTTCTTCACCAACATAATGTTTCAAAGATACTTTTATTATATTTTTTAAATTTTTTTAATTAGTAAGGCAATATTTGTGTTTAATTTGAATTGTGAACAAATGCAAATCTTCCATATGTTGACAAGGAAGTTGATAGTGTGAAAAAATGTAATGAAGAAGGTGAGTTAGAGAGGTCCTTATGAGTATACTTTCTTGTTTTTTGGATCTTATTTTATTTGGTGACCTTTAAACGATAATTCTTATTTTGATTACATTTTTTTTCTTATACTTAGATTTCTATTGTTTTTACTTCTTTTGCTCTATTTCCTTTTCAATTGTTTACTTGCATTGACACATGTATCTATATAAGTTCTCTTCAATATTTAGATATTATTGGGGGGTTACTATAATTAATGTTTAACCTCCAAATAAATTATCTTGACAAGTTATTTAGTTTGTCCAAAAAATCTCATTGATTTTAGTATTGAATTAGTCACTACTAGTACTACATCACCTTCTTCGTTTTATTATTTCTCATTATCACCTTCCTCGTTAACATCTGGATGATCTACATTCATTCATGATTCAAATTAAACACAAATATTCCCTTACTAATTCAAAAATAAAAACTTTATAATGAAAATATATTTGAAAGATTATGTTGATGAAGAAACTTAAAATTTACATTAAATCAACTTTACTTAATATTATCCAAGAAAAAAATGCTTACAAAATATTATATCAATTTTATCTTATTTCATTTCCCTTTGCAAAGTGGCAACACGAAAGATTCAAATACTTCATCTGATGCATTGCTATGAAAGGAGTGTGAATACATTGAAAACTTACCTTCCTCGTCAATGTCAATCTCTTCTGATACATCATCTTGATCAATGAAAACTTCATCTTCTTCCTCATTATCCTACCAACAAAATCGCAAAAATAAAGAAAGAGAAACTTTTTCAATACCACAAGTAACCATAGTAAGTCAAAGAGACATTAGATAAAGTCAAACCATTATATATAGATACACTCTTGTTTTCTAGTTTAAACCAACAAGGCCCTTAGCATAGAAAACAAAGTATGCAATGTTCTCCTACCAGGAGCAAGATATTTGACATTATTTATTAAATTTGGCAATTGCATTTATTAAACTTTTCTAAACATCTTAAACCCTTACTCCCAAATGAAAGAAAAAATTTATATGCTTTACCCAATTAACCAGATGAAATTTATTTGCATGATAAATCGAAACAAGTACTCTACAAACTATGAAGATCTCTTATCATTTTTAATAGCTATATTTTTGAATCTGAATATTAAAGTTGATTGGTGCTCTTAATACTCATATAAATTATGGTTTTCGTGAATTGTCGAAAATTGTAAAATAAATTTTCCAACAAGCAGTAAATAACTTATAATTCATTGTCCAAGGGTTGTTGGTGTAATGGTAATTAGGGGCACCAATAAGACAATTAGAACGCAAACTAACAAGAGTGTAAAATAAACTAATGCTATAAAAATCACCTTATTTTCCAACTCTTGTGAAGCATCAGATTTTTCTCCAACTTTGTGTTCTTCATTAGCCATCTTAAAAGCCTATGAACTGAACAAAGGTTTGAAAATAAGATAATAAACTTGTAGAAATCTAAGCATTCTCTCATCTAAAACTCTCTTGTCTACCTAGATTTTAGTGCTTCAAATTAACTATTTTTTGGTCAGAGTTGCTCGCAAGAATATCTACCTCTGTGTTATATCAACTTAAGCTATGGTCGTATGGGAGGGGCTTTCAAAAGTTCTAAGTGACTGTTGGTAAAGAAAATTAGCAGCCCCTTTAAAAGTAAAGGTTTCATGAATTTTTAAATTCTTCCCAGTAAATAATCTTAATTTTTAATAAAAAGTAATTAATAAATGTAAACACTAGTGTCATATAGTGGCAAGTACTTGTCTTTGTAGTATTGTAATAATAATATTTGTTGGCTAGTAGATGGACGAACAAAGGAGAGTAGTTGGATATGTCCACGCCCCTCCCTAAACACATCTACCTAATGAAAATGAATTTTTATTATTTAGGTCTAGATTATTACTATTTATTTAGTTCTTTATATTTAAATTTTATTTTGATTTAGATTTAAATGACATTATTGTTAATTTAATTGTAAGTCTTGGTTTGTATATTTTTATATATTATAAGTTTTTATATCAACTTAAATAATTATTTATTTAGCAACGATGTGTCTCTATTGCTTTTAAAGTAATGAAAATCTCTTCTAATAATTAAGAAAATTTGTGTTCAATGGTTGTATATTAATCCAATACTGTATTTGTATGTCATGCCCATAATTTTATGCTAAAAAACCCAACAATTTTTTTTTAAAACCTAGTAAGCTTAACTAACACTCTTAAGTTTTAAACCTATTAAGTAAACACTCTTTAAGTGTTTGAGGTGTATGATATAAGCATCGGTAAATTTATGAATAATTTTATTTGGGAATTAAGAGTTACCCCTTTATGAGATTAAAACATTCAAATAAGAAATAAAAAGAATAATAATAACAAAAAAAAAATATTACTAGTTCGAATGACTAAACCATTATATACCTATATTAAATTAGTACATGTATGATTTTATATATATTGCATATTTGTATATTCTTCTAATATATTTATATATGCATGTGAAATATCTATCCTATAACTATAGATTCTCAAGCTATAAATAACTCATACAATTTTTATTCTTATAACAAAAATTAACATGTTTCGCCTTGGCTCGCCCCACCAATACCCCAACTCGACAAAAAATAAGCCCGAGGCAAGGTTTGGTGGGAATCGCTAGGCCTTGGTTGGAGATACCTCCTGAACAACCAAAAACAAACAAAAAGAAAACAAAAATTAACATGTTCACAAAATCATTATGAATTTTCTAATTATAAATTTAAATTACAACCTTATTAAAATATATAATAATAATCTCACTTAATTTGCTTATCTACTAAACGAACCCATAATTGGATATATATATCCAAATTACTACCGTCATAATAAGAACATAGATGAAGTTAAATATTTACTTTGAACCCTTTTAAATGGCCATATACGGTTAAAAAGTTATTACCCACATTAAACTACCACTGTCGAGACATAATTAATGGTGTATGGTTTTACCCTTTCCTCTTAGAGGAGGGGGGATTGAGGTCTACTATGGTTTACAGTTATCACTCATCTGCTGCTTGCATTACTACTCAACAACGTGCATGTTTTTTCTCATATATAGGTTCACTGTACTGCATAAAAATTATTTTTGTTTCTTTGTAAAATATATATATATATATATATATATGTTTCGAGTTTAAATTTGTGTTTTTTTTTTCTTTTTTTGTAGGGTTATTAATAATTTAGTTTTCAACCAATCAAAAACATTATTTAAAAAAAATTAAAATAAAATTTAATTTTGTAAAGTCAATTTGTAAAATATTTAACTTTAAAAATTATAAAAATTATTTCTTCTACATATGATTGGTTAATCAAGGTAATATATTAATTTATATTATATATTTATATTAATATATATTACATAGGCTATTTTATTTTGTAGGTTCTTTAATATATGTATTAATATATTTTATATAAATTGTTATAATTTTATCTATTTATATTAATATATATTATAGATTAAATTATTATGATTTTATCTATTTATCTTAATACATATTATAGGTTAAATATATATTATAACCTTTTGCATTTTAATCATCTATTTTTTAATTTTTATTGAATCATTTATTTATTTTTCCAATTTATATTTTATATATAATCTCATATTTTTTCTTTTTTCTTTGGTTAAATTTTTATTGTTTTAAGGTGTAGTATATTTTTTTGGTAGTTGTTCCTTAATAATTTTGTTATATAATTCATCTTTATAATCCTCTTAGATTTATTTATTCATTATTTGAAATATTTAACTTTATCTTTTTTTTATCCATTTATTTTATACCATATTACTATATTATTCATTTTTTTGTTATGTTTTCATCATTTCTTTTCCTAGTTTCACTTTTACTTCATTTTCTAATCTCCTCACTCTCTACCCTCTCCCATCACTTAAATCTTCTTAAGGGCATTTCTACAATCATATTCTTCATTACCATCTTCAGGCTATGATAAATCATTGAGTGTGGTTCAAAACGTCGATTCAAAATAGCATACATAGTTTAATCCAAAAGTGTTTACTCTATCATTCATGTCTTTGCAAAATCATATCATCTATAATCATTGGTTCGTTAATATTTAACAATTATTGATTTGAATGAAGAGATTTAGTTGCACTTGTGTCTACTACGAATAAAATTTAACCCTAATAATAAATTTTGAACCATTATCTTAATCCTAGACCTATCTCTAACCCTAACTATGGTCGTAACACTATAAAGGCAAGTACTAGCCACTACATAGCACTTGTTTATTCTTAGCTATAATTTCTACATTTGCAAACCTGTGAATTCTTTCTTATAAATATTGTAGCTCTGATCATTTTCTTTTTAAACACAACTTTGAGAGAAAATTTTCCTTTATTAATGAGGGGAATTATTTTTGTTTTTATTTATATAAATTTGGGACAGGGAGTATACTGTCGTAGTCTCCATTCAGGAGGGGCTCCCTAGCTCCACCCCTCTTTTCATTTTTAAATTAAAACTTTATATATATATAATATGTAATACATATATTATATAAAATAAAATAAAATATATAAAAAGTTATGTATAAAATGAATATAAAATCAACAAATTATATTTTAATTAAATATATAACATACACATATATGTTAATCAATGATATTCTTCTGTATTTTTTTTTGAAAAATAAATGTAGGTCTAAAAAAATAGATTTATAAGAATTTAAATAAATCTATCTTAAGATTTTGGTGAGTCCTTTTGTTCAACATAAAAAAAATGGTTCAACTTTCATAATAATAATTTTATATCATGAACAAATATTTATAATAAAACATATAATGGGTCTATGCTTACTCATTCATTTTTTTTATATATAGCAAATTTTTCCATTACTTACACTCTTCTTCATTAAGCTACAAAACCATCATATTGCTTCAATCTCTAATAAAAAAGAAGTTAAATACACTTTTATATATAAATTTGAAACATCATTTTACTCATCACATTTTTTTTCTATAAACACACACTTCAACAATTTCCGTTAAAGATAAAATACAAGAGCCCATCATTTTCATTATCAGTAAAACAACAAAAAAATTATTGTATCAAATTTGCCATGATTCTTAAAAAAATATTTTCTAACCTGGTGTGGCTATTACTAACTATAGTTAGTAATGATGGCAGGAGTTCTTATTCAAATAACTAGTCATTGGGCGGGATGAGTGTGGGGAAGGATTTTCCATGTGTCACATACGTCTTGTTTTGGTTCGCCGATGGGACTAGCCATTTTAATCTTAGTGACCGATGGGGTCATTATTTTTTGAATCCCTTCGAAGTTCATGATGATCTTTTCAGATTGGAGGATTTGGTTCAATTTTTTGAGTTGTCTGGATCTTTCTCTGATATCATTTCTCTCCGTTTCATGGACTTCTCGCACGAGGAAACTGCTAGGCCTGCACTAGCGATGGGACAGAGCATTTATTATCAACTTTTTTAGTTTTACAAGTTACCCTTTATCGACCATTTCTATGTGGTGTTTTCTACTCTTGGTTTTCTCTGTATCTGACCGACTATTTTTCCTTCTGGCATTGTTCTGGTTTTTCGTGGTGAGTGTGTTGGAGCTATGGGTAGGGACCAGGTGCATGTGGAGCTTGATAAGTGCGCTGATTGGAAATTAGACAACACTGTTGGGCATATATGCAAGGAAGGTGGTATCTCCCAGTATTTGGAATTTATGACTGGTCATGACGAGGGTCTATCCAAGCAATTCATGACCTCTTGGAAGAACAAAAGGGTCACTATTGGTAGCATCTCCTTTGATATTGATGAAGAGGTCATTTCCAGGGTTATGGGCCTCACTTTGGATGGACGCCCTTGGAAGAAAACCACCAAAGTTTCTAATCAGACCAATCTCAATCTATTCTTTCGGGGCAATGAGAAACTAGTCAAGTTATGAGGAGGGTATGACCGTGAGGTGCTTCCTGAGCCGTGGGACAAAGTTTGCATGATGGTGATGAAATACTTCACCCTTGAAGGAAGGTACAGTGTATATTACTACTACCATTTCAATTTTCTCAATCACCTTAGGAATCGCCATAACATTTCCTTCTCGCTTTTTCTCATGCATTCCCTTGAGAATATTGTGCTTGATGTAGTTGAAGCCATGAATTCAAATAAAAACTTCACCATCCTTCACCAAGGTCTCATTTCTATGCTTTACCATTTCCATTCATCCCTTTTCCCTTAGCCCATTACTGTTGTTGATGCTTCCCAACCCACCTTTATTGAAGAGGCTCTAGTTTCTTCTGCCCCCCCGTCGGCTAGCATTATGGACACCCCTGGCCCAAGCAAGAAGAAATGTATCAAAAACCTTGCCTTGAAGGTTTCTTTGCAAGACACCTCCCCCTCTCTGGGGCCCGTTGTGGAGAGCAAAGAGAAAAAATGCACAACCCCCACCCCGAGATGTAAGGCCAAAGCCTCCAAGAAGACTAAATTTTGGCTATGCCAAATCAACTCTGACATTGAGATTACTGGGGAGAATAATACCCCTCGCTGGTCTAATAGACTGGTTACCAAGCAAGAAAAAGGGAAGAGTTTTAAGGAGGGTTCGGATTCTAGCAATGGGGAAGGGAGTGAGAGTAGGAGTAAGGAGGAAAAGGGTGTGGGGGAAGTGGTTGTCTCGGCTTCTGCTAGTAGCTCCTCCCATGTCTCTGAAAGCCTTAAAAGGGGCCTTTCCAGTATTAAAATTAAGGAGGTCAAATCTCGTGCCTCTGAAATTGCAAAGGGTAAGGATCCCATGGAGGAATCCCATAATAAATAGGATTTTTTCTGGGAGGAGGTGGACACTCTGAAGAACAAAATTGAGAACTTGGAAAAAAGACTACGGGATGTTACTTGCTTTGCCTTGAATATTATGCACAGGTCTGTCACTACATTATGTTTTCTATAGAAGGACAAGTTTGCGAATGATGTGGAGGAAGATCTTGTCAACAAGGAACTACTAAGGTTCCTCTCTGAAGACTGGGCTACCATAACTCTTGTTAAGCCATGCAGTGGGAAGAAAGATTAGTTTTTGGTGGGGTTTGGTTTTTTGGCTGGGGTTGGCTTAAGCAACCTTCATTTATATTTTATTTTGCTAAAGACATTGGTATTACGCTTATTCTCCTCTATGACTGGTATGACCCTTGGTGGTCTATATCTTTGGTGGCTTTAAATCATGCTATCATGATGGACATATCTAGTAGCTTTAGTTTGGTTGTTTGTCTTTTGAGTTGTTTTTTATATGATCTGCTTAGGGTGATGGTTTGGTTTTTTGTCATGTTGTCACTTTGTTCTTAGTGTTTATTTGTTGTGTATGGTCTTTGCTACCTTCTTTTAACATGACAACACCCTTGTTTTGCTGATTTTATATCAAAAACAACAAGAAGCGAATTCCACACTTTTTTTCGTTTCAACATTTATAAAGAATGTCAACCAAAAAATAAAAGCTTGCTCTCCACCCAACCGAATTGACATTATGAAGCCTCTTTGGCTCTAACCATACCCCCAAGCAAGAAAATTAAATTAGACCCAATATGATGGGGTCTCGACATGCATCTCAAAGAGATTTAGAAAAATATATCATAAAATCACATTATTTCAAAGAAAACAACTCCCAACCTTATTTTCTTTTCAAGCACAAATAGATAAGTAGGTAACAACATAAAATGAAATAAATCAATGCTTCTAAGGAGAAGAAGACTTATCTCACTACATAGTTGGTAGGGATGAGTCTCATTTCCTTCTCATAATCTAAGCTTGAATCTTCAACTCCCATATGCAAGATTTTCCTTTTTTTTCCTTCCTTCTCACAACTCTCCCTTTCATCTTTTCAACACTTAACCAAGAAAAATTCTCCAAAAGGAGAAGTGGGTAACAACCCTATTTTCCTTTTTCAATCCAATATATGAAAATCCAACTTGAATCCTCCTAAATGAAGGAGTGATACTTGTCACTCTCTCACTCAATCCTCAAGCACAATCTCCCACAAGTGCTCACACATGTGTGAAAAAATTTGGGAAGAGGGGAAAGAAAGGAGTGTACTTCATTCCATCCCAAAATTCTTCATCCTCATTAAGAGGGATATAGAGTAATTGTCCACTCCATCTCCATTGTCTCATCTCATAAATGGGTTTGAGAGACAAGACCCCCTTCTCTTATCTCAAGGTCTCCCAAATTCGTCACTCCCCTAAATGGGCAATAAATGAGGGTCATATCTTGGATATGGACCAAGATATGACCATAAATATACCCCAACCCATATCTACTTGTCTTAGGGTATTAGAAAAGGTGAAATTACATAAAATAAACATTTTTAAGAACCCTTAAAAGCTCATGAAAGGATGAATTCGAATTTTAACTTAACTAAGGGTCCCCAACCTTGATTCCCCACATACAAACTTAATCCCATGGTATAACACTTAAATATCCCAACAACACACCTCACACCTAAACTCCACATAAATTAACATTACACATAGACCTTAGTCCTCAAAATTATTTCCTAGATTCTAAGGTCCTATCTAGATATCAAAATATCTAAACCACAACCACAATACTTAAACCTTAATGTTAATCCTACCTCGACTCACTTTTCATTACACAAAGTCACATTCGAGAACTTAAACCAATGAAGTATTGACAAGGTTTCAAATTGATTCTCCCTTCCCACTATCGACACACTTACTTTCCTGCACAACACAATTAAGCACAATTAGATCATAATAATAAACCACATTAATTGTAAATTGAATCCTCTTAACTTTATTTATGAATCATTTACATAGTTAATTACTCATGGGTAAGTGCATGGATCTGTGACACAATTTTGATGCCAAATTGGAAAAAAAATGCAAAAAATGCCAAAAAAGAGCATTTGGCACATGCCAAATGATCAAATCATTTAGCACATGCAAAATTTGGCATGTGTCAAATGGCTTGAAAATTTGACATGCACCAAATTTGGTGTGCATCAAATGAAAAAAGTGAAATAAAACCCAAAATTGCATTGCAAACCTCATTTTCTGTTCAAACCCGTGACTTGGCTTGGAGTTTTTCACCTCTGCAACTTGTGCTCACCAAATATCTTCCATTTTTTGCACTCGTAGCTTGCAATTCTTCATGAGGATGCCTCCAACACGTCAAAGAGGTCGAAGATTGTGAAGAGGTGTGTATTTTTATTTTTATTTTATTTTGAATTTGATTTAGAATGTACATTGAAATATGTTTTTTTAATAAAACTTTGTTCTAATTCTCAAGGAATGAATCTCTACCTCCAAACATTGAGAATTCACAATCACCCCCTCATGAAGAGCCTCCTATACAAGAACAACCTCAAACCCCTCCATTAGTTCATAGGCATCCTCAAGGAACACCAGAAAATATCCTAACTCAAATTGAAAACAATAAAAGAGACATTGAACAATTAATTGGAAGATTAACTGAGCATGTTGAAACCCACCCTTATAGGAGATGGATTGTCAAATCATTGAATTCAATTGTATCTCATGTAGGAGAAATGAGTGAGAATTTTTTTTTTTTGGTCAAATAAGAGGCATGAGTTGAGACAATTTTATGCTAGTGCTTTGTCATATGCAAATGTGAAAAAATAAAAAATTAGCAAAGCTAACTTGTGTTCCCTATTTACAAACCCAAGAACCAACACACCTTTATCTCATGCATGCAAGAGGTTCCCCATCCATTGGTGCCACCATGAATTAATTAAAAATAAAATTTGGGAGTGGTGGTGGATGGTATTTGACCAACCTCCATGCAATAACCATGAGATACCACAATACTTTTTGAGGAAACTCTATTGTGAGTTTGTCCTTAATAAGATGCCAAAATATTTTGACATCTTAGACTTTCAGGGTAGAGGTGGGGGATTGACACATGATAGACTAGGTGCACAATGTAATCCACAGTTGGCATCAAGACCCTTGGCCAAACCCATGGTGGATCATGTCATCGTTCCTTCCATTTTTAAGGACAGTGTAGAGGTGGACACATTGGAGTCGATTAGCTCACTCACCCAAACCATTATACAGTGTGCAAGGCCTCTAGTAGAGCCTCCTGTGGAGGAGACATTTAGGCCCTGAGCTCCACCCCACCATTGTGATGCTTGCAGTGTTGTTTGCACGTATGATTATCAAAGTGATTGGGATGCAACTACATAACCTATATCAATTGTAGAGGCGATGGCTATGACAAATCAATTGTTGAATAATACATATGGCATTGATACTCAGGTAAAATTTAGCAAGTTCATTTAATTTTATTTATTAAATTATATTTTGAAATTTAAGAATGACTAAATTAGTACAATCAATATGATGAAATTTCAAGGTCGAAGTGTTCATGAGACGTGCTCCATTCCTACAAACCCTTATTCACTCTCGATGTTGAGTCCACATGTATGCAACTAGTATTAAAGATATTATTATTGCATTTGAATAGTTGAATGCTATATTTGAATGTTTGTCTCATAACATGCTTTGTATGTCAAACAGTTTCCTTGTGGACCTTTGAGCTCTACACCTTGCTATTTAGGTCCTCAAACAACTTTCACTTAGAGAACCTTTATTCATTAATAGTGTTTTAAAACAATGTTAGCTAATTTTCATAATTTTGTGTATACAAATCTAAAAAATTGATGAGAAACACAAACATTGGTTGGTGTTGTGAGATCCTAATTATATTTACAATTCAACGTGTATCTCATTCTTCCATTCCTATCATCATGCATATTTTAACCATTTTATATCGCATATCCCAATCTTTAACACCTTATATATATTATACCTCCTTCTTCCATATTTCATCTTATACACATATCGTTACAAGAAACCTTTCCTTCTGCTCATTATTGACCAAATCTCTACATTAAATTACTACACACCTCAAGTTCCCACTTCATGTCTTATATTCAAACCTTAGATGCCGCCTAATTCACTTTATGGTCTAATATTCCCTCCTAATTACTTCCCATTAATCTCTAGTATAGTTCACCTTAAAAATATTTTATTAACCCATCCTAGCTCATCCAATTAATCTCTACTATTCCATTCTATGTTCCATCATCCCCTCTTGATCGTGACATTATTTTCTCCTAATTCACTTTTTGTTCCTTTATTCCTTCCTAATCCCATCCCATTAACATTTAATAGTTTACTCTATTTTCCATGATCCCCTCCTAGCCCATCCCACTAATATCTACTAGTCCATCCTATGTTTCATTATGCCCTTATACTCCCATCTTATTGTACCCTTTATTATTTCACCCTATGTTCCATCATCCCCTATGTTCCTTTACCCATTATATGTTATACCATTTTTATCCATGTTTTATCCTATAACTCTTCTCTATTATTGCTACACATAGGTCAAGTTCCCACTTCATGTACTATATTCAAACCCTAGACACCTCTTAATTCACCCTATGTTCCATTATTCCCTACTAATCCCATCCCATTAACCTCTAATTATTTACCCTATATTTTGTTATCCCATCCTAGCCCATCCCATCAATCTATACTAGTCCATCCTATGTTCCATTAACCCCTTCTATTCCATCCCATTACCCTCTCTTATTTCACCATGTGTTCCATTATCCCCTCGTGGTCTTGTCCCATTATCTTCCCCTAATTCACTCTATGTTCCTTTATTCCCTCCCAATCCCATTAACCTCTAATAGTTCACGCTATATTTTGTTATCCCATCCTAACTCACCCCATTAATCTATTCTAGTGCATCCCATGTTCCATTAACCCCTTCTATTCCCATCTCATTACCCTCTCTTATTTCATTGTATGTTCCATTATCTCCTATTGGTATTGTCCCATTATCTTCCCCTAATTCACCCTATGTTCCTTTATTCCCTCCCAATCCCATCCCATTAACCTCTAATAGTTCACCCTACATTCTATGATCCCCTCTTGGACCATCCCACTAATATCTACTAGTCCATTCTATGTTCCATTATCACATTTGACTCCCATCCCATTGTACCCTCTATTATTTCACCATCTGTTCCATTATCCCCTCATGGTCTTGTTTCTTTATCCCTTCTATACTATAGCACCTCCATCCAAATTTTATCCTATATACACATGTATCGTTAGAAGAAATCTTTCCTTCCACTCATTATTGACCAAAGTTCTCTTCTCCATTATTGTTGCACACCTCAATGTAACTAACTTCATGTGCTATAGTAAAACCCTAGACACGTCCTAATTCATTGTATGTTCCATTATCCCTTTGAAAGTTGCTAGTAACATATTAATCCTCACTTCATTCATGTGAACTTCATTGTGGAATTATCACTATGTTAACAACATGCCCTCATTAACATTAGTTCATCAGAATATGCAATTTGAATCTCAATAAGCATTGAACTTTGGAATTTGCCAGAGCTTGGACTATCCCAGTTGACTTAGTACTTTCACCATTCTGTGATCTATGTGCACTATATTGTAGTCTCAACTGAGACCAACCATTTACTCTTTCATTTATGAAATTTATAAAGGGACTACTTGAACTTCTTTATATGACTGTTAGATATGTTGTTTCATTTGAAAATGTTGACATCAGATAGCCCTAGTGATGTTGGTGGCACAATGGACCATGGAGTTGCTACAACAATGGCCAGTTTTGATCCTTTGAGAGAGGTATGCAACAGATTAGTCGATTTGACATTATATTTTCTCTTTTATGGTCTATTATTAAAAAATTTCATGATACTTTTATGTAGTTTAATTTCTATCTTGATGGTTGCTACATGTGGTTGTCACTCCAAATTGTGAACGTGGTAATGTTGTAAATCTGCATGATGACTATATGTATGTGCTAAGTGATTATATTTTGTTATATGTCATTCCACAATTCAATTTCTATGTATTAACATCTTTACTTTTTATTGTGTCAGTTGCATGTCTAGAGTGAAGAGAGGACCTAACTAGTGAGTGTGTTCGAAAGATAAGAGAACCAATAGGCACTCCATCCAACCGAATTTCGAAGGCAACACATGATTTTTTTCCTTCCCCTAGAGGGAAATGACTATATATTAGGGTCGTTTGTTGTATTCCTATGTGGCATTTTGGAACACATGTTTTGTACTATCAATATATATGTGACATTTTATGTCCATATGGTTCTTTTGTAGTAAGCCTGTATGGTTTTTTTGGATATATTGTATATACTTTTATCAATATATATCATTGTATAGCCTTACAACTTTTTGATTAAAGAAAATATTATTTTGCTACTGCCATTCTTGAATGATGTTATCATGTGTATTGTGTAAATTGTATGCTTGAATGTTGTAGGCATGGGATTTTTTTACATCTAATGCTTAAATAATTACTATCGATTGCTCAATAAGCTCCATTAGACTGGTGGTTTGTATCCTTTGTAATGCTTCAATTACTTGTGCTTCACTTATTCAAATGTATGCTTCACTTATTCATGTGTATACTTCACATATATACTATGTGTATTCATGTGTATGCTTCATGCTTCCAATGTATAATTCATGTGTTCACATGTATTCTTCATGATTAATGTGTATACTTCATGTATTTGCATGTATGCTTCATGCTTCTTGAGTTCTATTGTTGTCTAGTGGCAAGGATTTAACACCAAAAGGTTTCAAATGAACTATAAGAGCTCATTCCCATAAAAAAATATCATAGTAAAATGTATTGCTTTCAATTCATGGTTGAGGCTGGCATCCAACAACTAATGGTTATGATTATAAAGCTTAGCAATCATTACATTTGCATCTATAGAACAAGTGGATGTTTCAGACCTCATAGGCATATATATATATATACATATATATACATATATATATGTATATATATGTATATATATATATGTATGTATCTATCATGTGTTTTAATGCATGTTCATACAAGTTCATAGAGGTATATACTAATATCACAATAGTTAACTTCTCATTAAATGAAATCAATGCACAAGTCAGTTTTAATGATATTTTGAAGATATTAGATGTGTATGAACAACAATATAAGCTTGATTTTTTGATGCAACACCCATGTGCAGTTATCAAATTTCTCCCATATTCATCATTTAAATAAGTTAAAAAAACCTCCTTACATTTTCTATGCGTGAAATAACATGACAAATCATTGGGAAACATGGTCCTATAATTGTCGCCACATCATGTTTTTTAACTCTAGAGCACGAAAAACCATACATCATGAATATTGAATATCTGGATCCGATGTTTCACTAGTAGGCTGAGTTTTGCATCTCAGCAAGGGTGCACTATTCAATGACAACAATTGCAGTTTAAACTTTTAAGAGATTCTACTGGTTGAACGTAGATCAGAGTGATATGGCATGTTTGGATGTGAAAGAGGACCATTCCTAGCATAAATGTACCCATTCATATGTGTTTGTATAGTTTGTTTGGTCACACGAGTTGTAGAATGAAAGTTGCACTATTTTACAACTTTACACTACTTGTATTTGACAAATTTTTTCCCAAGTGAAAAGTCGCCACCATGGGAAAATACCTCTAAGATAGAGAAAACTGAGAGAGGTACCCAACATGATCCCGTAGGCACAGATGAAAAGTTTCTAAGCATCACAGTATTTGAGTAACAACCTATCGAAGATTGTAGTCATTTTGCACTTTAGACTCTTAAGGGATTCTATCGATTGAACGTAGCTCATAGCGATTCAGTGTGTTTGGATAAAAAAGAGGATCATGCCTAGTGTAAACGTACCCATCCAAATGCGTTGGAACAATTTTTTTGGTCACACGAGTTGCAAAACGAAAGTTGCACCACTTTGCAACTTTACATTGCTTGCATTTGATAACTTTTTCCCCAAGTGAAAAGTCGCCACCACAGGAAAACGCCTCCGAGATATAAAAAAATAAGAGAATTCATTGTAGAGGGGTCCAACACGATCTCATAGGCTTAGAAGAGAAGTTTCTAAGCATCATGGTATCTGAGTAACAATCCGTCAAAGATTGCAGCCATTTTGCACTTTGGACTCTTAAAGGATTATGTCGGTTGAACGTAGCTCGATGCAACTCGACATGTTTGGGTATGAAAGAGGACCATGCATAGCATAAATGTACCCACCTAGATGCATTGGAACAGTTCGTTTCGTCATGCGAGTTGCAAAACAAAAGTTGCACTACTTTGCAACTTTACACTACTTGCATTTGACAATATTTTCCCCAAGTGAAAAGTCACCACCATGGGAAAATGCCTTCGAGTTAGCAAAAACTGAGAGAGTTTATTGTAGAGGGGCCCAACATGATCTCATAGGCTTAGACGAGAAGTTTCTAAGCATCGTGGTAGTCGAGTAACAATCCGTCAAAGATTGTATCCATTTTGCACTTTGGACTCTTAAGGGATTTTGTCGGTTGAACGTAACTCAGAGCGATTCGGCATATTTGGATTTGAAAGAGGACCATTCCTAGCATAAACATACCCACCCAAACATGTTGGAATAGTTTTTTTGGTCACAAAAGTTGTAGAACGAAAGTTGCACCACTTTGCAGCTTTACACTACTTGCATTTGACAACTTTTTCCCCAAGTGAAAAGTTGCAACCACGGGAAAACTCCTCCGAATTAGAAAAAACTAAGAAAGGTTATTGTAGAGGGGTAGAGGGTTCTAACACGATCCCATAGGCTCATATGAGAAGTTTATAAGCATCACGGTATCTAAGTAACAACCTGTCAAAGATTGGAGCCATTTTGCATTTTGGACTCAAGGGATTCTATTGGTTGAATGTAGCTCAGAGTGATTTGGTGTGTTTGGGTGTGAAAGAAGACCATACATAGTGTAAATGTACCCACTCAGAGGCATTGAAATAGTTCATTTGGTCATGTGAGTTGCATAACAAAAGTTTCACCACTTTGTAACTTTACACTACTTGCATTTGACAACTTTTTCTCCAAGTGAAAAGTCGCCACCACGAGAAAACGCTTCCGATATATCAAAAATTGAGAAATATTTCTAAGTGTCATGGTATTTGAGTAACAATCTGTCAAAGATTGCAACCATTTTTCACTTTGGATTCATAAAGGATTCTATTGGTTGAACGTAGCTCGAAGCAATTCAACGTGTTTGGGTGTGAAACAAGACCATGAATAGTGTAAATGTACCCACCCAGATGTGTTGGAACAGTTTGTTTGGTCACATGAGTTGCAAAAAAAAGTTGCACCACTTTACAACTTTACACTACTTGCATTTGACAACTTTTCCCCAAGTGGAAAGTCACCACCGTGGGAAAATGCCTTCAATATATCAAAAACTGAGAGAGGTTATTGTAGATGGGTGTAACACGATCCCATAGAATCAAACGAGAAGTTTCTAAGCATCATGACATTCAAGTAATAGTCCGTCGAAGATTGCAACCATCACTTTGGACTCTTAAGGGATATGTCAGTTGAACGTAGCTTAGAGTGATTTGGCGTGTTTGGGTGTGAAAGAAGACCATGCCTAGCATAAACATACCCACCTAAATGCATTTGACTAGTTTTTTTGGTCACACGAGTTGCAAAACAAAAGTTGTACCACTTTGCAAATTTACACTACTTGCATTTGACAATTTTTTCCCCAAGTGAAAAGTCGCGACCATAGGAAAACGCCTCAGAAATAGAAAAAACTGAGAGAGGCTATTGTAGAGATGTTTAGCATGATCCCATAGGCTTAGAAGATAATTTTTTAAGCATCATGGTGTCTGAGTAATAGCCCATCAAAGATTGCAACCATTTTTCACTTTGGACTCTCAAGGGATTTTACCGATTGAATGTAAATCAGAGTGATTCGGTGTGTTTGGGTGCAAAAGAGGATCATTCCTAGCATAAGTGTACCCACCTGGATGTGTTGGAACAATTTTTTTGGTCACACAAGTTGCAAAACAAAAGTTGCACCATTTTGCAACTTTACACTACTTGCATTTGACAACTTTTTCCCCAAGTGAAAAGTCGTCAACACGGGAAAACACCTTTGAGATAGAGAAAACCAAGAAATACTATTATATAGGGGCTCAACACAACCCCATAGGCCTAGATGAGAAGTTTCTAAGCATCACGGTGTCTGAGTAACAGCCCGTCGAAGATTGTAACCATTTTGCACTTTGGACTCTTAAGGGATTCTAGCGGTTGAACGTAGGTTGGAGTGATTCGGTGTGTTTGGGTGAAAAAGAGGAACATACCTAGCGTAAAAATACCCACTCATATGTGTTGGAACAGTTTGTTTGGTCACACGAGTTTCAAAATGAAAGTTGTACAACTTTTCAACTTTACACTACTTGCATTTGACAACTTTTTCTCCAAGTGAAAAGTTGCCACACGGGAAAACGCCTCTAAGTTAGTGAAAACCGAGAGAGGTTATTATAGAGGTCCCAATATGATCCCATAGGCTCAGAAGAGAATTTTCTAAGCATCACGGTGTCCGAGTAACAACCCGTCAAAGATTGCAGCTATTTTGCACTTTGGACTCTTAAGGGATTATGTCGGTTGAACATAGCTTGGAGCGATTCAGCATGCTTAGGTGCAAAGGAAGACCATGTCTAGTGTAAATTAACCTACTTGGATGTGTTGGAATAGTTTGTTTGGTCACATGAGTTATAGAACGAAAGTTACACCACTTTGCAAATTTACACTACTTGCATTTGACAACTTTTTCCCCAAGTGAAAAGTTGCCACCATGGGAAAAAGCCTTCAAGTTAGTGAAAATAAAGAGAGGTTATTGTAGAGGGGTTGAACATGATCCTATAGGCTTAGACAAGAATTTTTTAAGCGTCACGGTGTCCGAGTAACAACCCGTCAAAGATTGAAGTTATTTTGCACTTTGGACTCATAAGGGATTATTTCGATTGAACATAGCTCAGAGTGATTTGGTTTGTTTGGGTGTGAAAGAGGACCATTCCTAGTGTAAACGTACCCACCCGGATGCGTCGAAACACTTCGTTTGGTCACACAAGTTGCAGAACAAAAGTTGCACCACTTTGCAACTTTACACTACTTGCATTTGACAACTTTTTCCCCAAGTGAAGAGTCGCCACCATAAGAAACACCTCTGAGTTAGCAAAAATGAGAGAGGTTATTGTAGAGGGTCCCAACATGATCCCATAGGCTCATATGATAATTTTCTAAGTGCCACGGTATCCGAGTAACATCTTGTCAAAGATTGCAACCATTTTGCACTTTAGACTCTTAAAGGATTTTGTCAATTGAACATAGCTTAGAGTGATTCGGCATGTTTGGGTGTGAAAGAGGACTATTCCTAGTGTAAATTTACCCATCCATACACATTGGAATTGTTCATTTGGTCACGTGAGTTGCAAAACAAAATTTGCACCACTTTGTAACTTTGCACTGCTTGCATTTGATAACTTTTTCCCCAAGCAAAAAGTCACCACCATGGGAAAACGCCTCCAAGATAGTGAAAACTGAGAGAGGTTATTGTAGAGGGGCCTAACATGATCCCATATACTCAGACGAGAAGTTTCTGAGCGTCACAATGTCCGAGTAATAGCCCATCAAATATTTCAGTCATTTTTCACTTTAGACTCTTAAGGGATTCTGTCGATTACACGTAGCTCAGAGTGAAAACCAGTGCCTCACCTAAATATGCTAAAAGTTACTAAAAAATATTTATTACCATGTGTAAATCATTGGAAAATTTGGACATCTCCTTGCTTCAAATGAAGTGTCTTGGAAACATTCACTTGGAAGTCCTTTCTATTGACCTTTTGACTCTAATTGCAAAAAAACACACTTTTAATGACTACCACTTTTCCATCACTTAAGTTTTTTGTTTCAACATCACTTTAACAAACACATTTTTGTGGAGAGCAATAAAATGTTGTGTTAGTTGTAAGATAGTGCTAATAAGAAAGAGGGGACACTCTACAAAAAATGGATAGTCATTCCATTAGCAAATTTGCAGGGACAATAGGGTGTAAATGTCGCTATGCATGGAGGTAAAGGCCATAATGTGAGTGTAAATGACAATAAATAGACAACAACCATAAAGTATGCAAAGGATCATCAAGTTATACATAGGGGAAAAGGCAATACTCAGAGAACAACCATAAAGTATTTAAGTCAAAGGTCTTTTATTTTATGACAAAAGCATTGAAAAGGTATTTTAATTATTTCATGGGGCTTATTTACATGATATTCACATGCACAAGTGAAAAGGGATTAAGTTTCACCTTTGAATTTTGAGTTTTGATCAGTAATAGTTGTTCTTGTGTTGAGTAATAGTGCATGATTTATGCATTGTGTCAATAAACCATAATGTTGATTTGTGCCTTGGAATGTTGTATCATGGAAGTATGAGTCCAAAATGGATTGAGAATCATTGTTATATATTTTTAATAACCTGAGACAACCCAAGGTATGTGCTCATGTTGTTCCATCCTTTGTGCTATTGGCCATGTGACTATGTTGCCAAAGTTGACAAGAGCACTAAATGCCAAGTGACTTTTTGGAGAGATTGGTTGGTTGAAGAATGTTTGGGAGTTGTCAAAGGTGTTGGAGGGTATTGAAACATTTTTCCCCCACTGCTCATGCTATTTTTCCCTTGTTGGTGTTTTTTTCCTTCCTTGGATGCCCACTAGGCTAGGTTGTCAATGGTGGCAAGGTGTACTAAGATGTCTTGTGCATTGCTTTTCAATGAAGCCCTTGAAGGGTGACTGAGATTATGTAAAGAGACAGATCATGATGATAGTGACTCTCAAACTCATCCAAGATTAGAGTAGATTTTGGAAAGCCAAAGACAGAAAACCTAAGAGTAGATAAGCTTGACAATGATGGATTCCATTTTATTGGTTTAGAATTATATATAGTGGGGACATATTAATTGGAAGGGTGAGTTGACAGCCTGCTGATGCAAACTTTAGCTTCAAGTTGAAGCATACTAAACGAGGAAGGGTTGATCAAGTTTTAATGTCAAGTAGTGATGATGGAAGGAGTTCTAGGGTTTATAGAAGAGCAAGAAAATATGCCTTTATACAATAGAAGGCATTTTTTTAGATTTTTTCATAAATCCACATGCTTTTCCTTCAAGACAACTTTAAATGTAATATACATATTTAATTGAGGCATATACTAAGGAATATACACATTTGCATGTATTAACTTCTCATATTTTTTGTATTTCAAAAAATACACTAAGTTAATAAAAAAATATTACAATAGTGATGGAAGAACATCTTGAAAATCCTCCCATTTCTAAATACTTGTAGCAATACATGTAGGGAAATAATCCTCCCATTTCCAATCCAAATCATGAAATATATTGTACAAGAAGAAACAAAAGGAGTTTTTGCTCAGTTTGTTTTCTTCAATCCACCTCAGGTGGCCCAATTATTCACATTCCAAAATGTTTCAAAAAATGTACATCCCCTACTCCCTTGGAAACACATTGGTAGTAGCCTCTTCGTGGTTGTGTAATCTCACTAGAATTTGGTCCACAAAAAACCTACAAAATCCTAACAATTTCAGACATGAAGTCACATAAAATTCATTAAAAGATCAATAACTGAATAATGTCAGGCATACACCTTCTAACCAAATCTATTATCACCTTCATCCATGTTATAAGTAGATCGATTGAAGGTCCTACAATGGTGATCTATCCCATATTTTTCTAATTTCTCATCTCTTGATGATCCTACATATAAATTTCAAATATATATAAACATAATTAACATAAAACATGTAGCATATAAGAATCCAACAAATCTATGAAATGGAAAAGAAAGAGAAGATTGAAAACTAGAAAATGCACTAGTAACCGATGTTATTTTCTTAAGTTGATAATCTTTAATAAGCAAAAATATAATTAATAAGTGGGTTAAAAGATAGCCACAATGCATCAATGATAGTCCTAAATGCATATGGAATCAAACACCAATAGAGAATAACAACTTAAAGGTAGTCAATAGAGAGCAACATATAATGTCATTTTGCAAGTTAAAAATAATGCAATTTTGCAAACCCTTCTATAATCAAACTAACACTTGAAAGAAAGTAGTGATCAATAACATGACTTTACGAATTCAATATGCATACTTACAAATAAATCCAAGGAACCATTTGGGTCTACTCTACTCTTTATTGTGTCAAGTATTTCCTTGTGGTTAGACTCACACACTTTCCACAAGTTCTTATTCCCAGGTCTACCCTTATATTTGATCAAATGAATGTTGGATGCGGCGACAAGGTTCGAGTAGTGAAGAATCTTCCAATGTGTGTCGAAGTCCTCAAACAACCAAATTGCAACATTCTTAAATAGGTACCTTCTAAGCCATGTTCCAGTAACAACCATCGAACCTGTAGGATATTCTATGTTTTCTCCATCTATAACTGGGGCCTCCAATTTCTTTTTAGCCTTGATACAACGACACAGGTAATAATATGCACCCTCTTCATTGTATTCATCTACAATCACCACATAAACATGCCCTGCATTAATATGTTTATCTTGTTAGATGTATTTAATGAACATCAAAATAAAACAACAAAGATATATTACTTGGTTCTAGTAGGTTTGATACATGATCAAATTCAAAGGATGATTGCATCTCCATGATTTGTAGAGTCGTCAAGAGCTGAAAAGTGTCAAGTGGGGTTATACTTAGTATAGACCATTCGTCAAACCACTTTATTAAGTCACAATCATTCCATGTTTGAAGTGTACATGCAAAACAAAAGCATGTCATCTTTCGCATATGGATAGTCCATGTGCCTGCATTGGAGCTTCTAAAAGAGTGTAGCTTGCTTGATCCTGTTAGTATACAAAAATCCTCATATTTTGCAATGTTAGTATCATCTACTAAATGAAAAAATCTACAAACTAAAGAATTACCTTCAATACCTAGACCCATTGTATGATTGCATCGCTCAACAATTGATCGTGCATCTGTCAACTTTACGCTGTCTTTGTACTTTAACTCTTCTTGTGTTAAGGATCTTTTGATACATGCACCTGCTCCATCACGCTCCTCCTTTCCATGCCGGCCTCTGACAAGTTCCACATATGGTGAACACCACTGATCATATGCATCCTGCTCAACCAGTAAAACATTTTGGAGTTCTTGAATTGTGATGTACAACTATCTAACCATATGATATGTTGATTGAATGATATGCCCCTACTGGCCAGATAAGCATAGAACATCTGAAAGCAACCTTGTACAAACTCTATAGAATGTGTGTGATCATCACTGATGTAAAAGTTATACTCCCTCAATACTTTCCTGTTATCCTCAGTACTATCATTTTCATGAATGAATGTTATATGCACAAATATAGCAACCTATGTGGAGTTGTAGTATTGTGATTACATCTTGTTCTATGGTTGTAGTGTGTAGTTCTTTGTGAAGTCGACAACTAAAAGAATGTTATGAAGTCCAAACATGTCCTTGCATAACTTAAACTATGAGTCCAACTATCGAGCTCTATGTGTATGCCTTGTGTACTCATAGACCACTTGATCATGAAAAAATTCCCATAAACTAGTACACTAGAATCTTATCACTGACCAATTCACACTTCTTTTCTTTTTCCCCATCTTTTAAATTGTAGGCCACTATCTTGTATTTTCCAAATTCCACAATTTTGTTTCCAATTGTGTGTGTACTAGCCATGTGTTGGAAAATTAGAAAATGTTGCATGCCACCACAATGATCACATATGCCCTCCAAACATGACTTCTTGTAAAAAATTTGACCATCCATTCTTTCACATAAAATGGAAGATAAGAATTCCCTTGAGGATTTAGGTGGAGGCCTTATGTTACATTCCTGCAAAACATTGTTAGTATGCATATCTACACATATACGTCGATAAACATCATAATGGTTAGAAAACTCAATATGTACTCTACAACAACAAGTAGTGTGTGGTTGCATCCTATCATGGCTTGAAGTTGGCTCAAGTGAAAGGTTTCAAGAAAGTGTGGCTTGAGGGGGATTCCCTCAATATTATTAATAATCTAAAAAATTGTGCGGCCCCTTCATGGACTATTGAACCTTTGATAATGGATGCTATTGATATCCTCAAATCCTCCGATGAGTATTATATATCTCATATTTTGAGAGAAGGTAATGGATTAGCTGATATTTTCACTAATCTTGGTGTTAGGGGTATTAGGGAATGTGGTGTGAATGATCCACTCCCTATGGAGGCTATTGCGTGCATTAATCATGATTGTCAAAATAGCTAATTGAGTTGATGACATTTCAAGGCTCGGGGCGTGCATGAATATCTTCATGTGGTAGGTTATTATGTTGTGTGATGGTGAGCTAGATATGAATCGATCTGATGGTACCGTATTTGAATTCTATATGGGACAGACCTCTAGGCTCATTATTTTTCCCTGCCATAATTTTGTTGTCACACAGATTGTGGGTATTCTTGCCCATTTTCCTTCATGAGGTTTCTCCTCATTGCTTTCAAGGTTCTCAAACTTCTCGGTTCTTCAAATTATTTTTCCATGGGAGGTGATAGAAATCGTCCAGAACCATTTTCATGTGATACTATTAAGAAGGAGGAGAAGGAGGTTTGGCAGATATTAGAGAAAGGTGGGATTACTCCTTATTTGGAAAGGTTGCATGGAAACAACCCGCAGGTGACGGATTTGTTTGCTAAAGCATGGAACAACAGGGTTTTGAAAATGGGTGGTACAAAATTTGATGTGAGTAAGGATTTTATTGCCAATATCACTGGAATTTCTACGACTGGCAAGAAGGTTTTCATAGACAAGAAAGAATCGAAGGAGGCCATGCAAATATTTTTTAAAGATAATGAAGAACAAGACCTTAAGCCAGCTAAGAGTGGCAGATACTAGCATAGCTTGCTCAAGGTGCTCTGGGGGGATGTTTATGAGGAACTTATGAGGTTTATTACCCTTGAAGATCATTTCTCTGCGGTAAATGCTTACCATTTTGTTATTCTTAATCATTTTCTCCATAAAAAGATAATTTATTTTCCCTTTTATCTGTTGGCTTCTCTGGAATATGGCCTGAAAAACCACAAAAAGAATCCCAAAAATCTGGTGTTGTGTGTGGGGCTCATTTTATTGATTTCTAACTATAAAGCTATTGTGGTGTCTAAACCAATTGTTACACCCAAGGGAAAGCAACTAAAGCCAGATGTGGAGTATGAAACAGTCTCTGAAGAGGAGCCAATTGGCAAGAAGGGGAAAAAAGGAAACTTGTCCTAGAAGAGGAGTTTGTTTCTAAGGAGGACATAGATTATGTCCTAGATTCTCTTGCCTCCATGGAGGTGGATTTGCAACCCCCTGAAGTGGTTAAGTTTGGAAAAGGGGTGGCAAGCCCTAATAAAGGCTATGAGACTTGCAATGAGGATAATGTTGTTGAAAAGTCAATTAGAAGCCTGAAGGATAAGATTGAAATTGCTGGTGAGGTGACCTCGATGCCCCCTGTTTTGGGGACTAAGCTTAAGAAGGATCCATAAGTGGTTAGTAACAATAAAATGGCTATTAGGACTTCTAGCTAGTTGTTCGAAAAGCAAGCTACTTCTCCTCTTAAAGTGGCTGGTGGGTAGGTTGTTGTGGATTCCCCGGTGTAGTTTTGGACTCACAGAAGAGAAGGAAGTCTGTTACTAAAGAAATTGTAGACTCTATTTGGAAAATCCAAATGCCGGTTGTTGTTGGTAATTGTAAGGAGGCTTGTGTTAGTTAGGATAAGGTAAGCTCCTCTCAGGAGGATGATGCTAAGGGTAAGGGTGTTTTTAACATTGACCGTGAAGATATTTCTAATGTTCTTGGGATGGCTAGAGAGGGATCCATTGTTTTGTTCAAATTGTTTAAATGGGTGTTCATGAAATTAATATGACCAATGTTAAATTTCGGGGTGTGATGAGTAAAGTTGGTGAGTCTCCGGTTCAGAATCAGATTGATGAACTATTTGACTCTTTGAAAATTGTGGTGGATGAAACATTGAAGATGAAGTAGTCATTGGAGGAAATAATTCTCACCCTTGAGGACCAAATGGAGAGGGTTTGTGCTAATCTGGAAAAGGGTGGGGAGGGGACTAAATCTGTGGTTAAGTTTGAATTTGTTGGCATTTCCTCTCCTTATGATAGTGCTAAGAAACACAAGGATATTGCTCATGGTGAGGATACTAGTGTTGGTGGTAAGCTTATGGAGGAAGATGTTTCTGTTGATAAGGCTAGTGGGAAGCTGAATGTTTTGATTATTGAGGTGAATGTGGGTGGGCTAGGGGCTAGAATGCAAAACAATACCAAGGTACAGGCTGGGACTCCTGCTAGAAGGCTGTGGTGAGTGACGTGGAGGTTGCTGATATCCTGACAAATATGTAGTGCTATTACTTGTGTCCCTCCTTTTTGGTTGTTGTTGTGTTGATGATGTGTTGTGTTATGGATGTTATGTGCTTTTTGTAGTTATCTTTTGGTTCAACTGCTCTTTTTTGTAAAGGGTTTTGAGCCCCTTCAAAACTCATTTTTACCTCTAATAAAAAACAAGTAGTGCATGTGTGATTTATTTTGACATAAAAAGGCTTTAGCATTTCAAAATACCTTTGAAATATTTTAATTTGAGGAAACTTCCATACAAAATCAGTAAAAAATTGGGTTTGAGTGGTAGCCAAATAATGCTTTGGATGTGGCTCATGGATTTGACTACCAATTCTCCTTCTTACAACATCTCTTTGATTGGGAGAGGTCCTTGTGTTATCAATCCAATAATCTTGTATTATAGATCTCAAGGCTTGAGCAATTTCTTTATCTTTCTATGGTACTCTACCCAAGAATTCCCATAACTCATTGCCATTTGGATCCTCCACTCTTTCATACCTTCCTTTGACTCTCATTAGAGATGATCTACTTATTTTCAAAGACTTACTTGTCTTTGTAAGGTTCACCTTGTTCCTTGTTTGACCGCTTAATAGTGTTGTTGTCATCACACATCGTGTGGCACAACTATCCTTCGTGCATGAGGTAGAACCCACACCCTTGTATGCACTCATAAAATTATTTACAATGGAATTTTCACTTGATTCATTCAAAACTCTTAGCCCAAGATCCTTCATGGTGGGCCTAAATTTGAGTTTGTTCATAATTTCAACAAATAGTTGACATCTTCCACCCTCACTTAGCTTCTTAGAAAATAAACTCCATATCCTCTATGCATATCTTTGACATGCATGTTTTGGAATATTATTAGGAATCCATTTCAGAACATTGGAATCAATATCAATAAAAAATATAGGTTTTATATGCAAAACTCTAGGAGGATTTCTCAAATGTAAAGTTGTGTCAACATTAGGAATGTCAACAACATCGGGGATAGATCATGTACCTTCAATTAGAGGTGAAATTGATGACATACCTTGAGATTGACATGTAACTATGTTGTACCTCCAACTTGATATGTTGCATGTGGAGTGACTTCAAATAGAGATGTGTTTGTTGATGTAATTTGAAAACCCAATGTTGTTGATGGTGTGTCTTCAGTTGGAGATGTGTTTTTCGATGTACTTGGAAAACCACAAGTTGTTGCTGGTGTGTCTTGAACTGGAGATGTGATTGTTGTTGTACTTTGAGCATGATATATTGTAGATGGTGTGCATTGAAATTCACCTATGGTTGATGATGTGCCCCCAACTTTAGGATCCATTTGTGTCCTTCCATGATTTTTTTTCATCTGTTCCCTTTGTGCTGCCAATTGGACATCTCTCTTAGATTGCATGGGAATTTCTTGTTGTATGGGCTGAATTCCTTTGCTTCACAAGATTTCATTTTTTATTCTCTTCTCCTTGCATTTTTAACTTCACTTTATTTTGGTGTTAGAGGCTTTGGTCATTTCCTAGGCATGACATTGAATGCTACATGTTCACAAACACACATAGAACAAAAGTAAGTAATGCATTTTATGAAACATATTGATATCGTTGATTACATTGCATTTTATGAAACACACCAAATATTTTTATGAAAGAAGGTAGCGAGATTTGTGGAAATATACCTCCAAGAAATGTGGTCTCTTGGTGATGTACATCGCCATGCAAGACCACATTTCTTTGTGGCATTCTTTCAAACAACTCACTACCTTTTTCTATGCAACCACATTTTTCGTACATGTCTACCAAAGCATCTTATCAAACATGTCTATGCTATAAAAATTTTCATACATGTCTACCTTATCCTTTTTCATGCATCTCTACCAAATCATTTTATGAAATAAGGCGATGAGTTGTTTGGAAAAATTCCTCCAAGAAATGTGGTCTCATGGTGATGGACACCAGCATGAGACCACATTTCTTGGAGGCATTCTTTCAAAAAAAACATAGCCTTATTCTACACTACCACATTTTCTGAACATTTCTACCAAATCATCTTATCAAACATGTCTATGCTACAACATTTTTCATACATGTCTACCTCCATACCGCAAGAAAAGTTATGCATTTTTTCAAACATATTCATATCGCTGATTACATTGCATTGCATATCTTTAAAACTCAAAGAATTACTTTACATTGCATAACTAATGTAACGTATCAAACATTGCATATCTTATCAAACATTCTTGTCCCCAACCTAGGGTTTATAGTGAGCTTAAAAAAACCCATAACTTTTGATGCATCTGGTGAAAACATATGAAACTTGGTACTAATTTTCTGTTTTACTATATGTATGTTCTGACAAAAGTAGGGTTTCTAAATCATCATTTTGCATGAGTTATTGAGGAAAATTTGTTTCTTTTTGCAACTATACTATGTAAAACATAGTACTTTGAGGGATTTGTACAAAATTGCTTCATGTAAGCATTGATTAATGTTAAGAAGGGTTTGAGGGGAGTATTTGGAGTGTGGACAAGTGATTAGGAGCAAAGAAGTGTCAAACCCATGGTATAAGTTGTTTCCACCTTTGGAAACTATAGAATCGTGTGCTTATTGTTGTCAAAACCACATTGTGATTTTCAACCAAGCCATGAAGAACATGAATTCAAAGAACGGTTTGTGATTCCATATCTTGGAATTATTCACTATTTCTTTGGCAATGAGGTAACTTAGAAAGACAAAAAGCATTTTCAATTGCATAAATTTTTCCCTTTTATTATTTGTTAGAAAGGTAAATGATATGAATGAATGGAAACTTGCATTAACAACTATGTCAAGTCACTTGAATTTATCTAAGCACATGATGGAGGTGAATTTTTTATGGCACAAAAAAAAATAGTGGAAACTTGCATTAACATTAATGAAATCTCTTAGGTTTTCCAAATTAGTTGAAAATAATTTTTTTCCCACAACCATCACTAATAATGAATTTGAATCTATTATGTCATTTTTTCTATTTTTTATCTTCAAGATCCTAAAAATTAAACTTTTAATGTTGAATTCCATGTGTAACAATGAATATTAATAAAATCATCAAATGAATGGTCTATAAATTGTCAAAAAAAAACAAAAAAACTCAATATAAACATCTACCTAAAATGAAATAGAGTGAATTCCACTAGCCATGTTGGAAATGGACTACTATAAGCAATGCAAATAGAATTCATAAGAAAATTTGTGTTAAGTTGATATAATTTATATAAGTTTTAACATATGAATTCATCTAAATTATTTCATGTTTTTCATTTTTTTCTTCAAACTCATAAAAATTAAACTTTTTTATACAACTCCCATCTAACTCAATGTTGAATTCTATGTCCAATTGTTATGGTTAATAAAATCATAAAAGGAATTTAGTTTATATTATCATAAACAAATAAATATACTAAATAAAAATATTTCAATATTACCAAAATGAATATATTACCTGAGATAATGTAAAATGATGTAGAAACTTCAAATTGTCTTCTTCAATGTTATGTAGCATGCAAATTGGCGGTAAAAAGGTGATGGATCAAGCATAGATTGGTACAACATGGAGTCAACTTCATAATAAAAGGTGTTTCTAAGTTGGATAAAGTGCTAAACCAGAAAAATGCAAAAGCATGTGGGTCTGAATCACGGGGTCAACCCCTATTTTACTGTTTCAAGGTAAAAACACATTTGGCGAGCACCAAATGTGTTGCTTTGAAATGTTTTCTAGATATAGAGAGGAAGGGAGTGAGACTTGAGATAAAGAGAGGGGATAGGAGTGAGAGAGATTAGTCTAGGTAGCGTGGTAGGGAGTGAGACCTGAGAGAGAGAGAGAGAGAGAGACTTGAGAAGGATAGAGAGTTATCCAATTAGGGCGGGGGAAAAGACCTGACAATGGGAGAGGGGTTGGGAGGGATGACACTTGAGAGATACAAAAATACCAAAGGGGGGAGAGAGAGGGAGTGTGGGAGAGGGGGTTGGAGTGAACTAGATTTGTCTAGGTAGTGTGGGAGGGAGTGAGACCTAAGAGAGAGAGATACTTGAGAGGGAGAGAGAATTATTTAGTTAGGGTGGGGGGGAAGACCTGAGAGAGGGAGTGGGAGAGAGGTATGGGAGACCTAAACCCTCAACCCTCAACCCTTAAAACCAAACCCTTAAACCCTCTACCCTCTACCCTCAACCCAATACCCTCTACCCTCAACCCTAATCCCTTAACCTTATACCGTCAACCCTTAAACCCTTAAACCCAACTAAACTCTCTACCATGATCCCTCAACCCTATAACCTCAACCCTTAAACCCTTAAACCCTCAACCCTAAACCCTAAATTGTCAACCCTCAACCCTTAAACCCTCCACCCTCTACCCTCAACCCTCAACCCTTAATCCCTCAACCCTTAAACCCTAAACCCTCTACCATATACCCTCAACCCTCAACCCTCTAAACCAACCCTCAAACCGTTTACCCTTGATCCTTAAACCCTAAACCCTTAAACCCTCTACCCTCTACCCTTAAACCCTAAAACACTCAACCCTAAACCCAGGCTCAACCCTCAACCCTTAAACCCTCTACCCTCAACCCAATACCCTCTACCTTGAACCCTAATCCCTCAACCCTATACCCTCAACTGTTAAACCCTTAAACCCAACTAAAAATTATACCCTAATCCCTCAACCCTCAACCCTTAATCACTCAACCCTTAAACCATCAACCCTCTACCCTCAACCCTCAACCCTCAACCCTGAAACCCTGAAACCATCGACCCTTAACCCTTAAACCCTTAACCCTTAACCCTTAACCCTTAACCCTCTACCCTCCACCCTAAACCCTCTCTCTCTCTCTCTCAAATCTCTCCCTCCTACCCCCTCTCCATCTCTAATGTATCTCTCTCTCTCTACCCTCAACCCTCTACCCTCTACCCTCAACCCTCTACACTCTGCCCTCAACCCTTAACCCATAAACCTTAAAACCCTAAACCCTCAACCCTCCACTTTATACCCTTAACCCTTAACCCTCTACTCTCTACCCTTAAACCATAAACCATAAACCATAAACCGCAAACCCTAAACCCTCTCCCTTAACCCTTAAACCCTAAACCCTTAAATTGTCTACCCTCTACCCTCTACCCTAAACCCTCAACCCTCTCTCTCTCTCAATGCTACACCCTCTACCCTATCTCTCTCTCTCTCTCTCTCTCTCTATCACCCCTCTCTCTCTCTCTCAAGTCTCTCCTTCCCTCTCTCTCTCTCTCTCTCTCTCTCTCTCTCTCTCTCTCTCTCTCTCTCTCTCTCTCTCTCTCTCTCTCTCTCTCTCTCTCTCTCTCCCTCTCTCTCTCTCTCTCTCTCTCAAGTCTCTCCCTCCTACCCCATCTCCATCTCTAAGGTCTCTACCTTCTACCCTTAACCCTTAAACCCTAAACCCTTAAACTGTAAACCGTAAACCGTAAACCCTCTACCCTTAACCCTTAAGCCACCTACCCTCTACCCTTAACCCTCTACTATCTACCCTCAACCATCTATATCTCTCTCTCAACCCTACACCCTCTACCCTCTACCCTATACCCTATACCCTCAACCCTCTCTCTCTCAAACCTACACCATCTATCCTCCACCCTCAACCCTCTCTCCCTTTCTCTCTCTCACTCCCTCTCTAAGTATCTCCTAACCCTACTATCAACCCCATAGGTCCTCAACTCTATACCCTAAATTATCAACTCTATACACTATACATTGAATCCTCAAACCTCATATATATATGTCCCTCCCTCCTCTTCTCTCCTTCTCTCTATATCAAGTCTCCCTCCATCTCTCCTTCCATCCATTCCTCTCTCTCTACCCTAATCCCTCAACTCTATAACCTCAACCCTTAAACACTCAACCCTAAAACCTCAACCCTTAAACCCTCTACCCTTAGCCCTAATCCCTCAACCCTTAAACCCAACTAAATACTCTACCCTAATCACTCAACCCTCAACTCTTAATCCCTAAACCCTTAAACCCTCAACCCTCTACCCTTAACCCTCAACCCTTAAACCCTAAACCCTAAACCCTCTACCCTTAACCCTTAAACCCTCTACCCTCAACCCTCTCTCTCTCTCTCACTCCCTCTCTCTCTCTCTCAAGTTTCTCTCTCCTACCCCCTCTCCCACTCACAGGTCTCTCTCTCCCCTCACTCCCTCTATTTCTCTCCCCTCTACCCTCTACCCTCTACCCTCTACCCTCTACCCTAAACCATCTCTCTCTCTACCCTAAACCATCAACCCTATAGATCCTCAACCCTATTCCCTCAATTATCAAACCTCTACCCTAAACATTGGATCCTCAACCCTCATCTATCTCTATCCCTCCCTCCTCTTCTCTTCTTCTCTCTATCTCACTTCTCCCTCCTTCTCTACCCTAATCCCTCAACCCTATTGTGCCATAGAAAATTGGACCCTCTTGAGAAAAGAGACAATTTCACGCATAATTAGATCCACTTTTGAGTCCCCTCACATAATTTACCCTTCAAAAAAACATTTATAGGCCCCTTAGACCCATTAATTTTGATCTAGAGGCCCGTTTCACCTGAGAAATCACATAAAACCTGACAAACAACATTTAATTACATCATACCCTAACAACCCACCTTCAAACAATAGTAGTGGGACCCATATGCCACCTTGGGTGAATGAGTCCCCTTTGGTGGGACCCATTCGCCAAGGGTGACAAATGAGTCCCCTTTGAGGGAAAATTCAAAATTAAGCAGAAATTTAATCAATTTAACTTTTATTTTTGGTGAATGTCGGCCTCTCAGGTCTAATTAATGGGAAAATAAGGTGTTTTTGCTTATAAATACTCATTTTAAGTTATTTTACACAATATTTTTCATCTCTCTTCATCTCTTAGTCATTTTCATAAAGAAAATTCTAAATTCAAGTCTTCCACAACAAGTTTCATTAGCAAAAGTTGAAGTTTTAGGGCAGGAAACTAGGGTTTTTGCAGGTCTTGAAGCTCACTTCTATTGTCAAGATCCAACATTGCAAAGGGTTGATGATGGATGCCTATGGTGAATCATGAGGAAATATAGCGTGAAGAGGTGCGACTAGCCACCAAATCATGCCTAAGGACTTGGTTTCCTATTGATTCCATCTTCCATTTTCACTCTATCTTCAGATTAAGGTTTGCATTTTGTTTTTTTATTATTTGCATGTCATTTCATTCCTATTTTGCATGTGTTGTAAGGTTTCTAGGGTTGAGATATTGCATCATATAGATCATTCTTGCATGTCTTATTCTAGAACAATAGAATAGGATCATTGTTATATTTCAACTCTTCCTAGTCTTTAACACATCTAATGCTAGGGTTTACTCATATTTTTCTCTATTCAAGGTTTAATTACCAAACTAGGGGTTTGACCAAGGAAAACCTCCCATTAGAAAAACATTTTTAAGTTTTTTTGTAGGAATTTTATGAGATCCGAGATTGGGTATCTGTCAGAAATTGTTGTGCAGGTGTCAAGGCATAGAACAAAATTTTGAAGTTGTAGAAATCCCAAGGTGGATTGATTCACCATGCTTGATGAATGAGTCCCTCTTGAGGTGCAAAACTAAGTCAGATTCAGATCCAGGTTCTCAACTGTCAGAAAATAGATTATATGTAGAAAAGTCTTGATCTGGGATTGATTCGCCCAAGGTGGCGAATGTGTCCCAGTTAGCCTAAATTCAAGTTTCATCAATTTTCTAGGTTTTTTTCCAGTCATCTACAATTTTCCAGGTGCACACATTTTGAGAAACAACTTTCTGTTTAGGTTAATTTGCATTTTTATTCATTCTTGCATGCTTTTTGCATATCACAACGTGTTTTCAAACATAGTGTAAATCTTAGTTTTGCATTCATTTTCATTCATTTAGATCAGTCAATTGCATTTAATTAACTTCATTTTCATTAGAAAACATTGCACATAACATAATTTGAGTGAACCATTAGCATTTTTGCTCTTATCTCTCTCCTTTTAGGTGAAAAGCCCTAGAAGAGCAAGAGTAGCCCATAGGAGCCAAAAATCAACAGTTCATTTTGGTGAACTCGACTCTTGAACATAACATAATTCTAATTTACATTTATAATTGCATCTTTGGTCTTCATTATTTCATAATCTTGCATTGTTTTACATCTTTAGGTTTCTTAAATATTGCATTAGTGAAAGCATTCTTTAGTTTCCATCATTGCATTTCATTCAATTATTCTAACTCTCTGCATCTGCATTCTATATTTGCATTGTACAGACTTGAAATTTAATAGAAAACATACAAAAATTAGAAAAATCTTTAAAAATTCATCTCCTAAGACTCATTCGCCACCTAGGGCGAATTAGTCCCTCTACAGTTTTGCATCAACATTTCCAGATTTCAATTTCCTACATTGCCTCTTTCTATTTTCTGTCATTATCATTCTGTTACAATTCAGTTATTTTTGTTTTCTTAGCATAAAGTTCATTTCTTTTCATGGAATTCATGGATAGTTTTATATCTTTGAAATTTTCCTTTTCTGTTTTCATTCCTATTTCTTTTAGATCAGATTCCTTGATACATAACGACACCAAAACTAAAACAACAAACAATCCCTTCAAACAAATGATTCAAGTTAGGAACAACATCTCATATAAGCATCTTAGTAGTGATGATGTTGATAAGTTAGATGAGGTCCTTCAAGACTTCCTCTGACTCACTTCATCCTCTAATGCTGCAAATGAGAAACCTAAACCCTATAATGATAAACTCCCCCTCAAACCTTTTGATTGTGATGAATTTGATTTGTTAGATGAAGCCCTCCAAGCCTTCATCTCGCATAAGCCATCCACTAAGGTTTGTGGTGACCAACTCATGATAAAAAAATGTTAACACCTCTAATGCTTTTCTTGAACATCCTAAACAAGTTGACGATCGTTTACCCCTCAAACCTTTTAGTAGTGATGATTTTCATTTGCTAGATGACTCTCTTCAAGACTTCATCTCATCCAACTCATCTGCCTTGGTTTGTTATGAGACCTCTAACATCAAAGATGTTAATGTAATTCAACCTAAACTTATCCTTTACCCACCCTCACATCCACTTCACCCCTCTAACTGACCCCGATACACCCTTTACCCACCTAACACCAATGTATCACAACAATATAGTAATGATATTGTTGCTCAGACATATAACACCCAAAACAACCCACAACCACCACAAGAACCTCCACCTTCCTTACCTTTACCTAATCTGCCTAGTGCTCCTCGTTATAGCCCACACACAAAGGAGTATGATCTTGTTGAGCAATTAAAGAATACTCCTGCCAAAATTTCCCTTTGGGATTTTCTTCAAACCTCACCAAACTATAACAACATTCTTCAAACTGCTCTAAAACAAATCACAATTCCACCTGGTACCACTCCAAATGATGTGGCAGCTCTCATCCAAAAAACAATCTTGACATTACTTTTCACCAACATGAGCTCCCTCCTTTGGAGTTGCATAAACAACATGATGCCTTTATGATAATTGCTCAATTCAATCGCATAGGTATCAAACAAAGTATCATAGATAATGGTTCTACCCTTAATGTGTGTAGTGTGAGTCTCCTTGACCAATTAAAAGTTGATAGGTCACAAATAATACCTAATTCTATCTCTATTCGAGGATTTGATAATACAACAAAGCAACTGCTTGGGATAATTACTTTACCTATTACTGTTGGGGTGGCTACTTTGCAAACTCCTATCCATGTCATGCCTTATGATCTTTCATATAATCTTCTTTTAGGCTGACCATGGATTCACAAGATGAATGCAGTGCCTTCAACCCTTCATCATATCATGAAATATGTCTATAAAAATTGCATTTATCAAATTGAAATAGATCCCAAGCCTAAAAGTTTCTTGCACCTTGAAAAGGGGTTACAAGTCCTTTGAAAACATTAATTTCAACCTCTAACATAGACCCTCTTGAAATTGAGCATAACGATACAGAGACAGTATATAAATTATTCGGTGATGATTGGGGATCCTTAGAATTCACACCCTCATTAATGGGTGAATATATTCTCACGCAAAAGAAAGATGAGAAACAAGGACAACCAACAATTATTTCCACTCAAAATTATGAACAATTGTCTCAAGCATCTATCTCCTACAATATGGATGACAATGCAACATACACAACCAATTTTGATGAGATAGATTACCAATCCCTGCCTACCCTACGTGAAATGGAAAGACTCTATGGAAAAGGCTATAAATTTGTAAAAAAAATAGGCTATGCTGGAAAAGGGTGTGGAAAACATGAACAAGGTATTTGTGTCCCTATTGAACCTAATACACAAGAAACAAAAACCAGATTGGGATATTCTTTTTCTAAAATGACCAAAGCTACTCAACAACCATCTTTGAACATTAACTTTATAACATGTCAACCACAACACAAACTCACAATCAAACATCCTAATTTGCTTGATATAACATTATCGCCTTCATGGAAGTATGTTGTTAGTGATGAGGCTTTGAAACAAATGTTTGGAATTTATGATACCCCATCCTCACTTACTTACATGAAACACATTACCCGTGCTTTGAACGTTATCGAGCAAGAAGCCAGTGATATCACTAAAGATTTTTCTGAATCCAAAAGTCCTAAATCCAATGCACTCCCTTTAGGAGATATAATTGATGTGTTAATGGAAATTAATGATAAAGATAAAGTTATTAAGATTGGGAAGTGCCTTGATGATAAGGAACAAGAAGATACAACCACTTTACTTCATGATTTTCCTAAAAAAATTGCTTGAAAATATTTTGATATGCCAGGAATTGACCCAAAAATTGTGATGCATAACATTGTCCATGCTGCAAATGCTAAACCCATTTGTCAAAAGATCCACAAAATGCACCCTAACGTAGCCTTGAGTGTTAAAGAGGAACTCAAGAAACTTCTTGATGCAGGCTTTATTAGACCTATTGATTATTCTCCTTGGATCTCAAACATTGTCACAATTGCAAAACCCGATAATCGTATTAGGATATGCACAGATTTTTGAGACTTGAATAAAGCATCTTTAAAAGATGATTTTCCACTTCCTAATATAGACATGATCATGGATTCAACTGTTGGAAATGCTTTGTTGTCATTCATGGATGGATTTTTTTGGTTATAATCAAATCCTTATTAATCCTCATGATCAAGACAAAACTGCCTTTACAACTGTTTGGAGAACATTTTGTTGGGTTGTGATGCCCTTCGGTTTAAAGAATGTTGGTTCAACTTATCAACATGCAATGACATTAATATTTCATGATTATATTCACAAAATTTTAGAAGATTATGTTGATGATATCCTCGCTAAATCGTTAACATGACAAGACAATGTGAAAGTCCTTCATAAAATCTTTGAATGCATAAAACACTACAACATGCAATTAAATCAAAAAAAGTGTGTGGTGTAGATAGTCGTAAAAATTTGGGGTTTGTCATATCTCACAGAGGCATTGAGGTGGACACAAATAAAATCAATGCAATCATTAACATGCCACCTCCTAGGAATATTTCTCAGTTGCGCACATTACAAGGACGAATTCAAGCTACCCGTCATTTCGTTGCATCTTTAGCTAATCACACATTACCTTTCATGCATCTCCTTAAAAAGGGTGTCCCTTTTGATTGGGATGAGGATTGTAAATAGGATTTTGAGAGTCTAAAGTAATATTTAGCCACTCCACCTATTTTACAACCTATTGTGCCGCATAGACCATTTATCTTGTACATCGCTACATTTTCCCATGCTCTTGTAGCATTGCTGGCTCAACACGATGATAATGGTAAAGAAAACACTATTTATTACATTATCCACACCTTAATTGATTATGAGACACGATATTCACCAATTGAAAAAAAAATTGGCTCTTGTATTCACTACTAGTAAGTTGTGACATTATTTACTAAATGTTGAAGTATAAGTTGTCACAAAATTTGATCCTCTTAGATATCTTTTGAACAAAATCAATCTTTCAAGATGCTTAGCTAAGTGGGTAATGTTGTTAACTGAGTTTGACCTTAAATTTGTTTCCCAAAAAGAAATCAAAGTCCAATCCTTAACCGATCACTTAGTTGATGCTCCTTCACCTTCTGCTTTACCTACTCCTGATTCCTTTCCTGATAATCATGTCTTACCTGCTAATGTTAAACCATGGGAGTTATTTTTCAATGAATCTAAGTGTAGAATAGGTTTTGGTGCTCGTGTGATACTAATTCAACCCGATGGAAAACCTATTCCCTTATCCTATCAATTAAATTTCCTATGCACAAATAATACAGTTGAGTATGAGGCATTGATTGCAGGTCTACAAGCTACTTTATCTCTACATGCTAAACATATTAAGATCTTTGGTGATTCACAATTGGTCATCAAAAAAATAATGGAACATATCAAACTAAACATGACAAATTATTAAAATACAAGGATCTTATAATGAGACTACTAGAAAAATTTGACTCGTTCACCATTAATAACATCCCACACAAAGATAACCAACATGCGGATGCAATGGCGAGTACAACTTCTCTCATATCCCAACTTTATCCTTCCATTGATTTCACCTTTATTACCCATCCCATCACCAAACCTTCAATTGATACTCCGTTAGCAGAAATTTTGGCTATAACTCATGATAATTCATGTGAATGGTATGATACAATATACAGCTACTTGAAAGATGGTACCATTCTCGAACCTACCACAATGAATACTTGAAAACTCTTACGTAAACTCACAACTAAATATGTAATCCTTTCCAACGCGTTGTATAGAAGATATTTCAATGGTCTCCTATTACATTGTTTGAAAGATTCTAAAATCCCTATAGCGCTCAAACAGGCTCATGCTAGTGCCTGTGGAGGTCATTTTGGAGGTTGTTCGTTAGTGCAAAAACTTATTCGTATGGGTTATTATTGGAGAAATATGGAGAAGGATTGCTTCACCTATGTTAAATGATGTCACAAATGTCAAGAACATAGCAATTTGATCCATGCTCTTGTTGTTGAGCTCCGTGCCAATGTTTCCATTTGGTCGTTTTTAGTATGGGGTTGGATCTTATTGGAAAAATTTCACCGCCTTCTTTCATTGGACATACGTTTATTATAACCGCAATGGACTATTTCACAAAATGGGTGGAAGCTATTCCCCTTCATTCTACAACCATTGAAGCAATTTGTCATTTCATCTTGGAACACATAATTGCTCGCTTTGGGCTTCCTTCCGCAATCGTTTCATACAATGGAATGCCATTTAAGAATAACGAAGTTCCAAAATTTCTTGAAACATTTAATATTCAACATCATTTCTCTACACCATATTATCCTCAATCCAATGCACAAGTTGAGAATACTAATTAGCTTCTCAAACAAATCCTTAAGAAAACTATCAGCAATAATCATAAAGACTAGCATACACAACTATTTTACGTGCTTTGGGCTTATACGACTAATGTTTGATCATCCATAGGAAATACCCCTTATAGCCTTGTTTATGGTACTGATGCGATTATTCCCTTGGAGTTAGAAATTCCTACTTTGGAAGTTGCTCTCTGAGATATTTTTGACACAAACACTTATAAAGAACAATGATTACATCAACTTGAGATGCTTAATGAACAACGCATTAACGCTCTCAAACATCTCCAATCTCACATTAAACAATTACAACGCAAGCACAACATTCATGTTATCCCTCGATCATTTTCTAAGAGCAATTTTGTTCTTATTGAAAATCAATGAACTGCTAGTGTTGACAACGAAGACAAAGATAAGTTCAGCCCTAATTGGTTGGGACCTTATGTAGTTGATACCAATTATGGGTTTGGTGCTTATCTCTTAATGCATCTTGATGGAACACCCCTTAGGGAACCCATTAATGTCGCACATTTGTGTCAGTATTATCTCTAATCCCCTTTGAATAGTATGAGTGATATAGCAGTGTTGTTTAATGTTATTTGATGTTATAACTTTCACATTGCTTTGTTCTTGACAACTAAATTTGTGTTTGTCTTAAACACTAAGGTAATTATTTTAGTTCATTTTATAATTGCTTTAGGCTTCATACTATTCACCTTCCTGTTGTGTTAAGTTAAATCCTTATTAGTGTATTTAATTTAGCATATTCTTTTTGCATTATCAATGTTGTATCTATGCTAAAATTGAAATATGTTTTATAATAGATCACATCACTTCTGTTAAATCATGAAGTCATTAATTAAATACTTTTACCATAAGTCATTTACTTAATCACATAGCATTTAACATTCACATAGAAGAGATACATCATCATAAAATTAAAGTGTGCATGTCTATATATATATATATATATCAAAGTTTTATGTACATCTCAGAATCATATACAATGTCATAGTGGTTTGTGAGAGCTAGACCCCTCTGGATCTGGCGCTCGTGATCCGATCCCTAGTCATCGAGAGATAGTCATGTGTGACCATGACCGCAAATTGTCGAGTCTCAGTGCATACTCCAAACCCTGTACTCGACCAACAACTATAAGCCACTCATCTGCCATCTGATCCCTCGCCGCTCGTGTTTGTGCCAACTTTTCCTTTAGTCTCTCTACCTCTGTTGAGGTTTGTGCTGATTGTAGTGCACTCTCAGCCCAACAAAGTCATCTCCTCATGCTCTTGTACTCTTCTTGTAATCTCACAAAAGGTCTAAGTGTCTCCGCTCCTCCACAATCAATGGGGGAATGTAGTTGAGATCCATCTCCTCCTCCTCGATGGATGTGGGCACTATCTCCATGGAAGCCTAACAATAAAACTCTCGCCAGTCTCTCATCACTCCTACAAGATAGATAATGCACATAATCAGTAACACATCATCATGATATATATGTATACAAATAAAGCATAAATCATTAAAAGACATGCATAAAATTAAATATCATCACCTATGTCTCTAGATGCATGAGGAATTTCAACCTCCTCATCTCTGGGGGGGGCATGGCAGATGTGCTATCCTCTCTCTGACTATGAATGTTGATGTCTGTTGTAGCTACTACCCGTGATTTGGTCCTGTAAGTATGTGACGACTCTCCATGCTCGTACCAATCCGCAATAGCTACCTCATCACCCTCACTCGGGGGTGGCTCCTCCTCATAATAATAATCCTCCTCCCCATCATCCTCTCCTCCATCCTGGTCCTCATAATCAAGATCAGCCTCAGACAGGTACTCCTCATCGATAACATTTGTAAAAATATTTGTTAACCTATATTGTACCTCCTATGCTCTCTCCTCTGGCTCATCACCCTCATTTGTTGCTAGCTCTGCATCACCTGGAGGGAAATCCATGGGGAACACAAGAGATGGTGCATGACCACCACTCCTTGTGCTCGTTTGTGTTGCTGACATCATCAACGTTAGAGACTGATGGTTGGTCATGATCTAAATCATTGGAATCACTCTCCCACACATGATCTATCATCAGCCGAATAGTTTCACCTGGCCTCTGGGTACTCTACACTGATCGTCTAATGATGGGGAATGCCCTCAATGGTGTCTACACCTGTCCAAACTGTTGCATGACTTTCCCATAATAGAATGGTCGTACAACGTAGTCATGCCTCCCCACTAGATACCTATCCATCTGCATCCTCCATAACTATCCGGTTGGGTGTGGCCACTGTTGAGTGAGTAGATAGGGCCTCCATAGGATCTCATCCTCCTCCAACCAATTGAATCTCACCCTCCAAAAGTGTAAATCCCCATATTTCCATAACTGTCACAAAGGATAGTCGAATGCTCGTGGGTATCCTGTTGCTATAGTACAAGGGTATCTGACAGGCCTGGTACATGTGATATGCTCAAGGCACCACACCTGTAGAAGCACACAATGGGCCATACTATCAATCTCTCAAAATAAAAATTGACCAAAATCATAATATAAATGTGCTAGAATGTAGCGGCCCCAAGCATAAACTATCCTCTGCTCGTATATCCCCTATATCAGGTGTACCAATCCCCCATCCAAGTGTGTTGCTCATCCATTTGGATTGAGAACCAGTTCCATTGTGTGCATCATAATCCATCTAACCATAGGAGCTCATGAATAAAATAGCATAGGAAGCTTGATTCGTGCTCTAACCCTCTCATCATGTAAAGGTCCATCTAAACAATATTTCCCATCTCTCTTCTCCTGGAATGACCGATCCCCTTAGAAATACACTCGTGCTCCCTGAATGGGAACTCAGAGAATGCGGTGTACATCCTCGAGAGTGATAGTCATTTCCTGGTGGGAAGATGAAAGGTATGGGTATCTGCATCCCAACGCTCACACAATGCCATCAGCATGGCATCATGGTATCTCATGGGTGGCATCAGGTATGCCCAATAGATACCCGCTAATTGTAAATGCTCTACTCTGTCATTGATAGCACTGGTGCATGATATCTCAAAAATGTCAATTGTCTTCCCCCTAGCCGCTACCACGACTGGGCAGGGACCTATCAAAATCATCGCAAAATATTCTAAATTTCATCTAATATCTTCAATTTTCAAAATTTTCATCATGCAAGTGTCTTAACGTCAATCTAGTGTGCTTCTCTAAAGGCCCTAGACACTTTAGAACCCTTTTAGGACATTTTGCAAAGAAACATGGACACTTCGCAAAGAAACATGACACTTTGCGAAGAAATGGGACACTTTGTGAACAAAAGGGACACTCTGCAAACAAATGGGACACTTTGCGAAAAAAGGGGAAATTTTGCAAAAAAAATTCCAAGAACCCTAAATTAACCTATCCATGCATAAAAATCATTAAATCATCATAAAATAACAAGGTGAAAGTTGCAGAATCAACTTACCTCATGATACAACTCGTCGCGTGCCACCTGCTCACGAAGATCATCCAGCCGTGAAGGTGTGTAATCTCGTCTGCTCAGCATATTCTTCTCTCAGTCATCACTCTCAAGCTACACAAAGGTAAAATGAATAGTAAGTGACAAATTAATTTCTCCTCCTTCTTTAATAACTTTTCACTTCTTTTTACTTTTACGCATTACCATAGGGTTATTATCTCTTAAAGCATTCATAAAGTATATCTCCTTAAAATCATCATAACAGGTGCTAGGGTAATCCATTTTCGATGTCGTTTGATGTGTTAGAATCATGATTCCACACTCGACATCATCGTTTTTCTATCGTTATGTGGCACGGTACTTGGAAATTCCCTACGATATGATGATTCTTGTTCAACATGGCTAGATTGCTACCTTGATTCCACCTTCATAAAGCAAGTGGAATCAAGGGGGGGAATACATCTACCCTCAAATTGGATTCCTAAGAGTTAGATAAAAGGATTTTGGGAAATTAAAAAATGTGTGTTGTAGGATGCGGTTCCTAATGTTGTGGTTGTGCAGATAACTACATTGGGGGCTTTGTTCTCCCATCTTTTTGAATATGTATCCTTTTATGTAGTAAGGTGTATCGTTTAGAGTCCTTTAGCTTACATATGCACAAAGAGTCATATGGTTGCTGAAGTGGGGGCTAAATGTGTTGTAGAGAATTGGACCCTCCTGAGAAAAGAGACAATTTCATGCATAATTAGACCCACTTTTGAGTCCCCTCACATCATTTACCCTTCAAAACAACATTTATAGGCCCCTTAGACCCATTAATTTTGATCTAGAGGCTCGTTTCACCTAAGAAATCACATAAAACATGACAAAGAGCATTTAATTACATCATACCCCAACAACCCACCTTCAAACAATAGTAGTGGGACCCATTCGCCACCTTGGGTGAATGAGTCCCCTTTGGTGGGACCCATTCGCCAAGGGTGGCAATGAGTCCCCTTTGAGGGAAAATTCAAAATTAAGTGGGAATTTAATCAATTTAACTTTTATTTTCGATGAATGTCAGCCTCTTAGGTCTAATTAATGGGAAAATAAGGTGTTGTTGCTTATAAATACTCATTTTAAGTTATTTTACACAATATTTTTCATCTCTCTTCATCTCTTAGTCATTTTCATAAAGCAAATTCTAAAGTCAAGTCTTCCACAACAAGTTTCATTAGCAAAAGTTAAAGTTTTAGGGCAACAAACTGGGGTTTTTGCAAGTGTTGAAGTTCACTTCTATTGTCAAGATCCAACATTGCAAAGGGTTGATGATGGATGCCTATGGTGAATCATGAATAAATCTAGGGTGAAGAGGTGTGACTAGCCACCACATCATTCCTAAGGACTTGGTTTCCTATTGATTCCATCTTCCATTTTCACTCTATCTTCATATTAAGGTTTTCATTTTGTTTGTTTATCATTTTCATGTGTTGTAAGGTTTCTAGGGTTGAGATCTTGCATCATATAGATCATTATTGCATGTCTTATTCTAGAACAATAGAATAGGATCATTGTTATATTTCAACTCTTCCTAGTCTTTAACATATCTAAGGCTAGGGTTTACTCAGATTTTTCTCTATTCAAGGTTTAATTACCCAACTAGGGGTTTGACCAAGGCAAACCCCCCATTGGACAAACATTTTTAAGTTGTTTTGTAGGAATTTTTTGAGATCTGAGATCGGGTATTTGTCAAAAATTATTGTGCAAGTGTCAAGGTGCAGAACAAAATTTTGAAGTTGCAGAAATTCCAAGGTGGAATGATTTGCCATGCTTGGTGAATGAGTCCCTCCTGAGGTGAAAAACTAAGTCAGATTCAGATCCAGGTTCTCGACTATTAGAAAATAGATTCTTTGTAGAAAATTCCTGATCTCAGACTGATTCACCCAAGGTGGCGAATGAGTCCCAATTAGCCTAAATTCAAGTTTCATCAGTTTTCTAGATTGTTTTCCAGTCATCTATAGTTTTCCAGGTGCACACATTTTGAGAAACAACTTTTTGTTTACGTTAATTTTCATTTTTGTTCATTCTTTCATGCTTTTTGCATATCACAACATGTTTTCAAACATAGTGTAAATCTTAGTTTTGCATTCTTTTTCATTCATTTAGATCGGTCAATTGCATTTAGTTAACTTCATTTTCATTAGACAACATTGCATACATAATTTGAGTGAACCATTAGCATTTTTGCTCCTATCTGTCTCCTTTTAGGTGAAAAACCCTAGAAGAGCAAGAGTAGCCCATAGGAGCCAAAAATCAATGGTTCACCTATACCTCAACCCTTAAACCCTAAAACACTCAGCCCTAAACCCTAAACCCTCAATCATCAACCCTTAAACCCTCTACCCTCAAACCTAATCCTCCAACCCTTTACCCTCAACCCTTAAACCCTTAAACATTCAACACTCAACCCTCAACCCTCTCTCTCACTCTCTCTATCTCTCTCTCACGCCCTCTCACTCTCTCTTAAGTCACTCCCTCCTACCTGAGAGAGGGGGAGAGAGAGGGAGAGATAAAGAGAGAGAAAGATGGAGGGGTAGAGAGATGGAGTGGGAGATAGTGGGATGGGAGAGAGATAGAGGGAGTGATAGAGACAAAGGGAGAGGGAGAGATAGAGAGAGAGTAGGAGAGAGATAGAGGGATTCAGTGAGCGAGAGTGAGAGAGAGACCTGAGAGATGGATAGGGGTAGGAGGGAGAAACTTGAGAGAGAGAGGGAGGGAGGGAGGGAGAGGGGGTGGGAGGGAGATACCTAAGAGAGAGGGGGAGGGAGAGACAGAGGGAGATACCTAAGATATATGGAGAGAGAGAGAGGAAGGGGGTGGGAGGGAGATACCTAAGAGAGAGGGAGAGGGATGAGAGAGATAGTGAAGTGTGTGTGTGTGTGAGAGAGAGAGAGAGAGAGAGAGAGAGTAGAGAGAGGGTGGGAGGGAGAGGAGCCCAGATAGAGGGATGGAGAGAGATAAAGGGAGTGAGATGAGAGAGGGGGGTGGGGGATATACCTAAGAGAGAGGGAGAGGGGGAGGTGTGAGGAGACACCTGAGAGAGAGAGAGAGAGAGAGAGAGAGAGAGAAGGGGGGAGGGAGAAACCTAAGAGAGAGGGAGAGAGAGACAGAGTGGAAGAGAGATGGAGTGAGAGAGAGAGGGAGTGGGAGAGAGAGAGAGAGGGGGGTGGGAGGGGGGAGAGACTAGAGAGAGGGAGAGGGGGTAGGTGGGAGAGACTTGAGAGAGAGAGGGAGGGAGGGAGAGACCTGAGATAGAGGTGAAGAGAGAGTGGGAGAGAGAGGGAGTGTGTGTGTGTGAGAGAGAGAGAGAGAGGTGGGAGGGAGATACCTAAGAGAGAGAGAGAGATAGAGGGAGTGAGAGATCTAAGAGAGAGAGAGGGGGTAGGAGGGAGAGACTTGAGAGAGAGAGAGAGAGAGAGAGAAAGATAGAAATATAATGACCTAAGAGAGGGAGATGGAGTGAGAGAGAGAGAGAGGGAGTGTGAGAAAGGGGGTTGGAGTGAGATAGATTTATCTGGGTAGGGTGGGAGGGAATGAGACTTGAGAGAGAGGGAGTGTGAGAGAGGGGATTAGATTGAGAGAGAATAGTCTAGGTAGTGTGGGAGGGAGTGAGACCTAAGAGAGAGAGGCTTCAAAGGGATGGAGATTTATCCAACTAGGGTAATGAGGTAGAGAGCATATGAAAGGTAAAACCTCAATTATCCATCTATGATCATAAACTACGCACTCTTAGCATTATCAAAGTGGTTGACCAAAGAGGGGAAAGTTAGATTTTGTTTAAACCAGGTCATTTGGTGAGTGCCAAATTTGGTGCTCACCAAATGACACATCATATTTGGTGCACGCAAAATTTGGCGCTCACCAAATGACACATCATATTTGGTGCACGCAAAATTTGGCGCTCACCAAATGACCTACTTTGGACAAGTGAATCAATAGGGTTTGTCAAATTTCCTCATATTTTTGTTTGTGATTACCGTCACATTTTTACGTCTTTCAATGCAAGTTTATAAAAAATACATGATGGTGTTAACCTCTATCTTAGTTATCTAAATATATAAATCTTTTTTTGTTTTGATTCAGTTAAGGTTTTGATCCATAACTTCTATTGTAAATGCCTCTGTTTTTGGTCAAAAACCAACATGTGCTATTTTTAGGATAGATTTTTACCCATTCATTGAAACATGACATAAATTACATTTTTTAAAACTAGACTCCATTCTACACATGATGAAAAAAATTCAATTTTTGATTAGTTTTCAAAAAAATTAGGGGGAAGCACACTCAAATTTTAGCTTTTCAAGATGTGTCCACTTTCAAAATTCATAAAATATTATATATTCATTAAAAAAATTATATAAAAGAACGAGGATAAACTACATGGTGTTAGCTAATTTCTCACCATTCGGATTTT